>CARXXK010000002.1:105157529-105622200 GCA_949089665.1 Macrosiphum euphorbiae | reverse complement strand
CCATATTTTAGGGCTGGCGGTATTTTCGGTATACCGATAAATACCGGTATTTAAGAAATACCGGTATCCGGTATTTTCGGTATTTCAGAATACCGGTATACCGTGATTCGGTAATTACCGTCATTACCGAAAATACCCTACCCCGGTAATTACCGAAAATACCGTACCCCGGTAATTACCGAAAATACCGTACCCCGGTATTTACCTAAAATACTAGCATATATATTCATAATGACATAATATAATATTGTAATTTTCGTTATCTGTTATCTAACATTATACTAAGATTATAAGAATGGATAGGACACGCCTATACTGGCTTCGCAAGACTAGGTTGCGGTATTTCACCGGGCAGTTTAAGGGTTTAAGTAGGCCTGTGCTAGGGGGAAATACGATGAAAATACATAGCGCTAGCATTTGGGCTTGCTCCACTTTCCTGCATTACCCATTTACCCCCGCATTACCTCGTTATTTTCGGTAATTACCATGGTACGGTATTTTCGGTAATTACCGTGGTACGGTATTTTCGGTAATTACCGTGGTACGGTATTTTCGGTAATTACCGTGATACGGTATGTTCGGTAATTACTGAAAATACCGTATAACCGGTAATACCGTAAATACCGGTAGTAAACAAATACCGGATACCGGTATCAAAATTTTGAATACCGCCAGCCCTACCATATTTTATAACATTTTAATTTTAAATAAAACGTTCAAAGTTATTTAGTATGGACTTCTGACTTCGTTCCTGGCAGCATAATATTATTATATATTATTATATAGCACTATATTAACACCAAGATCGGTTAACGTTCTGTGTGGCCACTGCAGCTGGCCGTCGCGATGACATAACAGGTGGCCCAAACCCGGTAACGGAATCCGCATCACATAAATATTACGGGCAACAACCACAACCATGATAATAATATTATGCGTTTAATTATTAGTGACAACAAGTGGCCACTACGGACGACGACAAAACTCACGAGTTTTATGAAACAGTCACAAGACAGTGTTCACCCGATTACAATATACCACGGTGGCGATAACAAGTGCCCCCGCTCTTGTGCGATATACGTATCTGTGGGTACACATCGAGGTAACAAGTGGGCCATGTATCATGTTACTTGTTAATAACAATTTCTTTATCATTGTCGTGTGGTAGAGAGTGCTGTCAGGGGGTTACAGCGACAACTTTGACCGATCGATAAGTTCCGGCACTCTCGCACTAACATTGTTCATGTCCTTCAGGCGCTGCTCTCTATAATAATATAATATTATGGTGGCAAGTAAGAGTTGTATAAATTGATGTTGTACCTACTGTTTGTCTTTTGAAGCGTAATTTTTTAAATAAATAAACTGTAAGAAAATACTACCCTGTTTCTTACAAAAATAGTGTAATAGTTTTGTAATTAAAATATATAAGATATATAAGTTGATTACCTATTTAACATACCAGAACAATTCTTAAAGAAAATTAAAGAGAATAACCTCGGAAAATGATATTTTAATAAATATAAAATCAATTTAAGCATATTTTTACCATAATATTAATTTTCATAACTGCAAATTGTGTTGTACTATTGGGCTTTTAGCCCGTTCATACATAAGTAAATAAATAAATAAATAAATAAATAAATAAATAAATAAATAAATAAATAAATATTACCCAATTCCACATTGTTTTTCTTTCATACATTTGTGGTTTTGACAGCATAATATTATTATTATATGACATATTTTATTGTTTTGATAATTTTTAGTGCATACAGATCCACACTCTAATTGTTAATAATGTAATAAATGAATTATTTTTATAATACATTTAATACTGTGTTATTACACGTGATATTACGTTATTACTGCATTTCGTTATTACCTCACGATTACGACGGATCGGATGTCCAACTTTGTAATAATTATCAGATGTTAGGGTGGTGGGTAGTTAGAAATCCCAAAAAAGTGTTATTGTAATTCGAATATCCGTCTAGTCTTGGCGTCAACGAGCATAATATATAGAGATACCGTCAAATACCGAAATGATCGAATACTTGATAATCAACTACACGGTACTAGTTTTAGTGCAAATAATAAACTCTCATAATAATATGACATTTCCAAGACGAGGCCTTAGGAATTACTAGTGAGTTAGTGTAGTTTGTGAGTGCGGCCAGAAACGGGCTTAATAAGTCAAATGATATTCTTGCGAAGACGATTTTTAAATAAAAATGGTTGATTCAAGTAACGCATATTGTGGTATAAGTGACAAAGTCATTTATCGTTCTTGAGTATTTTGGAAATGTGCTGAGAACAATAAACTCGTATTGTATCTACTCGTACTCGTGAGTGCTGTGTAGACGAGAATATAATATATTATTCGTCTTCGAATCGAAGTTCGATCGATGGCCCCAAGTCGCATTCACCTAAAATCGTAATACATATAGTGTGAAAAATAATATAATAATATACTTCGCAGTTATAATTCGTGTTTGTACCCAGTAGCCGTTTACCTACCCTGAGCAAATGACTGGCAATGGCGCCTGGCTGGGTCAGTTCTTATATTAAATTCTGTAATATCCCTACAGTAATAAGTTTATTCAAAAGATTTTAATATTATGATGTGTATCGTACATAGAGCGCATGTAAATTCCACCAAGTTCTACCTTTTTTTTTTTTATTTTAAATCTAGGCCCTAGACAAGCGAAGAAGTGCATAACAACTTATTGTGAGGTACCAGCTTAATGAGATGACATTCCACTAGCTCCACAAATCCAAAATTGAAATGCTTGTAATTCATTAATTATTTTTGTAAATTAAAATCATCAGAAATGTGCTCAGCTGTGGAACATGAAACTAAAAATATATTACTACCTTGTCCTTAAAAATTGTAAACCTTAAAAGACTTGACGATAAAAATATTTAATATAATATAATATGTTCCCTAAAAATGTTGTGTTCTAATAACTTTAAATAATATAAAACAATATGTATTCAAACACACAATTTATCGACAATAATATGTATCTATTACCTTATTTAATATAGGTTATATATTATTTAATATACATATTAGGCCCATTAATAGCTATGCACAACATTTAAAATGTGAGGTACCCATAAATATAAATATAGTGACTCAGTACCTACACATAATCACGAAAAACTTGTAAGTTTACCTACCTTATACACTCATGACGTATACATGCAAATTTTAACAAAGCCGTTTTTTTTTGTAACTTCAGCAAATGTAATTTCCTGTCTTTGTCTAAACATTTGGCTTATACGTATCACGCCTTTCACTAATCACAACAATGCGTGTTTTTCCTTAGCGTGTAGGTATTCGGATAAAAACGTCTTTGCTGGTTTTTCTTTTTATATCACATAATATATACAATATTATAATATATTGCATTTCAACGACAAATGTCGTTGCTGTCTTTCGACTAAATAAAATTTCCATTTATATTTATTTTTTATTGCATTTATTTTACTCGGCCCTTGGACGACTGTCAGGTAATGAAATATATACCTACGTGTATTAGGAGTTGTAATATATTTGTGCGACAGTATGTGTTTAGACCGGCCTTTGCCTCCTGTGACAGAAGTATTTCTGCACATATATATATTATAATAGACGTGTTCAGTGCTCACTGTCTTAGAGGTAACACGCGAAACTCAATTTCCTGCCATCGCCAGTGATCTGCTCACGTGAATTCAGCATATAATATATTATATATATGTACCTATGTTTGGGTTATGTAAAACACCCCATGGGGATAGAACTTATCCGGTCGGCCGTCAATTCGATTTTTTGATTGAGTTCTGGGTGGTTGGGGTGGCTTAACGTTGGCGAACGGGAGGTAACGTTAAAAGTTAAAACTAATCAACAATAATCAACAATAATCAACAATAATCCTCTCTCTCTCTCTCTCTCTCTCTCTCTCTCCCTCTCTCTGCAATATATATACATTATATTGATTTATTGACTATATTGAATATAATTTCAGTTTTGCCATTTTTGTTTATCCCTACTAGTGCAGTGGACTTTAGTTATTTCATTAAGGTACACATTGATCGTCCAGTGTATAGTGATAATATAAAATAAACCTATTATATACAAAGAACCGACTGTATAACGTATATAATTATGTACAATGGTTGATCCATTAAGTAAACGAGGGTCGTACGATGTCGATGTACGATGTCGTAATAAACGAGAGGGTCCCTTTTAATTAAATTCGGGTTTGCTACCACGAAGCACATGCTGCAGGCGGGGCATCGCTTTTATGTCAATATTTATAATATAAGCCCCGTATAAAATAATATTATATAGCGATGAGGGCCGAATAAATACCCACTCGTCGATGGTATACGACCCGAGGTGAGATTTAATTTCCCACTCTCACTATTGTATACAAATAAAAATAATAATAATGATAACCTATCCGTTGAATCTAGTAGTCATAAAACGCGGGTGAATGCAGTAAATAAAAAATGTTGTTATATTATTATAATATACTCCTTATAGAGCAGAGAGCAGAGCAGAGTGAGTGTAGCTGAGTTTAATTGAATTTCCTGCGTAACTGCGTAACTGCCTTATTAGCACGTCTTAATAAAAACGCAACGTTTTCCTTCTAAATGAAATTTTTTTCTTTACTTTTTAGTTAGTTCTTATTGCATAAAATAATATGAATAGAATACTATTTATAAACACTTTCTCTTAAAACTAAATTCATTAAAGTAACTAATGAATAAATTATTTTCATGTCTTGGAATGCTTTAGCGATGCTGGTGTTATTACATTTTAAAAACACGGTTATAGATTTTAATAACCTAATATGAAAATAAATTATTAGAACAGAGTTGTTTTCGGAATTTCTTGGAATAAAAATTAACTAAAAAACCCAATATTTTAGAGTGGGTATAACAATAAAAAGTATTGTTAATTATACTAAAAGTATAATAAATCTATAAAAAAAAAATATTTTTAATTAATTTTATCCCTCTATAAGTATTTATTAATTATTTTAAATTTTTCAAATTTAAAAAAGAAATCAATTTTCTGGATACTTGCAAGTCAAATAAATAATCGTTTTATTATTATTTGTTCCTATACATTAATTCATGGATTCCAAACAATATATATATATGTATATCATATTTTTGAATCACACGGTCGTGTAGGAACAATGTCTACAAAATATCAAGTAACATGTGTGTATATTATAGCAGGAAATATTATATTATATTTTAAAACAATGTTAAAACAATAAGATAACAATATTGTAATATATATGTATTGAACAATACACGTAGGTACCTTTTATTATAGAGTTTGGTGATATTACATTTGAAACTTCTGGTGTTGACAGTTGAAAAAGTGTAATTTATCTTTGTAAATTTTAATATTATAATATTATGGAAAAGTGTTAGTACGAGTATGTATAGCATTGTGTACCTACCTAAATATACGTTGTTATTTGATATCATATAATATACAAAAACATCACGAATCACGATTCTGTCTGTCCATTGATTAATTGCATTTAAAATATATTTTTATAATTTTATGTATTTGATACCTACAAAAAAGTTTAAATATACATATTTCCTCATACACCTAAAGTGATTCTAAGTAAATAAATAATAATTATCCATAAATGATTTGTATAGTTTATTTTTAGGATTATAACTGAAATGTACACATTACACATATTATAAATTTATAACCCTTTTGTTTGTTGGTTTATTGAAGTTATACTTCTTTACGCAGGGTAGTGAGGAAAAAAAAAGCGAACGGGCGGCGCGTACGAACGGGCGGCGTGTACGAACGGGCGGCCGTACGAACGCGAAAGCGTACATGTCCGTAAATAAATAAATATTGTCATGGTAGTGTTGTTATATTATATATTATAATTTATATATTATATTATATATTATTGCAACTGAATAATGATCCAACAATATCGACTACTAAATCAGGCACAACAATCGATGCAATTTTTACGCGATATATGGATAATGTTCAGTCACAAATGTACGTTTCGTATTTCAGTCATCATATGCCAATCATAACTACTATACCGATTGAGCAAAATTATAATCAATCATTAGCATAAAAAATAATAATTAAAAAAAAAAATATAAAAATATAATTTACATTGTTTCTTTTATTTCTTTATTATCCTCATTACCCAGTCTATCCATGCCTTTCTTTCTTTTTCACTCACTCACGTGTACCATTCAAAAGAAGTTTAACTTCCCGCGCGCGTACTGATAACACACACACTTTTTTATTATAACACATTCTAAAGGTTTTTTTATTTTCATGCATAAAACATGTATAGTGAGAATTTACTGAAAAAACAAATAACAATATAGTAAATAGTCAAAATGTAAAATTATAAAACCATTAGGTTTTATATGTAAATAAACTTATTACATTTATTTTGAAATTGTAAATCAATCTAATTGCTTATACAAATCGATGAACTTGAGGTTTTTGAAATTATTTAAATGCACAAAAATGCCCGTGGGGGGGGGGATGCCAAAGGGGCCATTTCCCCCCCCCCCGGGAATTTTTAACTGCATGTTCTTTAATCTCAATATCGCTATAACTAATATTAGATTATAACTTATTTGTATCTGTCAGCGGGTGGGATTTTATCCTGTGGGCGTACTTGCCCTCAATTTAAACCATAAATATATGTACATACATATATATGGTGAGACAGCCCACTAACGTTTACAACATAAAATTAAATATTCAAATATTAATGTACTATGATAATATTATGGTTATTCTAAATTTAATTTAAGTTCAATAAAATGTAGGTATGATAAAAATAATTTGGCTTAAACTAAATAAATTGGAAGCATTTGAAAACACACGAATTTTTCCTCTTACACAGCAATTCCTGGTTGTTCTCGACGTGGTCATATTATTTTATATTTACTTTATTATATCGTTTTATTAAGGTGTAATTATAGAAATTGAATATTGTTTTATAAATATTATTAGATATTATTATTATATGTGTACCAACAAGAATCTTTATATTATTTCGGTTTTTTTCAACTATATCGCTTTAGGGCACATATGGCTCGATGATGTGATATCGCAAAATAATGTAAAAGTTCGCAACAATATTAATATCTAGTCATATCAATACAGTAATATATTCATATTTTTATTTTAGTATATTTTGCTATAATATAATATTATGTTGCCAAAAGTATTTCAATGGGTTTTTAAATTTTTGAGAATGATACTGAAATGTACACATTATGCGTTTCATTGACGACATTACGACGGTGGCCGATACGACGTTGGCAGGATTCAAGTATTCAACGACACAAGACGTAAGTATGGCTGGAGTTTAGCGGTAAGTACGGATACGTAGCACTTGTTGAACGGCGACCGTGACTACGTTATCAACTATCGCCTTCAACACTGCGATGACAACAACTTTACAAGTCACGAGGTAAGCACGCCGCCGTGTCCAGCGCGACCAGCGAATCGTGAGCTTTGGTTGTGTAGGTACCTGCAATGGATAAAAATATTAGTGACCAATAACCAAACTCTCGCTCGCAGTGCCGCTAAGATGCTCGGAAAGTCGAAAACATAATAAATTCGCCTTCCGTGCTCGAGGTCGCCGCAAAGCTGTATATTATAACGCGGAGATATAACACTAATACGCTATCGAAAAATATTCGGAGGCGTCTCACTCGAACGTCCCCCTAGTATAATGGGATTACGCAATTCATGTACAACGCTCATAATAACAAGAACCACTTATGTGGAAAGCGGCCTCGTCGACCTCACCCAAAAGTGGTCATAGCTAGAATAGACGCTTCAAACCACAACAACTTCCCAAGGGCGCCTACATGCAGCTCAATTCAAAGGGCGTCGCCTTCGTATATTCGTATATATAGAGGCCAGGGCCCCAATACACATTAGATGTACCAGAGCCGCCAAGACCGAGCGAGCAGCTTAAACACCAGCCATTACACACGACTTACATGGAGATTATCACCTACTACAACGAGTCAACTCACGACGCTGCAATTCACCACGACTATATTAATTATTATTGGTTTTAATAAATTACAATTGATTATAATATTTAAATTGACTACATTTTATTGTAAAAGTGCAACAGCTTTTGGATCCCTGAAGTGCCGTTCGTAACACTAGCAAAGAAGTTAATAACTCCAATAATTAATATTTTGTGGGTATAATAATAATTATTGTTATTACCGATCACTCCGGGACCCGGAGGACGAAACTAATCGAGGCTTATTTCTCTTGAGACTCTCGAATTATTTGTGGGAGGGGGAGTATGTGGCTCAGCGGTTTTTAAAGTTATTTTAAATTTTATATACGAAAATTGGAACAACTGGAACGCCAAAAAATGACGACAATGTAATAACGACTTACGACACACCGGCCCCTGTCGTCTGTTGCTGGTCGCTGTATGAGTGCGTTCAAGTACATATAGAGGATTTTTAAACCTTACTGTTGCCGCCAGAAAGAGCAATAATGTTATGCATTATAATGTCTTTTACTATACCGACGGCCAACAAACACTCACACACGCACACATTATCAATGAATTATATTGTTTTATTTTTGTACCTATATGTTATCTTGTGAATTATATATAATAATAAGTAGGTAGATTACGAGTGATCAGGTGCATTTCCCTGGCACCCCCACTTCCGAATTTTGGATTCAAACCAAGGGCTTTCGTTTGTGCTACGTTTGTGCTGGATTGTGCTCGAATTTCATCGTTTGTGCTGCAACCCTTAAGGAGTTATAAGCGATAACGATTGGGGGTGCCAGCGAAACGACTGCACCCCCACCTCAGAATTTCGGATTCAAACCAAGGGCTATCGTTTGTGCTACGTTTGTGCTGGATTGTGCTCGAATTTCATCGTTTGTGCTGCAACCCTTAAAGAGTTATAAAGGATAATGATTGGGGGTGCCAGCGAAACGACTGCACCCCCACCTCACAATTTTAAAATTTAAATTACACCATTCGTTTGTGCTACGTTTGTGCTGGTTTGTGCTCGAGTTTCATCGTTTGTGCTGCAAACCTTAATGAGCTAGAACGGATCTTTAGTGGGGGTGCCAGCGAAATGGCTGCACCCCCACCTCCTAATTTTCAAATTTAAATTATGCCATTCGTTTGTGCTACGTTTGTGCTGGATTGTGCTCGAGTTTCATCGTTTGTGCTGCAAACCCCTAATTAACTACAGGGGATCATTAGTGGGATTTTTTAACTTATTAGGCCAGATTGGACGAATAGGAAATAAGTTAGTGTGGATATGGTTAATGAAGTAAAATCGTATGAGAATTGATAGCCAGTAAGTACCTATATTGTATAGTGTCTACAACTGTCTACATAATGATATATAGGTACCTTATACTATATAGTCACCCATGTAAACTTTTTGTGAATAATATAGGCAGCCTATATTATGTATACGTACAATGATTATTTTTTTATAATTTTCATCGCCAGAAACTGTATCAAAAAAAAATAAAAAAATTTTAAATAATATTAATTATACTATTAAGTAGGTAATCCAGCCAAATTATTCAACAGACAGTATTGTTAATACAAAGTTAGAATACATTGATGATGATTAAAAATCCAATAATATTAAAAAACAATGAATTGTGAGTTGTAACTTGTATTACAATTTTTGTAAGTTATAACTCAGGTATCAGGGTAAAATAAAAATACATAGATAGCTTCAGACCTGGATACCAGGTATATAGCCTGCATCCCCTCGTAAGGAAGGCTTATAATTTTTTTATGAGCAAAGAAATAATAACGATGGGACAAAGAGTACAAATAAGCACTAACTTAGTCTAAACCAATCTTTAACCAAGTGTTTTACTACATTTTAAGGTCTATTTTGATTTTTGAGTTGTTTAATCAAGCGTATTACGTATTTCCTTGGTTAACTTTTTTAAAAATGTTTTCGTTTTGGTTTTTGATTTAACAGTTAGGGATACGAATTTTTTCAGTAAAAGTGAAAATGATCCATATACGCCATTTAGTTATTTCTAATAGTTTTGCAAGATAAAAACGTATATTTGAGAATTTTGATTTTCACAATAATTACGATCACGTAAATTTTATAATCAAACTCATGCAACTATGCAAGTAAGTTATTTGAACCTAAAAACTACGAGACACCTATGGACAACTTTTGATTACTTTTACCAACCAACCTCAAGCAATTTCCGATAAAACTCTGTGGGCTGTAGTCCACCTGTCCTCGTTTTAGGATTCCAGATCATCCCCTTGTAAGAAAGGCTTATACCTAACTTTTTTTACTTGTAAATAATAATAACGATGGGAAAAAGAGTACAAATAAGCACTTACTTAGTCAAAACCAATGGGACTGATTTGGACCAAACAGTTCAATATGGGGGGTGCCGGCACGTCTTTACAACCCCCTAATTAAATTTATAAGGATAACTCCGGAAGTAGTAGAGTACTGCGTCGAAAAAGTGGTACAGGATATCAGTAGCAAACTACTAAAGATTGGCTCATTTGGAGATCCAATATTTTGAATCGGGGCTGCATTATGGCTCCATACCACCCCCTCCCACTAATGATCCCCTGTAGTTAATTAGGGGTTGCAGCACAAACGATGAAACTCGAGCACAATCCAGCACAAACGTAGCACAAACGAATGGCATAATTTAAATTTGAAAATTTGGAGGTGGGGGTGCAGCCATTTCGCTGGCACCCCCACTAAAGATCCGTTCTAGCTCATTAAGGTTTGCAGCACAAACGATGAAACTCGAGCACAATCCAGCACAAACGAATGGCATAATTTAAATTTGAAAATTTGGAGGTGGGGGTGCAGCCATTTCGCTGGCACCCCCACTAAAGATCCGTTCTAGCTCATTAAGGTTTGCAGCACAAACGATGAAACTCGAGCACAAACCAGCACAAACGTAGCACAAACGATTGGTGTAATTTAAATTTTAAAATTGTGAGGTGGGGGTGCAGTCGTTTCGCTGGCACCCCCAATCATTATCCCTTATAACTCTTTAAGGGTTGCAGCACAAACGATGAAATTCGAGCACAATCCAGCACAAACGTAGCACAAACGATAGCCCTTGGTTTGAATCCGAAATTCTGAGGTGGGGGTGCAGTCGTTTCGCTGGCACCCCCAATCGTTATCGCTTATAACTCCTTAAGGGTTGCAGCACAAACGATGAAATTCGAGCACAATCCAGCACAAACGTAGCACAAACGAAAGCCCTTGGTTTGAATCCAAAATTCGGAAGTGGGGGTGCCAGGGAAATGCACCTCGAGTGATCGGCTGCCGGAGATTTAGGCACGGTCGCCTGAACCACTAGTTCTCGGAAAACGGTCAACCAGACTAGAAATATTATTGTCGTGCCGCGAAATCAGGTGCCAAATATTATTTTAAATAGGCATACATAAGTATATATATTTTACATAATATCTCCAAGTTAATTATTATATTCTGTATTTAAGTAAATATCCGGATGATTGACATACGACATTTTAAAAGTTATTGAGGGACATTGTAACACAACAATTCACGTTTTATAGTATAAGATGTAACAATTGATAGACTAAAAACTGTGTGACGATTAGACAACAACTGACCATTGGGGGGTGCATAAGGGACTTTAACACCACCGTGTTAAAAATGTGCAGCCCCAAAATATAAAAGACTTGATCTATAATATTTTGATTATTTTGAAGTGAATATTATCAATAAATACAAAAATGTTGTAAGTAGGTGCTTCACTATTATGTTCCAACATTCCCAGCTATAACAGTATAACATAATATTATGAAATAATCTTCAGCTTATGACCTTTCTTTTTGAACCGGTTAATTGGACGTCCATTTGATTGGCTTTCGGATGATCTGAGTTCTATTGTATATTATTTTATTCGATAAGAAGTATTGTGGATGCCCACGGGCGCACGGTCTATTATTATTGTTCGTTCCCGGCTCCAACACTTACAATATTATAGAAAAAGCATATATTTTAAAATAAAGCAATAAAACCCTAAACATTCTTTGAAAAAACAACTATAAGATAAGAATTGTATTATTATGTTCATGCTGATAATCGATGTTGCTGTAACAAAGTTGACGCCCGCCAGCCCGCGTATTCTCCTGCAACTCAGGTTTAGTTGAGGCCCGCCACTTTTATTTCTCTTATTTTCGATATTATTAATCAACTAAACCAGTACGTACCCAATACTGTTAAAATATAATCAAATCAACTGTTATGGGTAATTCATAAAAAAAGATTAAACAGATTTAGTACTAACTTAATTAAAATATTGTTAAAATGATTTCTCTATATTATCATCTTGAGACTTGTGTTGCATTAAACAAGTAAAGTTTTTAAACAAAAATGTTCGTGAACAATCAGACAATAATTGTTTACATTTTGAAAAACAATGTTCTGTGTCAACTTATAAAATTTGATTCAATTTTACTTAAAAAATTGAAAATCAAAAATACTACTAATTATGTGACTGTTTGTATGTTCTTTTAAATAATTAGTACACTAAATTAGCCTGAACATATCAAAATCAAATTAAGTACCTACCTACATATGTATTTAATATCTTACAATATAATATGAATCATAAATAAATCTTTGTCTGAACTGACTGAACTGATTATTTGTATATCAGTATAATACTGATTTAAATTTAAGAATGCAATATTTTACATTATAAATTATAATATATAATATTATAATATATTTGTATATTATAAAAATCCTCCACAACTGATACAGTGGTACCTACAAATGTTATTTGCATGTCCCGATGTCCGCATCATTAAAATATATTTTATTAGCTAAGAATCTTCTGTGAGAGTGCAAAACTGATAGCCATCGTTACTCACTAGCTATCGTTAATATATTTTTTTAACTCGTCCAATACAGTTTTAAAAAAAAAATAATAATTATTTAAGTAGTTAGGTATAATAGGTAAATTATTACATTTAATTATATAAAATTTAATTATTTAATAAACTATAAAATAAAATAGTTCTCCATTTTATTCAACGAAAATTTCTATAAATAATGAACTATGTTTGCCCCAACCTAACTTTACCATTAGAAAAAATAAAGTCAATTGTATTATTGGTACAAACTGCGTGTCTAAAAATTTTGAAAATATAAAAAAATTACCTGTTAAAAATAAAGAAACAAGTCTTTTTTTGTTTTAACGAAATTCCATAGATTCATAATTGTTAAAAAAAACCACGTTCAATGACATACCCTTTTTTTTTTTTTTTTTTTTTTTCGGTTTGAACCGACGGCGTCGCGGGAACAGCTTTCGCATTACTTCCGCGACGCCGCCATCGTTTATTTGACAACAAATAATTTATACATAATAGGGGGGTAGACGGGACAATACCCCGACTTACCCCCCGGGCATGGTCCTAAGTTATACATTACATACATTACAAATACGTTACAATATAATATACATTTCTTGGCGTGTTGGTTCACATTTTGTGGTTGACGTGTGTTTCTCGGGCCGACCGGAGTCAGTCACCCTCGATTTCGCGTGCGGTCCGTATTGGCGGGCCGACCGGAGTCCGCCGCCCTCGAGCTCTCGTTCTCCTGTTGAGATGCCGCGATGCCGTGATCGCCGTCCCGCCCGTGGTGTCACAGGTGGGGGGATGAAGAACGGTGGTCGGTGACACCTCCGACGTGTCGCTGTTGCGACTACGAAGAGTGTCTTCGGGCCGTTCTTCATCGTCCTCATCCGTCGTCAGTCGTACAGTTGATCTTCCCATTCATCGTCTTCCTTGGTTCTCATGATCGATTCCACCATCGCCATGAACTCTCGTCTGTTCTTCGTAGCCTGATCTGCAATCGTTGACTGGGCTGTCGGCTCGTCGGGTAGTTCCTCAGGCCTAGGGCCGCACAGGAGTCCCTGGACGTCTCCGGGCTCTGGTGGGCGTCTTAAGATCCTGGTCAGGACGGCCTCAATGACATACCCTAACCTAACCTAACCTAACCCTGTATATTTTTTGTATGGAAAAAAAATTATACAATAATATAAAGTCGTTAATATGTAATGATACAATTTATTATTTTGAAGTTAAAGTTGAAAGGGGGCCAACTATGTGTAAGGTGTTCCGGGGCCCAATTGATCCTTAATCCGGGCTTGGTAAAGATAAGAATTCTATGCCCGTAGATAAGTGTAATATTTTAATAAGACGCTTCACGGACATATTTTGTTGTCTCTGTCATAACATTGCAATTGTATGCTCAGAAGGTCAAGTCAAGCTTCATTAATTTAAAAAATAGAGCTAATCGATTTCTTATAAAACTTGATGGTAAGAACATTATTTGTGTTACTATATAACTATATGTGGGTTTTTTACGATACTTCATTTTTATGAGCTGAAAATAAAAACTATTTTATATATTTTATAGTTGATTAAAAAAAAAAAAAATCATATTAAATAATATTAATATTATTATATTATTAACCCACATACAAACTCAAACTATGTTTTTGCCATAAAGTTTCATATACCAGATCGATTCACTCTAATTGACATTGTTATACTAACGGAGATAAACGTAATCTGCTGAGCTTAAATTATTTGCTATGTTAGATAGGTGTAAGACGGAGACAACAAAATATATCCGTGTTACATCCTCTTAATATCAATGGTAAATGGTACATCGACATATCGTATATTATTATACACACATACACAATAGATTTAACACAGCAAATTTAGTATCATAAATGTATTATATACCTACATTTATAAAATTATAATCACTAACATTTAATTAGCAATGATATGTAATGAGTAATGGCAACACAAATAAATAACGTGTATTAAATAGGTATGTGAGTATATTTTATCAGTAATATTGTGTTATCATGTAGAATACATTTCTTTAATTTAATTAAACCATTCAAACATACAAAAACAACAAATAAATTGTATATGTAAATTGTTATGGTTACTGACGCCCGGCAATATATTGTAAGTCGCCAACCTATGACCCGTAAAACGCCTGGTGAAGGAGGAGGCCGTAGGATTTAAAAAATCGGGCAGAAGGGTCAAACAATAAATAAAACAAAAAGTTAAGTTAGATAACTGGGGAAATTTATTTAAATTTAGTGGAGAAAGCTCACTGGCGTAAAACTCCAACAAGAGAAAATTAACACAAAACAAAACTATTTCGACGGGAGCTTTCGTCACCCCGTGATATACACACGCCACACTACCAGTGGGCAAATATAAATATAATTATAAGTAATAATATTAATCATAATAGTGCAGTATTCACCTTATGACATACTAATAAAAAAAAAGAGACGGCCAAGGCATACAAATAATGATATTCGTCGTACATATTACCCAATGGAGCTTTTTCCCTCACATCTTGCCCGTCGGTGAGGCTCACCGCGGGAGGGATTTCTGGGCGTAATTTCAATTGAACTTTTATGGTTTATTTTCAAAGACACACGCCATATGTACAAAAAATAACGGTAATAACAAAACACTTTCACTTGGAGTATCTATATTATTAAACTCTATCGTATATTATTGTATCGTCTCGGGAAACCATATAAAGTGAAGTTGTGGGAGGATTCGGATGTTGCTCCCACGTCCGCGCGAACTTACCTATTTAATAAACGTTATTAATTATTTGTGTTGTCATTACTCATTACATATTATGATTGCTAATTAAGTGTTCGTGATTAGTGATCATAATTTTATAAAATATGTAGATATATAATACATTTATAATACTAAATTTGTTGCTTTAAATCCATTGTGTATGTATGATGTATACAAATATACGATATGTCACTATACCATTTACCATTGATATTAAGAGGAAGTAACACGGACATATTTTGTTTTCTCCGTCTTGTAAAGAATACTTTTATTTTGTATTCAGAATACGTATTCGAATAGTTCTTAAAAACTATATCCAGAATACATATTCGAATACTATTAAAACTCTTTTTTTCTCAACTTGTTTTTCTCAGTTTTAAATGGTTGGTAATAAAATACAAATAAAAGTATTGAGAGTACGTATTTGAATACTTTAAAAAAAAAGTATTTAAACTAGTAATAAAACCTATTTACATATGCACCATATTTACACCATGCAGCGAGAACACAACACCGGGCAAGTAGATCACGACATCGATGCGGGGTGCTGGTAAGATTGTCAAGGTGCACGAGTTGCGTTACAAAATATTTCAACATTATATAAAGTCATTACTAATTCGAGTATACTTGACTTTTTTAAAAACAGTTTTTTTACACTTGCAGTATAATGAATCGAGTACTCGACTTGAATCAAGTACTCGTTTTAAATCGAGTACTCTGCTTGCATCGGTTACCTCAAGATTATTTATTGTATTTTATTGAAAAATAAATGTTAAAACTATAAATAACTGAAAGAGCACACATATCTCCGATAAGACTACCAGGAAGGCAATACTTGATGGTTTAAATTTTATTCACGTTAGCGATTGTCAGAGCAAGGTTGTATGAAAAAAAATTTAAACGTTTTGGAAAATCTATTTCGAGTACAATTTAAAATACTCGATCAACTCTCAGTACTCGACCCTTTTTTCGAATACTTGGCATTTGATGAATAATCGAATGTTTTTCACACCCAGCATTTGTCGAGTACTCGTAGTTTGAACTCGATATGACTCAAAATATTTGGAACTCGACTCGAATCGACTCGAAATTAATAAACAATATTCGTCCAACACTTAAAATATACCTATACTGCATGTATATAATACTAGTTGTTTTCATTTAAGCATAGTTTATACCTATATTTTCTTTAATACAATTTCTAAATTGTACCCTATGTCCCTACATATATAATATACTTATTACTTAGCTACAGATATATTTCCGATAGGAAACATAAACAAGGTCGATAACAATTGACATTTTCCGTAGAAAATGAGGTGAGAGAATAACATGCTATGACCAAACATTGTAATAATTTTTATTTGTATGTCGACAATCATATGTGCAATATGTGCATATTATATACGATATTTGGAACTGCATAATAATATGTTAAAATATGTGGCGTATTAGTTATCAGGTTAACTTTTTAGATTCTGAGTGAAACGATGAATGTATTGATTTTACAATGATGTGTGTTTTTTTTTTTATTTTTGTGTCTGTGTACACGATAAGTAGTCGAAATAATGCTTCGATTTTCGACTTCAGTATCTTGTTCGATTGGAAAGTGAATATCGTTGGTGCATTAGGGAGGTCAAAATTTAAAATTTCCAATAGTTTTCACAAGCGCCAGGAAAAACAACATAAAAATTAAGGAAAAACGGGAATTTTTACGCAAAATCGGTTTTGACAAAATCGAATTTGGTTTTTGGTGTAACTTTTAAACAAATGACCGCAGATACATGAAATTTTCACTGGTTGTTTATATTTGCATTTTCTATACACGATAACATTTTCAAAATATTTTGATTTATTTTGAACTGTTTAGGGACATTTTCATTTTTCATTTTTTTTTAGTTGTTTTTCTAGAAATATCAATAAAATTTTATTTGTTGGTTAAAAAAACTTGAAAATTTAATAGAAGACTCCTAGTATATTGTTTCAAAGGCAGATGAAAAATATTAAAAATCGTTAGTCACAGTTTTTTTTATAAGCATTTAAAGTTCAAAAATTGACAAAATATGGAAAAATCACGAAAATTAGCAAATTATTTTGAGTTAAGAATTCGTAAAAATTTTTCTTTTTAAATCTAAGATTTGAAAATGTATTACAAGATTAATCATAAGTTTGTCTACCTTAATCAATAAAAAAATCTCTACCGGACAGTCAAATTAAATTTTTATGAGCGTTTGAAATTCAAATTTTTACAACATTGGATATTCACTCGATTTCTCATGTAGCGATTTCCTTATTTTGTTGTAATTCAAAAACAAATAACTGTAGATACATGAAAATTTCACTGAATGTATATATTAGTATTTTCTATACACCATACAATTTCGAAAATATTTTGACTCTTTTTGAGCTGTTAACGGACATTTTCAGTTCCCAATTTTTTTTAGTTTTTTATTCTATAAATATCAATTAAGTTTTATCTGTTGTGCCAAAAAGTGTAAAAATTTAATACAAGGCTCCTGATATATTGTTACAATAGCAGTTGAAAAATATTAAAAATACATAGGCACAATTTTTTTTATAAGCATTTAAAGATCAAACTTTGACAAAATTTATCAAAATCTCGAAAATTATCAATCATTGTAATTAATAAATTATAAAATGTTCAGTTTTTATAGCTAAGGATTGCAACTTCAACACAAAGGTTCTCGTAAATAGTTCATACTGTAACCAAAAAATCTAAAAAATATATGAACACACTTATTTTTTACAGACATTGTGTTCGTTCTGGTGTCATATTTGTACGACGGTCTGTTAATATATTTTTATAAGTGCTAAATGAACGTTCGATGTCAACTAAAGTCACGGGAGCATTTTGAAAATCAGTAATTATAGACGGTGAAAAATTGTCTATAAGTTGAACTTCGTTATTTCCATTCAAAACTTTAACTACGTTTTTCAAAATGATGAGCCCTTTATTTTTTTTGTTGAAGTTGATACATTTTTATTTTTATTTTATTTCCATTTTCTCCGGGTATTTTTTGAAGTTGACCAATTGTATTTTCAATTAGATTTATCGAATCAACAAGAGATACATTAGATTTTTCCAAACTTTTGATGTATGTTACGAGAACAAAAAAATGAGCCTTAATAAATATTAGATCGTTTTCTATGGTTTCTATGTCAAAAACCGTGTTACATTTAAGTACTGACTGACTGGGAGATTTTTGAATACTTAATTCTTCGGTGTAGAACGGTGTCTGACGGTGCGACACTGCAGTGTTGTACCGTACATGTAGTAATAATCGAACGCCTGGAGCTAAATATTTTTAAAGTGTAGTAATAATTCCATTTCTTGTCGGGCATCGTTATCTTAGATAAGTCACTTATCTACTACAGAATATTACAGTACATTACTAATTAAGGCATGCTATATGATGGTTATAATACGTATATAATGTATCAATATCATATCACTATTATCGGACACATGATTTATAATATGTACACCACTGCAACAAAAAATATCGAATATCTATAGAAATTAATCGATATATTCTCAAATATTCTTTTATCTTGAAATATTCTCAAATATGCTAAAAAAAACTTTTGCCATTAATTAACCGGTTTCATGATTTGTAAAGATTTCGAACCCCCGTCTGACTGCATAGCCTCAAAAAAAATATGCAAAAGAATATAATTCCGGCCCCTACGATATAATAATCCAGATCAACCCCAAAGACCAACAATATAATAATAATAATTATTATTATTATTCAGTTTGATAATAATATGAGCCGGCTACCGCCGCGTCGCCGTGGCGTCTCTATAATACTATTGTTCACGCTAAGAGTTACCACTAAATATTTCAGTTCGATTACCTTAATATATGGAAATGGGATTTTCGCTGAATGACAGCTGATAGTACTTAAATACACATTTTCAGATAAATTTAAAATCTTTAACTATTTCGATACGCTCATGCGGGTTATAAATTACTTTTTTTTAAAATGGTAACATCAATTTTTTTACATATTCGGATAGAGTATTTTTTTCTTAACGATTTATGCATAAAAAGTTTTTTCTAATTACAAAATTTTTATATGAAATTGAACGATGAAATTTAATATTAAATGTATACCTTAGGGCTTAGAGGTATTCGTATTTTTAATTTCAAACGGACGTGGGCACGTGGACTACTGGTTAAGATTAGTATTAACAATCGACTGATTAATAATAATAGAAAAATAATATTATGTATAAATGCGTGATAACTGATAACAGTAGTTAGACAAAATCAGCAGTTGATAAGTATAAACCATACATTATGGTGTAGTATTATAAATTATAATGGTGTATGCTGCAGAGCATAGCGGAGTATATAAAGTCTTACAATAAAGTGTGTTATTGTTATAACTCATCATTTTAACTTCAAAATATGCTTATAAGTTATAATAAAAACGTGGTAGAAACCTTAATATATTACATTTTTAAGCTTTTTGTCCTTGAAAACATTTTTTGTCAATATTTATATAAAAAAGTTATTAAAAAAATATGTTTAACATATTATGAACACCCATTATAGACATTATTTAATACGCCTTCAGTTAAAGGATCATTTAATTCCTTGAAATTCCACTCAATATTTAAAAAAAATATTTTAAAATATTTACACAGGAGATATGTATAATGTATAATAAAATAAAATTTATATGTCATATAAAATTCATTCTACATTTTTCAAATTCCAAGCATATTAAATAAATTATTATGAATAAAAATATAACAATAACATGATAAAGTACAATTTTGTAATTTTTTATACACAGGTAGAGAAATATTTTGATGTTTGTACAAATACTTGGCATTTGGCGAATAATCGAATTTTGAACTCGATTCCACTCAAAATATTCGGAACTCGACTCGAACCGACTCAAAATGAATAAACAATACTCACCCAACACTTATAAATATACCTATAGTGCATAGATAGGTATGGTCTCGTCAAAAATCTCGTCAATCGTCCATATGTGATCCTGGTACAAACGGATTAAATAGATGCACAAAACAAAGAAAAACCGTCTAGGTGTATTATCTAAACCAATTATAATATAATATTATAATCTCGTCGGAGCCCGTGGTTTTGTGCTAATCGTAGCTCGTAACTGATAATAATATTGTAATTAGACATAGTATTAATCTACTAGTTAGAAATTTTAAATGGATTAGAAGCAGTGATTTGCCGTCTTTGTCTAACACACGTGCAACATATACGAGTTCTGTTTCCAACGTACTGATTAATCTAGTGAAGCGATAAGAATTCTGAAAACAGATTTGAATTTTTCGACAAGTCTACTTGAGACCGACTTTGCCACATTTTCAGTGGGGGATTTTAAAAGTGCTAAAAGTTCCAAAATTGGCTACAATATACGCTAAACACAGTGTAAAACAAAGGAAAACCTTTGCCCTCTTTGCCCTCCTTTGCCCTGGATCCACCACTGCACATTTTTGATATTATCCCCCTAAACTTATAAAAACCATATATTATCAAAAAAAGTAATTAAAAAAATTACATCTTTCAATTTTTGGAGAGGTTTAAATCAGAAAATCAAAAATGTGAGAAAGTCGATCTCAAGAAGACTTGACGAAAAATTCAAATCTGTTTTCAAAATTCTTATCGCTTCACTAGATTAATCGGAAAAATAATAATAATAGATATATTTCAGTACCTACCTCCTTTATTCTCTTAATATAATATATAGTACATATAATTATTATGTGACTGGAAATATTTTTATTTTTATTGTATGTTATTGGTTACCACTGGTTTTAAGTAAATAATTGGATTTAGTTAGTACTTTTTAAAAATGTAAGTACCTACTTATCGGGACGGAACTCGTAAAAATCGCAAATTCTTTTGTCTATATAATATTGTCTTCACTCTTTGCTCTAAATAGTTTTTCATCGTACTTCATAAACAGTTTAAGTTTATCAGTTAAATTCCAATTTAAATTAATTAATACATCTATTACAGCATAATACAATTATTTTATAATATTATTATAAGCTACTAATAACTAGAGATGATAAGTGATTACAAAACTGTATAAATTTGTTAGTTGTCCAAGTTATTTGGAGTTATTTGGATGATAAATTTGCTTAAACGACGCTCAACGGTTTATTTGTACTCAGTAGTAACGCGTAGTAACGTTGTAAGAATTGCTGAAACGTTGTAGGCGACGATATTTTCTATAATGTCTCTTATACCTACTTATAATCAGTGGTCGGGAGTAGCGCGTTACTTTAGCTGTAGCGATTAACATGGCGTCGCTACAGTTTATACAATGTAGAGAAATACTATAGCGCGCTAGAAATTTATGGTTAGCGTAGCGAAAATGTTCATTATTTTATCGCTACTTCTAACCTATTTCATGATAGTTAAAATATTATGATATGTATATTTATTTATTTAATTAAGATGACAAGATGAGTGTATTTTTGATTTTTTCGGGTGTAGCCCGGACCGGACTAAGATAAGACCGGATAGATAAGACTATAATCATAAGTGCATTATTACAATGTAATATTTTATATTATTGAAAACAGAACCATAAATAATAATTAATATATTAGTATTTTATTATCACTATTTTTGTTTTCGGCATTCAGCGTTTTCTACTTTTCTGTGTTTCTTTTAAGTTTTAAATATTTTGAATAGTTGAATTAAAAATTACAGAACCTGAAGCCACCACGTCATATTCAACTAGTTAGCAATTTTCAATAAAACGTTTGTTTTGATTTTTGTTACAAAAATACATGAGTTACACTTAATAAACCTGCCTTCCGAAATTACAAGAAAATAGTGGTAGGCATTAACAAATAATGACCAAGTACTCATGTGAATATCTAAATAAACAAAAAAATTTTAAAAAAATGTAGCGAAAAAGTAGCACGCTACATTTAAACAATAGCGTTAGAAATAGAGCACTACATTTGAAAAAAAGTAGCTTTAGCGATAGCGAGCTACTTTTTTTAGGGAGTAGCAGTAGCGTTAGCGTGCTACAAAAAAACAGTAGCGCCCCGACCACTGCTTATAATAATATATACCTATTTCCTCCCTAAGTACATTTTTAAGGGCTGATTATAAATTACATCAAGACCCCGCGAGTGAGTGGGTATAACGTAAATAATAAAATCTTATTCACACACTAATATAATACCTATATTACTATGTTTGAACCATAACATCGAATGTCACAGAAACTATTTTCGGTGCTATACAGTATTGGAAAAGTAATCTCCTATCACCAACATAATATGAAAGTATAATATTTTTTTTTATGTCAATAAATCGAAATAATATTAAAGTTTGGGTGGCCGATCTTGTGGCGAAAGGCTTGTATACGAATGTCCAATTTATTCGATGAGACAGTAGTGACCAACAAGATTTAGTACCTACAAATAATCTCCTTTTTATGTGTCACATAAATTTAATATACGACCATTCAACGCATTCATACCATAACGTCAAAATCAATGAAATATCTCTATTGGGTAATATTATATATTATATAATTACATTTTTACATATAGATGACACTTTTATATTTTTATTTTTTACTTACGCGGAATAACATGCACTTCAAGATTTTTGCACCTTTTTTTAAACATAATATCCACAAAATCACGGATGTGAAAAAAGTCAGTACCTACTGCTTGCTGATGAAATACAGCTGCAGTATACACTTAAAGTATGTCAAATTAAAAGAATAAAGACTAAAACAAACATTTAGTAGATTCTATAAGTAAAAAGCCAACATTAACATTTATAATTGTATTTTTATATATAGATAGAGAAAAGTGTGCAGTATACCTCCATATGGACAATAATTAATTAAAACGAAACTCTATGGGGCTATTTTAATTGAATATTCTATTATCCAAATAAACCAACACCTCTGCCTGATTTAGTACTTATCTACAGTTAAAATTGAAAAAAAAATTCTAATTGGTGCAGTGTGCAAAATTGCACAAATACCTCTAATTATACGCCTCAATCTATTTAGGTAGTTTAATATAACTATAAATACTGACGTTACTATTGTCCTTCTGACTCGACACTCATTGTAATAAATAAATTAGTTAGAATAAATAATTAGTTCTGATATTCGATGTTGAACATACATGTAACTATATAAGTGGTATTTACTATACGTCTATACTCTATATCTAATTGTAATGGTATTATTGATAACTGTTTGGCGCTCACCTAGATATGACATCACATAACATTATGTAAGTTGATACTTAAATGTTTTTATTCTTTGAATTTATTTAAGTAATTTAATTTTTAGTACTAAAATAACAATTTATACTCGATACTTACTGTATTATCACGGGGGGTTTAAATGTATGTACCATTTTGAAATATTAATTTTAATTTCGATTACATAAGTATATTGAATTTGATTGGGTTAAAATGCTTAAAATTTTTTATTGATTTTATTTATCTTGAGACAGCTAATACATAATTTTGAACGTATTTAGTATTTGCGAATAATGTTATATATAGTAACCAGGATTTTGTAATGATTCTATTACTACAGTAAGTTATCCTTCACTTGTTATTCCCTCGTACGGTTTGCTAATTTGGAAGTTGTGTACACAGTAAAAACGGATAGGTATAATAAAATATTACCAAGTGTTGCACGAGACTATATAAATATACAAGACTTATACTATAGAACGGAATAATTTGAAACGTGACATTCGATTGAAAAACAAGTAAATAACTGTAATACCTTCGTAGTAATGTTTACTTATGGTTTTGAGTCGCAACTCGAGGATGACATGGTGAGCAATGAGCGTAAATTGAATATTTTAGATAAACACAATCGTTATTGTCTTGTACATAATTTATTTATGAGTTGGTTTGCCGTAAATCCTATGCATGCATAAATATTATATATATGGCACAACTTTAGCAGGTAGGTCGGGTTGTCTATGCGTTTATTTACAGAGAGGAAAGAACTTTTTAATGTTTATTTTAATAATGCGGTCTTGTGAGTTGTGATTTTTCGACAAGCCGAACTTTAAATAAGTATTTATATTTTTAGGTCAGTGATGATACATTTTGTAATGTTTAAATTTCAAAATGTCATTGTTATATCATTTTAAACACGTTTTCTAGTATTTTGATATGTGCCGATCAGTTGTTACTCGTTAATGTATGATTGCATATTATACTGATTTCTAAATTGGATTGTCAATGTCCATGTTGGAGGTCGAGTATGGACGTTTTACCTACCTATTCGGAAGCGCTCGTGACACTCGATAAAAAATGGTCGAGAACTCGATTAAAATATTCTGTCAGAGAAAATCCGAATCATACAACTGCAAGAGGACACAATCGGCAACTGCCCAGACTACCTATATTATATCTTGCGACACTGTGATATATATACATATATGTATCTACCAGCTGTCATCTACATATTATTATTAAGCCGGTCATATTTTCTAAAACCGTAGACGCCGCGCCAGTGGCTCACGACAAACAACCCTTCACCCTCCCAGCGACGATTGCATTGTGTTACATATTTTTAAGCATACTGCACAGTTCAAAGGTCATAATTTGCATCCTTACTCTCGGACGGATAGCATTATGGCAAGTATATTGTACATAATATACAAACGATTCAGTGCGTATTCGTGGTATCCCAACCAACGTGGGCGTACCTATATATTTTATTTTATTTATTTTTATTTATTTATTTCAGCAAAATCAATATCATTATTTCAATACAATAATACAATAGTCAATTTACAAAAGTTAAATTACTACCATTAAGGTGATAAGAGCTGATACGTATACCAACTGAGCAAGCTCGTTTCTGGTATACGGAGTTCCTACACATATTACTTATATAATATAATAAAATAAAATGTCATGTGTCTTATACAATTGAGAATGATGTATTTTACTTCTCTAAATAACATTATCTTATAATTATATAACTAAACAATACTAATAGATAATCATTTATATTTACACATAGATACTTTTTAATAATTGATTTTTACACACATTCTCATCTAGGTCATTTACTATTTTAGTAATTATATTTTTTATACGATTTTTGTTAATTATATTTTATACATTGGTTTTATTAGACTGATTTTCACATTCATACTTTATTAGACTCTTTACATAATTTCCTAAATTGTTGAATATAGTTTTGACCATATATATAGGTACATAAACGACCTGTCTGTGCATAATATAATATAAAATATATTATAATAGACTCATTGCGAGTACGACGAAATTATACGTTCCACGCTAACCGGTAGACTGCAACTATTATTATCGTTTTGACGACTGGGGCGGACGTGAACGAATATTATAATATGTACCAGCTAGGTACCTACCTACCTACCTAAACTATATGTTATTATTTATTATGCTATATAGAGTCTATATTATTGTACTGTATACTAATAAATAATTAGTTGAATACAAATATTCAGCCTGTATGATTCGTGTATTATTTTAGTGTTCCGAAAAAGAAACATAATATGCATTTAACCCCTCAAAAGGTAAAACACCAAACAAATAACAATAGACATTATATTATACATTTAGTTGTGTGCGGACCGTACGTACCATTACATACATACATAATATATTTGCTTATGTAGTGTCAATGGTATTGATATAAATGAAAAACATATCATTAAAAAAAAAAAACACAATATACATATACGGCATACGTATGTCATAATATTATTGCAACGATATTGTTTACGACATGAAATTCAGTTACTTTCATATACTATTGTAACGAATTGTAATATTTTATCTTGACGGGCATTATATTCATCAAAAGTATCTAATAATAAAAATCGTTGAAAATTTCAGTTAGGTATATTGTAAGTTCGTAATATAAGTTTTATAATTTTCTCAATTATACAAGATTGACAAGGGAATCAATAATTATTCTGACATGATACTAACATATTTGTATGCAAATTGTATATAGTTCGAAATATTTTTTTTAACGCAACTATATACACCCTTCTGTATGGGATTGAAATGGAGTAACAAGAAAAAACACTAAAACAAAACAGACTACTTCAGTGTATGAAAATACAGCGAAAACATTTTTTTTCAGTCTTCAGTTTTATATTAAGTGTACCTATTTATTATAAAGTGATACTGGGAAAATGTGCTAAACTTTATTAACATGTTAAGGTTTATCTTATTATGATTTTCCTCTATCATTCCGACATTCCATTCCGTTTTAATATGTTTAAATGAATGTACATCATGTGTAGATTAATTGTTAGTTAAAAATATATTTTTTATAATTACAATATTATTATAATACAATATAATTTATATTGGCACAAGTAACGAGATGAACGTGATGGGACTGTGTTCGACGAACGGACCCAAAAGCTTTGCAACTCATTCGCCAAATAAAAACTGGTTGCCAAGTTATTGTTCCAGTACCGGACAAATGCCCCGCGACACATGTTCACCCTAGCTCAGATACTCCAGGATCACGTGCGCGAGCTGATGCCGACGTTTCAGTACGAGGAGTTCTCGAAACGGCCCGACGAGCACGTGGCCAAGGTGTTGCTGGCCAAGAAGACGGGAAACGGAATAGAACCGGATATAGCGTCTTCAACGAAAGGGGATGGCGACGACGCCGCGACTCAAGAGAAGAAATAATGTCCAGTGGTTGTGGTCCGAATTGGAGAGAGCTGACTGTGAGAACAGTACGCTCGTCGAACGATATGACGCCGTCGTGGCCAACGAGTGCCGGACGAAAGCTCGAAGTACAAACCGAACTGAGAGAGGTCCGAAAAAAGTCGGCAAAGCAAGAGGTGTTGTTTGACTGCTCATTAGAAAAATGAGTTTATAATAGTGATGAATTCAGTATAAACACGTACCGGAATGTCGGCTCGGCTCACATCAAGTCCGAATTTTGAAATATACCTAGTATATAATATAATATATAATATTGAAATCTGACTTGATGTGAGCCGTGCCGACATTCCGGTACGTGTTTATACTGAATTAATCACTCTTACAAACTCATTTTTCCAATGTAGCAGTCAATCAACGCCTCTTGCTTGGCGGACTTTTTTCGGACTTCGCTCAGTTCGGTTTGTACTTCGAGCTTTCGCGCTTTTGCCCGGCACTCGTTGGCGATCTTTTTATTGCTGGCCACAACGATGGCCGCCACGACGGCGTCATACCGTTCGACGAGCGTAATGTTCTCACAGTCAGCTCTCTCCACTTCGGACCGCAACCACTGGAGCGCGCACATCAATTTCTTCTGTTGCATCGCGGCGTCGTCACCATCCCCGTTCGTTGAAGCCCCTGTATCCGGTTCCAGTCCATTTCCGGTCTTCTTGGCCAGCAACACCTTGGTCAAGTGCTCGTCGGGCTGTTTCAAGAACTCATCGTACTGAAACGTCGGCATCAGCTCGCGCACGTGATCCTGGAGTATCTGTGCGCGGGTGAGCATCCGCTGCGCAGTGGTCCGGTACCGGAGCAACAGGGCCACCTGTTCCTTGGCCAATGCGTCGCACAACTTTTGCGTCCGTTCGTCGAAAACGGCCCCGGCCGTCCGGCCAAAATTTTCCAGGCACTCGCCGGCCACGCGGCTCAACAGCTTAGAGCCGTCACAAGTCAACGAGCTCGTGGCCGCCACAAACTCCTGCACGGACGTCGTCTTGCAGTCTGTTCGGCACAGCAAATCGGTCAAGGCGGCTGCGGCCGTCGTCGATAGATTTACCGTTGACGACGTGTCAACGTCACTGCAGTAACCACCGCCGGCCGAGGTCCTCCACTTGTCACCGCCGACACACGCGGCCACCGAGTCGACCAGAGACGACCTGCTCTTCGGGTCGGCCATCAGTCCGTCCGGCGGAGGGCTGGTGAACGGTTCTCGGAGGCCTTTGCCGTCGTCACTTTTCAACGCATACTCGAGCAATCGCAAATAGTCTGACTTGGAGTTGCTCGGCTCACCCGTCGTCAATTTCATCACCCAATCGTGTACGTTGGACAAATGCACCGGGTCCTTAATCTTGTACAGCAAGCTGGTTATCTGGTCGATGCACCGACTGTCTGCACCGTTATACTTGCACTTGTCCAAATTCATCTCGTTATTTATATTCGTAAAATTCTTTAATAAACGCACTAAATTTTCAGTAAAATTGTTTGTATTTGTTTTTGATGTATGTCGGGTTTTGTTTTAATTTCTTGTTGAATATGATTTATATGACGACGATATAGTATGATTGTTTATTTTGGTTATTTCGACGGTAATTATAATTGTTGCTCAAAGCAGCTGATGCGAGTTGGTAAACTATACTAGTGTAATATGAACAAAGATATTTATATTTTCAACCTATTTATATTTTTCATTAACCAACATTATAATGTTAGTAGAGTATAAAATATGATAATCTATTATTGGAAAGAAAAATATAGGTACATATTTAATAAAAAGAAACTTTTATAATATTATACAAGGAAATTACGTACAGAATCAAAATAATAATGTATATAAAGTATAATAAAACGTATTTCGTTATAGAGGAATGTTACAACTTACAGGTACATATAAATTATAATGCAGATGGAAGTTTCAATTTGAATACTCTCGACAAATTATTTTCTTTTCGTCTGAACAGTTTGAAATTTGAATTATACACTACACGAAATAACACAAATATTATAATATTATACTTCACGGATTCTTAATTGCACATGAATATTACAGGATTTTGGCATTAGTTGTATACATAAATATGTGAAAACTACCCCAATACTTTGCGCAGATGGTATAACTATTAGTAGTGTCTAGAAGATTTTTTACATTACCTAGGAGGCTAGGTATAAGAAAAGTTGTATATCAAGTGTTATAATATAGTTATATAATATAAGTATTCTAACATCTTAAATACATAATTATCAGAAAAGAACCTACCTACCATTAGTGGAATAATGAACAGTTACTACATTGCTATATTATTTATTACCATAATTATATATAGGTATTATATAATAGTTAATTATGTATGTAACTAATTTAATTGTTTCGTACAATAGACTAGTCAACTTTATAATATAACAATGAAAATATAATAATTTCACTATATTCACACAAATCATTTTTTTCGTACAGTACCTATACCTACTTATACAAATTGTATACTGTGTAGTTTTATATCTTGTTTCTTCTATAATAAATGAGTGCAGGGTGTTACTTTTAGGTAGCTACTACCTATAACTATTTATATAGTTAAATAATATAATTTTTCAAATCGATAAATTAATGAGTATTTAAATCAGAATTATTCTAGTTCAGTCAATTCCTGGTTCCTAGTTTCTACATCCTACAGAAAAACAGTAATAATTATATTATTGTTTTAATAACCTTTAGTTTAGAGTTAGGTAATTATGTATTATTAATGTTGTTTTTGTTATTGACACTTAAATACTTTGAAGTTCCGAGTTCAACTTGGAGTAATGCTTCAGAGTACCGTCGTTAACAGCATATTATTATAACTTCAAAGAAGACCGTGATTTTATTAGCGCAGGAAATTAAACTCATACGTTTTGTTCAAATATAATTTATAATATGTTTAATATTTTTAATGTTTAAATATTCCGTCTTACGTATATTACTGTACATATAATACCAGTATAGGCCACAGCCCACAAGTACTTGTGCATATAATATACTATTATAGGTGGTCGTATAATATGATGTTGATATAATATTATAATTTTGAGACTCGTTAAAAGTAAAAACTAAAAATGTGCAAACATTGTTTTACTATTATACTAGTACATTTGTACATTAACGGAGTTTTGTTTTCTGAATTTATAACATTGAAAATGTGTGCCGATCAGATGGATATGACTGTCTGTGGCCGGAAAACGAACATCAATGGAGCTAGATAGTAGATTCAATGTGTTAGCGAGCATCAGTTGTAATTGAATTGGACGAGAAACGTTTGGTCGAAAACAAATATAATTGACACGAATTCCAGATTCCTGTAAAAGCAAAATAATATGAACATATTGTCACACGCGGTAGACGCACGCCTGAATGACCCTAGATGTACGTGACAAAGCCGGAAAGTTTGAAGCCTTCAATAACGATTTTGATTAGGATATATTTTGAGCGAAAGATGGGATCTTAAAGTTACAGTTTCTACCCGTTTCATTAAAGGAAATATGTGAATTTTATTTGAATTCCGTAGACGAGTTGATTATACTAAAATCGTAATGATATAACTACAACCGAAAATCTAAAACCTATTATTTTGTTGTTATTATTATTATTCTTATTATTATCATCATCATCATTGTCGCTGGGATGGAGTCGTCGTTACAATAGTATATAATATAATACACGAATAGATACGAAATTTATTACCAGTACAGAATAATGGTAAATCTAATTGCAAAATAATATTAGATCGTAGCACAAATGGTCGACGTCGACAATCAACGGTTAAAATATATTATTATGGCTATGAGCGAGAACAGTAGTGGTCAGCGGAGGGTGGGGCTGCAGAAAAATCGAATAAAGGCGCGGAATGCATAAAAATGTGTTTCGCCCTGCTGGGCAAAACCGACGCACGTTCTAGTTACGAAATGAAAACAAAATATACTCACCTCTAGAATAATTAGCAACTACACAGTACACATTATCTCACATCACACCCACACACCCACACGATAAAGTTTTAGGTACAACCTAAGTTCTTAGATTCACCGCTTGTAATCGTACAAAACACCTTTTACACACTGGGCCAAACAGTGTCAGTCCGTCGCCAAATTCGTTGTCCAGGTAAAAACTGTATACAAAATCATAATTTTTGGCCTATGCCCTCAGTCGGTTATAATAATTATGTTATATTATCACAGTATACGTCATAGTTTTAATACATATCATAGCAAAACCATTTAAACCTATTGTATTATTATAATATATCTAATATAATTATCTACTTTTTTTTTTTTTTATTTATATTTATACCCTCGGCAACATGGGCCATTGGGCTTACAGAGAGGGGATTATAGATACATAATATTATTTACTAAATCTAATTATGCTAAATTTTGGTTTGAAGATTGGCGGCTGCGATGAATTTGATGATGTTGACTATGGATTGAGGGTGGTTGCTTAATATTTCGGAGAGTGATTCGGGCAGGTTGTGGCTGGTTCGGGCATTGTGGTATGTTTGGCATTCGGTGAGGATGTGACTGATGGTGACTTGGACACCACAGGATGGGCACATGGGTGGTTCTTCCTTGGCCATTAGGAAACTGTGAGAGATTTTCGTATGTCCAATTCTGAGTCTGGTTATTATGACTTCGAATTTCCTGTGGATTTCGATAGGAAATGTCCAATTGACGGTGTTGTGTTTTATACGATTTAATTTTGTGTAATAAGAAGTCCACCTCTGATGCCATGTTTGTTGACATTTCTTTGTTATAAGTGATCGTATGTCGCTGGAAGAGATTATTTGTGAGGACGTTGATAGTGGAGAGGAGATTGCAGATTTGGCGGCGAGATCAGCTAGTTCGTTTTCTATTATGCTCGAATGTCCGGGGATCCAGAAGAGTTTGATTTTGAAATTATTATGGTATTGTAAAGTGTGGATTTTATTCTGAATATGTAGGCCGATGTCTGATGGGTTATATGTGTTTTTAATATTGTTGATAGCGCTGAGGGAGTCAGTGAAGATAATGGTGTCTTGTAGGTGATGATCGGTTATTATGTCGAGTGCTTTTAATATGGCGATTGACTCTGCTGTGAAAACTGAGCAAGTGCTAGGAAGTTTATACATGAGTTCCGAATTATTCCAGATTACTGCAGCGCCAACCCCGTCTTGGCTTTTGGATGCATCTGTATACATTTTTTCACTTGTGATGTTTTGAATTATGTGGAAATATTCTTTTTTGTAGATGGAAGGGGGTGTGTCGTCTTTTTTGAATATAGAAAGTTCAGTGTTGGTTTCAATGAGATTTTTCCATTGGGGGGTGAGAGAGGGAGTAATAGTGAGTATTTTGGAAGTATCAAGGTTGTTCTCCTGGAGTAATGATGGTAACATTTGAAATATTGGTTTGAAGTCAAGAGTAGGAAGGGTACTTGCTAATTTTAATTCGTGATTCAATGTAATTTTGAGTCTTCTTATGTCTAGAGGTTGTGTGCAGGCAAGATTATAGATACTAGGAATTGGACTTGAACGATAAGCGCCAATTGACATACGGAGACCTGAGTTGTGGATTGTATCTAGTTTCTTTGATATTGATTTATGTGCCGTTGTCCAAATGAAGGATCCGTAATCGAATTTAGAAAGTATAAGTGACTTGTATATTGTTAATAGAACATGAGTTTTAGAACCCCATGATGTGTGGGATAACATTTTTATAACATTGAGACGTGGAGAAATTGAGTTTTTCAAGGAGTTGATGTGGTGGGTCCAGGAACATTTTCTGTCGAATATGATGCCGAGGATTTTAATTGTATTATTATTTATTAGTTGGTATTCACCCATTTTTATGTTTATAGCGTTTTGATTGCGCCTACGTGTAAACACAGTGCATTGTGATTTTTCAGGAGAGAAAGTGAAGCCAGATGTATGGGTCCATTTAAGCAGATTGTTGATGGCTTGTTGTAGGTGGGTTTGGACGGTTGCTAAGCTCTTGCTTCGGCAGTAAATATTAAAGTCATCCGCGAAGAGTGTAGAATGGACAGGTGGAGAAATGTTCTGTGTGATATTGTTGATGGCTATGAGGAAGAGCGTAACCGAAATTGAAGATCCTTGAGGGACTCCGTTAGCCTGTGAGAAAGTCTTGGATAGAGTTTGGTTGATTCTTACTTGAAATGTTCTTGTTTTAAGAAAGTTACTAATAAAATTGAACATTTGGTTTTGGCTTAGTACTTTAGTGAGACTGTTTAAAATGTGCGGTTTCCATGTTGTATCGTAGGCTTTCATCAAATCGAGACTGATCATACCTAAGTATTGATTTTCGGAGTATGTGTTTTGTATTTCTGCGTGAATTTTGGAAAGGCAGTTATATGTACCTTTATTTTTCCGGAACCCGCATTGTTCGGGGGTGAGATAATAAGACTGTTCTAAAAACCATATTAAACGTTGGTTTACAATTTTCTCTAGGAGTTTACACAAGGTATTTAAAAGTGAAATGGGTCGGTAGCCATCAGTTGAGAATTTGTTTTTTCCTGGTTTGCTTATCGGTATGATGATACTGTTTCTCCAATTTTGTGGAAATACGTTGTTGTTCCAGATGGTATTGTATATTTTTAGGAGTATTTTAAGTGTGTCGATTGTAAAGTTTTGAATAAAGCTATAAGGGATATTGTCTGGTCCGGTACTTTTGCTGGTACATTTTTTGAGAGTTTTCAAAACTTCGTTAATTGTTATAGGGCTGTTTAAGTAAGACTGATTAGTATTTTGGGGCGATATTACGGAGGGTTGAGGTGATGGTATGTTTTCGTTTTCCCTTAAGAAGTCGTGGCTGTACATTTCATTGCTGGAGTTTTTTTCGAAATATTTTCCAAGGTGGTGGGCAATTGAAGATGGATCGGTGTTTAAAGATGAGTTTGTGGAGAGATAGATATTACTGTGCTTTTTCCGTCCCTGTAATGAACGGATTTTGTTCCACATAATGTGGGGATCAACCTGGGCACCTATTTCGGAGGTGAAGTTTCGCCATGTTAGAGTTTTATTACTTTTGACCAAGAATCTTGTTTTTGCTCTGAGTTCTTTTAGTTTTATATGGTCCTCGAGTGATCTGGTTTTTATAAATGTTTTCAGTGCTTTATTTTTTTGTGATATATATTGTTTAATTTCATTGTTCCACCACGGAACCGGTGTTTTTTTGGAGGGGGGTTTCAAGTAGCCAATTGTTTGTTCTGCAGTCTCTATGATGATTTCAGTGAATTTGGATACTGTTTTTTCGATATCTATATCTTCATCCGTGAATTCTGACGCGTTGGTTTTTGTTTCCAGAAGGTTTGCGAATAGAGGCCAGTCAGGGTTTTTGAGGTTCCATTTTGTTGTAGAGTAGTTTGTTTGAAGTGCATTGGAAATGAATTGTATAGAGATTGGGAGATGGTCACTATTGTATATTTCATTTAATACTTGCCAGTGTAATCTTTGTGCTATGGTAGGTGTAGAGAACGTTAAATCGATAGCTGAAAGGTTTCTGTTCGAGGGATTTATTCTAGTTTGCTCGTTGTTATTAAGTATTACGATGTTATCTTGTTCCAATAATTTTTCTATTATTTTTCCTCTTGAATCGGTTTTATATGAACCCCATGTAATACTGTGGCTGTTAAAGTCCCCGACAATAATAAAGGGACGTGGTAATTGTTTGATAATATTTTCTAAATCTATGAGTGTGAAGTTGAATTGATTTGGGATGTAGATATTACAGAGGGTGGTTTTTGTTTCGAGTGTGATTGATATTGCGACGGCTTCTATGTTTGAATGGATAGGGATTTCCTCCCAAGGAAATGAGTTATTGATGAGTATGCAGACACCACCGCTTGCCCTCAGACAGCCTCTACGGTTTTTAGTTGCATATTGGTAGTTATTTATATAAGGTGGAGATTCGTCATATTTAAGGTTAGTCTCTTGAAGACATATTGCAATAGGTTGATGTAAGTTTATTATAAGTTTAATTTCATCGATGTTTTTATGGAGTCCATTGAGGTTCCATTGTATAATATTTTTTGGTTGAGAATGCATTTGGTGTTTGTAAAGATGATTATTATATAATTTTGAGAAGATGATTTTTTTTATTTGCTTTATTTATTATTTATACTGAAGAGGGATTGCGTATTCATAATGACTCGAGATATGAGTTACATAGTCTCGTGAGCCTGTTTTTAATCGAGAGGTTTTTTATTTTCGGACGAATCGTGTCTAATATTTCAATCATTTCCATCGGGGTTATGTTAAATTGGTTTAGAATATTAGAGGGATGATCCACGCTGAGGGAGTTTTCAATAATGTATTTGAGCTGATTGAAGTCTATTTTACGGTTGGGGATTCCTTCAAAAACAGTTATGGCTGGGGCTAGTGTTTCGTCCAGTTTAGCTACTATTAGTTCTATGGAGTTGGAGCGTTTAATTTTTTTGTTGGCGGGTTGGGGATTTTTCTTGGATTTTTCGGTGGTAGGCTTGCTTATAATTGTGCTCTTAATTGGTGTTAGGGGTGTATTATGTGTTATTCCTGCATTTGTTTTTTTTTTTTCGTTGGATTGGGATTCTAATAGCTTTGTTGTGAGGATGCTATTATTGGTTTGATGGTTTTGAGTTTCCGTAGGTGTTGTTGATGACGTGTTTATAGGGTTCTCAGTGGTGGATGCATTGTCGGTGTCGCTGGTGCTGGCGTATGATGAGATAGGTCTTTTAGTGTGGTCAGCTGGTTCTTGAAGGGGAGTCAGCTTGTTGACAGATTGTTGATAATTGTTTTCGATACTATGATTTATGTTAGTATGGTCCATGATATTTTGATCATTTTGTGAGTTATTATCTTTTTCGATTTCTTTGTTTTCTGGCGGAGGAGGGATATTGCTATTAGTTAAGATCGTATTATCCAAATCTTTTTTGCAGTGGTTTGAGGTGTGACCAGTTTGTTTGCAGATATAGCATAACACGGTGTCGTCCGAGAAGAATATGCGATAATCGGTTTGATCGTAATTAATTAATAATGAACTCGGTAGTCTATGGATATCGTCGGGATGTAAATATACTTGTCGTCGAAAACTGCCTATGTGACCGTATTCATCGTTTGAGAAACCGGCTTTCATAAATGTAATGGGAGATAATATTTTAATGAGGCTATTGTTAATAGCTTTTATAATTATGTCGTGAGGTATAGATGGCTGCACATTGGATATGATGATTCGTTTTGCCGGGCTAATGAGCCGACGATAAGCGATTTGCGTGTTATTTATAACGATATACGATTGTTTTGAGATAATATGGTCAACGATACTCTTACTAGCAAAATAAATGCAGAATCTATTGTTGGATATTCGTGAAGCGAATTTTATGTTATTAGGCGATGTAAGTTGGCTGAATGCTTTGATGTACTCGATTTGCGGGACGTCATTTACTGTATTGAAGATAATTGCTTGGTCTTTTTTTGGAAAGGATGAGTTCGCTGTTGTTTCCGCGAATGTTTTGTGTGAGTTAGATTGTGAATTGGGGGTTATGTGTGTATCATGGTTGTCCATGATGGTGAATAAGGCGGGGGTGGAAGTTGTTACCTATTTGGTTATGGGGGGCCGTAGTATAACAACATACCTTCTTAATTGCAGTGAGTTGCGTAATGCGACGTGTGTGTTACTGCTATCGGAAGCTAAGAAATGCGATAAGCGAAGACCGTGAACACACGTGTGAATCGGTCGGCGGTTACACACGATATAATTATCTACTATACATATTATAAAAGCTAGTAATTTAATAAGTGTTGTTTATGTATGATAACCCCTTTTAGTGAGTAATGAATACATTTAAAAAAAAAAAAAAAAAAAAAAAAAATAATACGTTTTTGAGGCAACATAAATAATTGGTTATAACTTATATATTTATTTAATATTAAACTCATAAATTATTTGGGATATAATAATTATATTAAATTATTTATAGTAGGTATAACAACTGGGTGTTAGAGTGTTCATAATGAGTGATTTTTTTGTTTCTAGCGTCTCATAATAAATTGTAGACGTATAATGAAAATCATTCCATCGTCTCGTTTGGCACAAATTGTATTTCAATGCTTAATAATATTTTATACAATACCAGTAATTAAATATTTAGTGCTCAAGGCCAATCACTGAATCACAGTAAACTAAGGAAATCGTCATCAAAATAAAATAATTGAAATTACTAACGTATACATTTATAGACAAATGTGAACCCGGTTTAATCGTGGGCGTAAACGGTAATACAATTTATTTTATATATTATAATTGGGAATATTAAAGCTATAATGGTTATATTTTATCAAGAAATAAGTCTAAATAAGAGTTATAACTCTAAATTTAAAATTGTAATACAACAGTACCTATATATACCTATATACCTATATACCTATATATTATTGTATTTAGTTGTAGGTGCAAGTATAGTGAGCAATATAAATGTTTATATTTTTTTTTAAAGTGTAATCTCTTTGGGAATCTCGGAGTGAGTGAACATTTTTGTTTTTTTACGGATTCTTCATCTTTATTTTCTTTTTAATTTTTTGGTAAAGCCACAGCGGCGTCATTATCCCTTCACTGGACGCCATTTATACGGCTGAATGTCAAATAGTTGAACGTCAAAATCTTGAACATTAATATATTGAACGGTAAAATCTTGAATATAAATTTATGTCAATATCTTGAACATTCAAAACATTGAACGTTACAACCTTGAATTTCAAAATCTTAAACACAAAAATTATTTCCGTCAAAACCTTGAACGTCAAAATATTGAACATAAAAATATTGAACACAAAAATTTTTTCCGTCAAAACCTTGAATGAACCTTAATACTTATACTAAGGTGTACTTTGACCTTAATAAATTATAATATGCCAAGAACTTAATAAGTGGTAAGTATAGTATCTATAGATAGTTAATGAATAATGATACAGATATCCTAATAGCTTGATGGTTGATAGTGAATAGTGGGAATAGAGGTAATGTGGAAACCATTCAACAGTTAGAGGCCTAATATAATGTCAATAAATAACATCGCATTTTAATTATATACAGTCTTGTTAAGAATATTTTTCAAATGTATTCAGAATACGTATTTAAATACTTGGTTTCATTTGTATTTTAATATAAAATATACAAATACATTTTAAAAGTATTCAAAATACTTTACAAGTGCCTACTATATTGTAATACCTACCTACCTAGATTAAAACGATTTTAAGTTTATCACAAATCTATACCTACTCAAAATTATCAATAAATATTTAAATAAAATAATCAATAAATACATTCTTTAATAATTAGTTCAACAATTTCAGAATTTCAGATGCCATACTGTTGATGTTATAACTTTTATGTTATCAATTTTAACTTCAGCAAAGTAGATTTGGTTTTTAGGTATTGTCAATATGAATATACATCCACCTTGGGTATTGTGTCATCTGTCATCAGTCATAAGCGTATTCAATAAAATATTAAAAATGTTTAGAATTTAGGATCATTTTAAGACCAACTTTTAATAATTGTATTATAGGTACGTAACAAAAAAATATATATTTTAGATTCTGAGTGAAACGATGAATGTATTGATTTTACAATGATGTGTGTTTTTTTTTATTTTTTTATTTATTTTTTATTTTTTTTATTTTTTTTTTATTTTTGTGTCTGTCATCACGTTTTAGGACAGTAAAAGTGCTTGGATTTTCTTCATCAGTAGCTTTTCTGATAGGAAAGTGAATCTAGTTGGTACTTTGGGGGGGGGGTCAAAAGTATAAATTTCCCAGTAGTTTTCACAAGCGCCGAGAAAAACAACATAAAAATTAAGGAAAAACGGGAATTTTTACGCAAAATTGGTTTTCCAAAAAATCGATTTTGGTTTTTGGTGTAACTCTAAAACAAATGAACGTGTATACATGAAATTTTCACTGGTTGTTTATATTTGCATTTTCTATACACGATAACATTTTCAAAATATTTGGATTTATTTTGAACTGTTTAGGGACATTTTCATTTTCCATTTTTTTTTAGTTTTTTTTCTAAAAATATCAATAAAATTTTATTTGTTGGTTGCAAAAGCTTGAAAATTTAATAGAAGGCTCCTAATATATTGTTTCAAAGGCAGATGAAAAATATTAAAAATCCTTAGTCACAATTTTTTTTTATAAGCATTTAAAGTTCAAAAATTGACAAAATATGGAAAAATCACGAAAATTAGCAAATTATTTTGAGTTAAGAATTCGTAAAAATTTTTCTTTTTAAATCTAAGATTTGAAAATTAAACACAAGATTCCTTATAAGATTATCTACCTTTATCAAAAAAAAAAATGTCTATAAGAAAGTCAAATTAAATTTTTATGACCGTTTGAAATTCAAATTTTTACAACATTGAATATTCACTCGATTTCCCATGTAGCGATTTCCTTATTTTGTTGTAATTCAAAAACAAATAACTGTAGATACATGAAAATTTCACTGAATGTTTATATTGGCATTTCCTATACACCATACAATTTTGAAAATATTTTGACTCTTTTTGAGCTGTTTATGGACATTTACAGCTTTCAATTTTTTTTAGTTTTTTTTTCTATAAATATCAATAAAGTTTTATCTGTTGGGCCAAAAAGTGTAAAAATTTAATACAAGGCTCCTGATATATTGTTACAATAGCAGTTGAAAAATATTAAAAATACATAGGCACAGTTTTTTTTTATAAGCATTTAAAGTTGGAATTTTGACAAAATTTATCAAAATCTCGAAAATTATCAATCATTGTAATTAATAAATTATAAAATGTTCAGTTTTTATAGCTAAGGATTGCAAATTTTAAACAAAGGTTCTCATAAATAGTTCATACTGTAACCAAAAAATCTAAAAAATATATGAACACAGTTATTTTTTATAGACATTTTAAATTCAAATTTGGACGAAATTACATATTAAAAAAACCTAGAATAACTATTATAGTTATTTTGTTGTGATTGAATAATATTATTCGTGGGTACTTGAAACTTCTAAAGTGTACTATTATATATCTATGATTGTTTTTATCTATGATTGATTTGTTGATGTATAACGCGTTATAAGTACCTAATGGACATTGTGATATGATTAATTTGGAATTTATTATAGGTACCTATTATAGTTCAATTTTTTGTTTAATACCATAGATATGTATATAATATGTCTTATACATAGACTGACATACCGTCTCCGCTCAGAATCGTTTTTCTTATACAATGATATTATATCGTTGAATTCAAATTTAATATCATCCATTATACAGTGACCCACTTGTAACCTACTGTACAGCAGAGCGACACCCACTTGCCCACATTTTTTTAATTGATCTTTAAAGCCCGGCGACAATGGCCATTAGCTGATTGTGAGGTTTTATGATTGTAGGTAGTAGGGTTTGTAATGGTAGAATTTTTACACGTGTGTGTTGTGTTTGACAGAATTTTTTATTGGGCACCCGTAGCCCGTAGGTATCTGACATGCGCGGGTGCGGGATGGCGGAAATTGTTCTCCGGACACTGAGACTTGTCCGAAGAAAAAAGCCACCCGTGGCCAAGGAATCGAACTCGGGTCGGCTGCGTCATCATTATCGGCCTTAGTCCGATCGGCCATTTAATCCCCCAACAAAAATATTGTTCATTGAAATTCGACACTTAAAAAAAAAAAAATGATAATCACTTGCTTGTTGCGCTCGCTCGGATAATTTAAATCATAAACATCCCTCGACTTGTTATGTAAAACCACTTTGGAAGGGCCTTGAACACCTCGGACTTCAAATAACTAAATTTTCAGAACTAAGTCCGACGGCCAAATTTTGACTTCACCATCGTTTCCAACATACTTAACTAAATACGTTAAATCAAACAAATTGAAAAAAGTGTGTCAGGTAAAAATAAATATACCACTGATTTTACCCACGTTCTTAACTCGTTGAAATACGTACCCATATGTATATGTTTAAAAAAAAATGTTGGGTATAGCTAAAGTGAATATATGCTACTTATATGAAATAGTGTTGTTTTTTATGTTGAAATATTAAGAACATTAATTTTGAGGACTAAAAAAAGTCTTGCCATCAGTATGGAATACTATGGAGTACCTATACAGAATACAAGCCTTAAAATTATCACCCCCATAAAAAATCCTAGCTCCGCTACTATGTATGAATATAGCCAATATAGGTAAATGGTTCCTATGAGCTCTTATTTTAATGTACCAATATATGTTACCCACTATAAGTAATAAATGTAATATTCAATGTTTGCCACACACTTCGTATGAACCATTATTATCATATTTAAACATGAATACTCTTCAGGTCAGAAGGGTACAACATGGCATTTGTTTTATATATGAACTTTTAAATGGTTATGTTAACTGTTCAGATCTACTGTCAAATGTTTCTTTTTTGGTTCCTGGTCATACGACTAGACAAACTTATACCTTTTATGTGCCATTCCAGCGTACTTCATATGGTAAAAACGCTCCTTATATTAGATAAATGCAGTATGTAAATTATTTCATCATTGATATGTTTTTTTGTAATTCTATTGTACTTTTTAATTTATATATTAGTAATTTAATTAATTAACTCATTGTATACATAAACCCTCATCTAGTACATGTATGTAAAATGTTTTCATTTTCGTTCCACACTTATATTGTAACTGGGCTCGCCCGTTTAATTCTAATAAATTATTAAATAAATAAATAAATAAAAAATATATAGCCAGTCAGTGTCTGCACTCTGCTGTACTACAGTGTGAATAGTTCACTTATAAACATGATGACATAGAGTGTTTTGTTTATAATTCCATGAATAATGTTATTAGTTATTACTTATTACCAATTGTATTTTTATTGCCTTATTAAAATAATGTACAGGTAAATATTGACACAAAATAGTTGTTACCAATTTCGCACTTTAAAATGTTTGTATGCTATCGTACATTATTGATAATTATTTACAAATTTCTAAGCACGATATTTTAATACGTTATATTATTGTATTACTTCGTATTTACTTGTACCTAAATGACGAATTGAAACGGGTAGACGGTAGTTATCAAATATCAACCATTTAATCTTCCTTATCTACTTAAACATTTCTTATTAATGTAGTATAATTTGAAATATTTTAATATTAAAATCCAACAATTAATAAATTAAAACCATTAAATTTATCTGAACTAACATTGATGCATTCATGTATAAATAAATTACACAATATTATGTACTGAATTTGTTTTGGAATTTCAAATTCTTAACTAGTAATAAACATTTTATAATTTAAAAGATTTTAATCATACTCATTTTAATATTTATAGGTAGGTAGGTAATGTTTTTTTTCAATTCTACACAATAATAACATTAACATAGTCGTAATAAACTAAAAAATGTCAATCTTATTAATTGTATTACTTTCTTATATAAGTACACTTAATTATTTTTTTATTTAAAATCCATAATCTGTTTTTTTTAAGAGTCCATACCAATTTAATGAAATAATGAATATATTTTATATTTTATAATATATCAATTAAAGTTATATTACAATATTCTAATAATATAATATTGTTGTATAAATTATACAATAATTTGATGTAAATTGTATTTTATATAAAATATTATAATATCATTATATTTTATTTATAATAGGTATGTGTACACAGACTGTACAGTACCATTATTGGAGCAATGTGTGACAGCATATTCTTAATGAATCCAATTGTAGTGATATCTAAAAACTAATTTAAATTGATCAACCACTTATTAGATCCTTAAATAATTAAATGACTGGTATATTTTATATTTGCTACAACAGTTCAAATATAACAAATAAAAAAATGATTTATATATTTTTTGAAAGTTAAACCCACTGGGTACAGTCCGGACACTTTTAAGTTATTTATTAAAATTGAAATTTTTTTAGTTTTTATTCTATAAATGTCAATAAAATAAAATTGTATTCGTTGGGTCAAAAAGCTTGAAAATATAAAAAAAAATTCATCATAAGTTGATATAATAGCAGTTGAAAAATATTAAATATACATGAGCACGGTTTTTTATAAGCATTTAAAGTTAAAATTTTTATGAAATTCTTCATAATCTCTGCAATTAACAAATCGCTTTGTAGTCAGATATTCATACAAAAAGTAGAAACGTCTTTGTATACCTAAATTAATATGAACATTTTATACCATGTTCCTCATATGTAGTTATAATAGAAGTTGAGAAATAATAAAATTATTATCCATATTATGTACGATGTTTCTTATAACTAGGTACTTAAAGTATTTAAATATTGTTATTTAATAACAAGGATTCTCATAAAATAGTTTATACTATAATTAAAAATCAAAAAAATATATCAACAGTTATTTTTTACACACATTATAAGTTAAAATTTTGACGAAATTGTATATTAAAATAAAGAATAACGGTTTTAGTTATATTGTACATAAAATTTACATACTTAATACTCAAGCAAGTTAGTAGTTAAAAACTATGTATGACTTACGAAAATCACAACAAATATACATCCTTGTTTTGTCGTTAACTCTAAAAATCGTTATGCTACATTTTATAAAAAAATAAATAGTTTTGTTGTACTTTATATTATATTTCTATAACTTCATTATACAAAAAGGATATTTGTAAAAATGAATTTTATTAACTGACTACTAGTTTAAAAAAAATTATAGTTTTGTTGCACATTATATATTTCTATAACTTCATCATACAAAAAGGATATTTGTAAATATGAATTTTTATTATAATGACTACCAGTGTACCTTGCAAGGTACAACCTTATAACTTTTTACCAAGTTATCCATCCTCACAAAACTTTGTACTCGCTATCTAAGAAGTGTATTTATAGTATAAGTGAAAAAAAAAATGTTTTTTAAATTAAAACATAATGCTTTAGTGAAAGGGTTAAGATGAACTGTTTAAATTTGTAATTTGTATACTGCACACGATAGTGAACATTTTGTTTAATTACACAAAACCTACTTAAAAAGTAAACATTTTTATTAATAAATTAAATAAATAATATAAAAATATAAAAATATAATTTCTATTTACATATGAATTGAACATAACCTCAATTAAGTGTTAACCTTTTAACACCTGAACCTTGAATACACTAATTAACAATTCGTTATCATAGTTTACAATCTATGATTATTTAATATTATTAGATTATGATTTTTTATATGTTATTTTTTGCTTTTGAAAGTTAGATAAACTACTGGACAATTTTTTACACCGACCATTTAAATAGAATATCCATAAAATTCTCTATCGATAAACTTAATATTTCATCATTCATCGTTCTCGTATGTGGGATTAATCTCATCCACAAACAGACGACCACCATAGTTCTGAATAGAGTATATAACTAATATCATAATATATATCTGTCATTTACTAATTTACTATTCGTCTATACCTATTGGCTATTGTCCAGGGTTAGTAGATTTCAAGACATGTCATATTATAGTATTATAACAAAATACATTTAATTTCAATAATTTTCGAGACGTATGTATCATTAACTTCGATGATTAAAATTAAAACTTCATCAATTACCTATATAAGCAATTGATCATGTCATGTAGGTATTCATGTTTAACACTCTTAAATAGATTTATTATCGATGTGATTATATGAAATTATAGGTAACTACTTCTAGGAAAACTACTGGCATAGAATGTTGTACAATGCTGATAGCGTAATTGCCGTAATTACCAAATTCGAATAAACGTATGTAAATATGTAATAGTTTTTAAAGTTCAATAAATCATTTATTAGTAGTTGTAGATGACGTTCACATCAGATAATATTGTACTTTTAAGTTCAAAAACGTTTCGGTTTAGGTTCTTCTAAAACGTACTCCCGGAGTCGGGGATCCTCAAGGTTCAACGTAGTGACACCTGTAGATCAAACTTCTGCTCTCAAAAAAGCCGCTTATCGATCTAAAAATTGACAAATTGACAAAAGAAAATTACTTGCCAATATATTTTTTTTGAATAATTAAAATTTTGAACACTTAATTTACCTCCTTAATAATGTGTTAAACAACTTTTAGCATCTAGAAAATGATGAAGGTACGATTCTGCTTTGATCCTTGTAAGTTTTATAAGAGTAGGACTTATATTTTAGGATTTAGGTTTTCGTTAGATTTTTCAAAACCAAACTTAAAATTCAAGTTTTAGGATAAAAAGTTAAATTCTAAATGTGTCTATTCAAAACCATTTTTAAACTAAATGTTTAGGCATAATGATATACGGGGTGTTGTGACTATTTTAGTCCAATACATAATAAAAACAGCTTATAAATTATTATGTCATATTAACTAGAAAAAACAATTCATTTTATTCTATAAACTAATTATAAAATAAATAATAAATATTAAAATTTGTATTGGATATTTTATAACATTAAACTATTGTTTGATATAGTATAAATTATTATTGGTTTGATTATATTGTATTACAATATTATAATATTTATAAGTAATTATTGAGAAAAAAAGAAAATACATTGGAATATTGTAATTTATTATTTGTCCCCGGGCACAGGGCAGTGAGCGATGTAGGTACAGAACTACAGACCTGCATTTGTCATTCAAAATTGTAGGCAGAGTTATAATACATAAACAGTCAAACATCTGGTATTATGGTTATGTCATTATGTGATATACTGATACAGGTTCATTATACATATTAGTTACCGACAGTGATGGGAAAATAGTCCAACAGTGGGCAAAAATTCTGTCTTAAAAATTTCAGTAAATTGCACAATAAACGAATGACAACAATAGTTGATTGATAAATTGGTAATATTAAAGACATCAAGGGGTCTTCTTTTTAGGAAATTGAATTAGGCTCTTATGAGTAATTCAATTTTAAAAAATATAATTAAAATAAATAATAACGTACCTAAATAATTAATTAGTACGGTGCAAAAATTTTTTATCAGCCTTAGTAGTGATACGTAAAATATCTAATAGTTATAGTACCTAATCGTATACCTAGACAAAATAAAATATACATTTATTTAATTTATTTGAAATTTCTATGGTTTAACCTTTTGATACATTTTCTTATTTAGGTACTTTAAGAACCATTTTCTAATTAAAATAATATGCTTTACTAATATAACAACTATATATCTGATGAAACAATAATTCAATAATGTTATCAACGCATGCGTAATTATTTTATATCTATCTAAGCATTTAGTTTGTTTTCGGGTCTCTAGTGACTAGTACCCCACTAACTATTTTACTTTATTACTTTCAACTTTAATTTGATTTTCTGATAACTTAATTGCACTTATACTACAATATTTTTGAATTGTAATAAGCATATCATTACAGGCAACTGAGTAAAATAAACTTACAAATAACATGGTATTCATTACATTTAATATTTTTTTTTTATTTAAAACAATAAAATATATAAAATTACAATTCATTAGGGATAATGGATAAAACAAATTTAAAACAAGTGATATGCTTTTTTTAAGTTTATTAAAATATATTTTAAATTATATTAACAATTCAAGGTAGGTATATAATCAATATTGCTCATTATGGTACCGCAAGACAAAAATAACAAGGACCTAAATTTAACTTTTCAATTTGGAATTGTTATTCATTGATTTCGGAGGATTTACCTAGGACTAATAATGCAGTATAGGGATGGCATAATTTATTTTTTTACTTCAATTTTTAATCAATGCCATCCAGTGGCGTAATTATGGGGGGATATGGGTGTCGTATCCCCCCCATGACCGTTTTTTTTTTAAATTTTCAAACACTAGTACAGTCGTTGCCAGATAAATTGAGCAGGCGGCGGCGGCGATTTTCAGTAAGTGTAGCCCAAACTAGTTGCTGGTAGTGTGGTGCATAGGTCACACAGTTGGCTATGACGCGCGCATTCACCAGTTCGAACCCGGCTCAGTGCAAACAATTTTAAATTAATATCGTAAAATATTTTTTTGTAACAATTGTTGGTTTATTGATGTATTTTCGGTAATAACTAATAATATTGAAATACGGAGAACCACTGGTTTTCCGTTATCGCGCCGCCGCCGCCTGCTCAATTTATCTGGCAACGACTGTATATAAGACTAATTTTATTCATGTATATTTTATAGATAATACAAAAATCACCCCAATCTCCATAATATTGTATAATCATCCATCAATATTATCAAACAATATTATACCCGCTAAAAACAAGTGATGGATTTTCCACATTATCGATTTCTCCGGACACCGACATCCGTTAGTCTGTTAATATGTTCTCATTTGGTAATGATCGGCAGAGTCATGTTTAACGGGGGGCAAAGGGAGCAAAGGGGGCAACTGCCCTTTATCATTTTCATATTTTAAGAACGGCGTAAACATATTGTTACTACCAATAATATTCATCATTAGTTATTATATTATACTTGGACGTTTTTGGTGAAAAATTGTATGCCAGTTTAAAAAAAAGTAAATATTATTCTTTCATATTGGCGATTGAAAGTGATAAGATGTAACGAGGACGCTGTGTATCATTTATATGTTATTTTGCATGTTCCCCGTTACAGATCCACCACCCGCCGGGTTGATAAGCACAGATAAGTACATACATTTCATCCCCAACACAACCATAAACCAAATTACGCCACTAATGCCATCCAAGTATTTAAAAAGTCATATCTGCGTTGAAGAAAAAGAAAATACCTATAAACAAAGTAAAACTTAAACAATAAACAGCTGGCGAATGTCCACTTGTGAAAAAAAAAATAGTTATAGACAAAGTACATCGTTTGTAAAATATTGTCTTTGATTATAAAAATGGAACAACCAATGAATATTTACAAGGAATAGTATTTAATTTCCAATATTGCAAATATCATATTTTACAATTAAAATTAATGTGATATCTAGAACAGCACGAGAAAAACAAATTGCGATAAAAAGTATTAATGTCCAAGGTTTTGACTGAAACAATGTTGGTGTTCAAGGTTTTGACGTTCAATTGTTTGACATTCAATGTTTTGAAGGCCTCCCCCTTCACTCGCTTGCCGGCCCTCTATATTAGCATTGCAAGCATATGCGTCTCTCGTCGCTCGAAAAGATAAAAAAAAATAAAAAAAGAGCTCCATTACACGGTTTACGGTTGTGGGCGGAAAACACGCGAACTCTAGAATATTATATTATAATAATATGGGCATATAGTATTATAGTACGTATATAATATTTGTATATAAAAACTACCATACAATATAAAAAACAATAATATTCGGTCCATTAGTCGGTATCATATAGGTTAGATTATTATTGTTATTATCTTCACATACTATTATACATCGGAAGGAAGAGGGATAAACATTCATATTAAATATATATATAACATAACAATATAATATAATATAATATAACCAAATACCATAAATACATGCATGTGATGCACCTATTAACCTATTATATAAGAACGTATAATATATAAAAGCCCGTCCTGCCATCGCCTGTTGTAATATATAATAAATATATTAATAACGTTTTTGGTTAGGTATCGTGTAGGGGGAGGGAGTTTTTATTTGTGTATATAAATCAGCTTCTGTTTGGTAGTTGAGTTGATTTTTTTTTTTGGTGGGGATGTGGTGCAGACACGTTTATGAACTGATTTAAAAAAAAAAATCTCCCTATTTACGATAATATTCTAAAATGTGAAATTATACTATGCCGCGAGTGAATAGATATACCTAACCATTGTTATTAGTCAGTTGCCGTTAGGTATTATTGCATATAACGGGCAATGCACATTTGGACCAGTCAGAAATAATCTTATTGAAAAAATGCAACCAGGTTGGACCACTGACATATTATATAAAAATTATTTTTTTCAGTATGCTTTTAATTTATAATATTTAATTAAATCACTTAATTATTTTGTTATCAAATATAGCATTATTCATTGATGTAAAATACTAATATAAAATACTAATTCCGACATATATTGATTCCTGTTTTTAGAGAATTCGATATGTGCGTTACAATGTGTCAAAGTAGGATGCACAGTCCCCTATATATATAATACACAAATTCTTAGTGTATGAACAGCTGACATCTCAGCTACCTTTGTTTAGAAATAATAATTTGCTGTAAATTGTAATGGGCAGTACCGCAAAGGGCAAGTCACTGTATCATTTTTATTTTGATTCGCGACACGGCCGGTCCGAACGTTTTTGGTATTCTGACAAACATCAAATGTTTTTTAGGTAATATAATAATTATAACAATAGTTATTATTGTTATTTTTTGCGAAAGTATGACTGGCACATATGCACGCATCCCGAATGACCCGCAAAACGCACGCTGCATTTAATAAATGGTATATTAATAATTAAACAATAAATTTTGTACGTATTTATTAAATTATATTATGTATTATTATTTATTGTATCAACAACCTGCATTCTACCATCTATATACCTCAATATTTGTAATGAACATAGGTACATTTAATAATATAGGTATTCAAATATACAATATAATGTATTATTAACTATGATTTATGATATGTATATATTGTATATTTGAATACCTATATTATTAAACGTACCTATGTTTATTACAAATATTGAGGTATATAAGTGGTAAAATGCAGGTTGTTGGACAACGCTGGCATGGTGGTCGCTGGGCGCTGCATTGCTACGGCCGTGGAAGACACCTCGCGGCTTGGCATTCGTACCGAGGATATGGGTGGTGATGCGACCTGCTCGCAATTGACAGATGCCATTATCAAGAAAGTGAAGGACTAGATAATTAGTAAAAAGTAGATAATTAGGTATATGCCAACCTACCCGAATTATCTTCTATTTTATTAGTTTATTTTTACTGGGCATCTAGTCCTTTTACTTTCTTGATAATGGCATCTGTAAATTGCGAGCAGGTCGCATGACCACCCATATCCTCGGTACGGATGCCGAGCCGTAAGGTGTCTTCCACCGCCGTAGCAATGCATCGCCCAGCGTCCACCATGCCAGCGCTGTCCAACATCCATGCGGCCGCTCTAATGATGCCCGTCGGGTTTACGACCGGTTCGTGGCCTCCAACCTTTGTTTTGTAAGTCCCACCGCCTTCACTGTGACCGTGAGTGCTATAACCGTAGTCACTCATGGTGCTGTACACACACGTCTTTGGCCCGTACGCAAGTGTCGGCACCGTAGCCAGGCCACCCGACATCGTGCCGCACACAGAGCCGGCTAACGCTCCGTACAAGCTGGTCGTGAGGAGCACGTCGTACCGGTCAGGGTTAGTGGTCACGTTGAGGCAGAACGAGTCGAGCTTCTCCTCGTTGTACTCCACGTCCGGGTAGCAGGCGCTCACCTCTCGGCAGGCCTTCATGAACATCCCGTCCGACAGCCGCATCACGTTCGCCTTGTGAAGTACAGTGATTCGGGAGTGGCCGTGCTTGCAGGCGTAGTCGAACGCCACCTTGGCCACTTCCAACGAGGCTTTCTTCGACACCGTCTTGATGGACTGCACGACGCCTGCGTGTTTATATAATTAAGTTACAGTGTATCGTTACAATTGTTAGTGCATTATAATATTTTTTTTTTTTTTTTAATTGATCTTTTTTTGAAACCCGGCGACTATGGCCATTAGCTTGATTGTGGGGTTATGATTGTAGGTAGTAGGGTTTGAAATTGTAGGGTTATTACACGTGTGTGTTGTGTTTGGCAGAATTTCTATCGGGGCACCCGTAGGTTTCTGCCATGCCCCGGAGTGGGGGATGGCGGCACTTGTTCTCCGGACACCGTGACTTGCCCGGAGAAAAATGCCGCCCAGTGGTCGAGAGAATCGAACCCGCGACCGCCAGCGCCGCAGACGACGTGTTCGACCGCTCGGCAACCTCGTCCCTCGCATTATAATATTATACACGTGGTAAACGGTCATAATCAATATATTGAATATAATAAATTTATCTCTACATACATATCAAGCAACGAATGACTGATGAGAACATGCATCGTTGTCATTTTTTCATATAATGCTATATAATATAATATAGGATCATCATAAATCATTATAGATATTAAACTAATACATTCGTGGGCTATATAACTCTCTAAACACACTGTATACTATTATGCATTAACAAATTGTACGTTACATTCAAACAAATTTGTATATTATAACTTATAGTTTATAAGTATAGTAACTACAGATAATATAATATAGAACTTGTCGATGTTACATTACAAACGTTAGGTTATTTTTTAGATATTAAAGTAGATATAAAAGTATAACACGAATGTATACAAACTGTACTATTTTTTTTTATATATATATTTGTCAGCTTGATACGAATAGATTTTAAAATATTTGACTATATCTATATGCCACATACACCCTATGTTATAATATTATATCGGTGTTTTATTTTCTGTAGTTGACCATTAACCGATTTTATTTATGAAATTCACCCCTATATCGTTTGTTTTGAGTTAGACAATATATTATATAAGTCTGTGAATTTATAGTGAAACAATTGAACTAAAAGCTTAGTATTTATCACCAATACGATGACCTCGGTGATCTCTACACGCGTTCACATTTTAATGTTAGTAAAACATTGTAAACCAGTTTTAAAAATAAAAATAATATTTTTCCCCTCACTAGACACGGTAAAGGTTATGCAAATCTAAAAAACACCATGTCTACAAACGTCATTTGCGTACATAGTGGAGACGCAGATTAGTATATTTATGTAATTTCATATTTTCTCCGTGTACAATATTAATAAAATATGTGAAAAATTAAAATCGTGTGATATTTTTTTTTAAGACCTCATTATATTATATTTAGACTCACGGTTGTGTGTTATTATACGTTTTCTATATACACACAGAATTACGTTACAGATTAGAATATTGTTTATAACAAAACGGTTCTGCGCTAAGCCACACCTTGGTTGGATAATATTTAATGGCTGTATGTTATAAATTATAATACATAAATCGAATGAGTTCGGTGTAGGACATTCACCACGACGTCTGTAGGTTTAATTTGTACATCTTGATAAATTCTGAATTTGTTTTTTTTTTTTAATTGATTTTTTACGAATACGCAATAGATGTGACTATGATAACAATTAACAGTATATAATATGTATAGAAGTTAGCAGAATGCATTCAAAATAATACTTCGGACGGTGTGAGGTGTGACTTATACTATAACTCGTAACCAAATAAATATCTACATTTCATTATAAGGTCTAATTGAAAGTACCTAATATCTGTATCAAATAAAAAATGTTTGCAATAATTTAAACACGTACGTGTACTCTGTTTAAAAATATAAATCCGAAATTCCTGATTATCCGGCTTCATAAATTATATGAAATTCAGATATTTTGACAAAGCTTAACCGGTCGACAGCGATGTTTGTTTGTGGTGGGGGGAGCTGCAGTCGCAGGGTTGGAGTATCATATTTTATAATAATTTACAACCACGGAGGACAGTGTCAGTATATTATGTATTAGCCAATAATAATGTACCTATAGTGGCTGGTACCTTAGACCTATCTAATAATCGACCAGAGGAGGGAGACTGGTCGAGACTCGAGAGGTAAGTATAGGTACCTAATTACTCGACGACGGAATACAATTTATAATATTATATTTATATAACGATCATTACCGGGGGTGACGAGGTGCTCGATTTCAGAGTATTCGCCGCTCACGTTGTCGCGAATGTTTATCATGTTGACGGGACCGTACGGCTCGTGTCCGACGACCGAATTGAACTTGCGCACTCCGACGAACGCGTTGAGTGCTTTGTTTAGCACCAACGACTCCAACGAGTAGTTCCGTAGTGGGTCCGAGTCCTTGACGCAAAGTACAAGTCCCGTTTCGATCGCAGAATTCAGCAATTTCGGATTGACGTTCATCCGGTTGGTTGTGTGGTCACGGTACACGCTCAGCGTTTGAATGTCCCATTCCACGGGCACTAGGGCCGCTTTGAAGATTTTTCTAACGGACGCGAACATCTCCGTTCCAGTGCCTCCGCCTTCGATTACCGTCACGCGTAAGGGCCGCTGCTCTTTGCCGTTTCCGGCGCCGCTCGCAAGTTTCTCGCCCAGCTCAGGCGACCGTCTGCAATGTCCGAATAAATGTCCGCATTTGATATTTCTCCACAGAGTTTTAACAGAGTTGCACATTACGAAGACGGTATAGGTACTTTTGATAATTTAAAACGAAAATATAAAAAAACTGCTTTAATTGTTACGATTTTAAGAATACATAAAACACAAAATATGAATAAGTAAATAATATGATTTTTGTTTACGAAAACTACATAACGACAGAGGTCCTGACGACAAGACAAGTTATTATATCATCCGAGCTTAACACAATTAATATTGCTTGATGGTTAAAAAAAATTATATCCCTAATATTATGTAATATTATTTTAACCAAACTATGCATTTTTTAACATTTTTTTTTAATGGTAAATCCTGAAGTTGATCATAGGCGCACATTGGGTGTGAATTTAGGAGGTGCTGGAATAATTTATGGTTCACAGATACGTGGGGGGCTTGCCAAGTTGTTTCCATTGCAAGAAATTATATAAAAACCCCTGAATTACCCAAACGACTGACTAGAGTCATAAGCGGGTTAGGTTTATTCTAAGTAGGTAGCAATATTATCGGAATAGTGGAATTTAAATGTTAAATACTTAATTAAAAATAAAACACGTTGTAAAATAAAAGCAAAGTAAATGCTTGATTAATGTTTTGCGGTTTGCTTAATAGAAGTGTATACTAATTTATAGAACTTTTCTGTTGTACATAAATCAAGGGAGATTACTGGATAAATATAAAATGCTAACACTTAGATTTATGAGGTTAAAGGACAATTTAAAAAAAAAATCTCATTCAGAAACATATAATAAAGCATTTTATTGGCGTTTACCATAAAAATATATATACGTATTTCAATGAGTTACTATTGTGTTTTGGATAAGGATGTTGAATGCTATTAAATCAACGTTATAGCATTTACGCAATCGATGACTTATATACGTATAGTACCACAATAAATTAGCTAACCTTCTCTTAATTTTATGATATATTGGAAAAATGAATTTTTAACATTAGGTGCAATACTGCTGGACACCACAGTGAAATAATTAAGAAGCCCGTGGTCCTTGTATTATGTAGTTACTATTAACTTGAGCGAATATTAAACAGACGACAATGTTACATAAGTATATAACAAGGAAAATTAGTGTTATTTTTATTTTGTGCTATTTAATTCGAAAAATCAAAAATATATAGGTTAACCTCACTTATAACAATAAACGCATATACCTACTTACGTTACTGTCACTATAACTTAAAAATCTCACTAGTCAACAGTACAAAAGTGCACTTTTGAATAATATTCTATTATGGGTACAACGAGTGACATACTTATACGCTTACGTTTTTCATAATCACGAGTATTATGAAATCGACTTATAAGACAATAATTTAACAATATAATATTATTATAAATAATAATAACATGTAAAATACCTACACCCACTGCATACATCAATGTCTTACTTTATAATATAATATATAATATTGATTACTAGCTACTCTATAACTTTATAATATTATGCAAGGATTATATTATAAGCATTAACAGTAACTTATATAATAATAATTATAATATACACATATACAAACAATATTTAATGCTGTTTACTAAAGACCCATAATATAAAGATGTTTACAATTTATGTTTCTTTTTTGTTTAACTATGATCAAAAGACTACTAATGCTAGTATTTATAACCCATGATTTATGATTATACGTTTTTACTTTGTTTTCGCTACAAAACTACGCTTTACGATTTTAGTTTTTAAAATTATGCAAACAATAGCAAACAATTCAAAAATGTCAAGAAAGAGTTCTCTATGATTCATTGTATAATACTAACAAAATATTGACAAAATTACATTTCCGAGAATTCAAAAAAGTTTTTAAAGTAAATAAAACATATAGGTATATGTATTGTAATTTGTAAGTACCTATACATTAAACATTCATTTTAAAATTATACCGTTTAGGTTTTAGTGTATGTATGTATATTTATATGATATTTAAATTTAATATTGTTATCCAGAATAATTTTATTTCTATAATAATAATGAATGGAAGGTATATTTTTTTTTATTAAATTATAACAAACAATAAATATTAAATTGCTACCATTTTAGAAATGTGAAATTTTAAAAATATACATTCGCCTACTGTACAATTTATACTGTATTTACTATTTTATGATGTATTATGTCGACATTTTTAATTGTATTACTTGGCGATCACGTGACTTTTTGAAATTTATTAAACTAACATTACATTCAGAATAAACAATCTACTGCACGTAATTGGATCTCAAAAAAGACGAACAACGGTTTCCAACCGTGTGTCAAATAGAATGAATGACATATCGATCGGAAAAAATGCATTGACAGATAGTGTCGAAATCGTTGAGAGATAGGTACCCTGTACAATAACTATATGCGTGAGGTACCTACGTCTATAATATAATCCGGTTGTCACTGGCGTGCATAAATTATATAATATAATTGCAAATTGTATTCCATAATCTCAAAGGATCGCGGTATCCGGGTGCTATAATAAATTGACGTACACAACAATAATATTATCGTGCTCGCGACCAGCGTGTGCAGCCGTATTGGTCGTCGTCGTTGTCGTCGTCCTCGTCACGATCTATAACGACAAAGCCCCTCCAACTGGCCGCTGCTCGAGGCCAGGGTCGAAATCCGTTCGCACAATGCACGACAAACCAGTAACCACCACCGCCATTCGATGGGGGTAGGTGACGACCACGACGACGACGATGACTGATTAAAGTAATAATATATTAAGATTATAATAATATAATATAATATTATTATATAATTCGACACAAGCGAACGGATTATCACTTATACAAGCGCGACGGTGGCGTGCCGCTGCAGCAGTGTCCGTACAGTTTGCGTCACGCGTAGGTATATGATATGTGTTGTACTTGTACAGTCGTAATAATTGTTATGTTATGTAATTGTGCAGCCGCCTCTGAATCCTCGTTTAATTCAAAAAAATAACAAGTGTCTATTACTCAGCACCCCTCCCGCCCCTCTCTAACGCATCCGCCGGGGCTCCTAAACCCCACCGAACGTGTTTTACGGAATAGTCGCTCGGTATATATTGGTATATATTTACACATGTTTACTTTATAATTGAACACTTTATATTATTGTAGGGATACCGAATGAGGGGGGGGGGAGTGTTGAGAATAGCGAGAAGTAATTGAAAAGTGTATAAAAAAAATCAGTGATTACGCGCTCGGAATCTTGTTCAACTTACAATAATATTATTATACTACATATTATTATTAATTACATTATTATATTAATTATATTAATTTAACATTGCGTTATATTGTACTGCAGTTATCTTGTAATATTATAGTTTTAAAATCAACCTAATAACTTGAGTACTTAACTACCTACTTTAAGTATCAGTTGTAATAACTTGGATTGTCTTTTGTTTATTTACAAAATAAAACGTTAAGTTATAATCATGAGTTCGGTTATTACAAACAGGCTACATGTCTGTATTAGTTAGGTATTACTATATACCTATGGTGAAAATTGTTAATTTATTATTTGTTTCTATAAATATTTTACCTATTGTATTAAATTTAATGTATTTTATTGAAGAATATAAATTGCATGTATTTGGCATGCTGCGGACAAGGGCTTTATGATTCACTAAATCACATTCATTATATAAATCAGTGAAAATTACGTCGGCCTGAGAGTGACACTGAAATTACTCAAATATATAATTGCTGAATATGATATTAAATGTGGTAGTGGAGAGACCAGGACCAAATCCGTGTTTATATAAAAATATAAAGCTATAGGTTGTTGGTTCTTATAACACTGGTGTTGGGTTGGGTTTAGTGAAATAAAACTAGGACTAATTAATGCCGAGAATTATTTCTCTGACTGCAGCAGTATACGAAAAATACACAACTGACACGTTTCGAACTGGAATAACAATATTAAAAGTATTAAATGTGTATTATTTTTGGTTACAGAGGGCAGAGACTAATAATAACAATAGAAAAATGGTATAACATAATAATATAGCTACTCAATACTTATGCTATATTTGAAAAGTTTTATGAGTGATAACTTCATCTTCCGAGGACTTACATAATATTGTTTTAAAAAGTATTAAAATGTAAAACAGTTATTACGAGTGACGATCAAACGCTGTTCGTTCATAAATAAATAAAAAATTTGTTTTATATAGCCCTTTTCAATTTCTCAAAAAAGACTTTGAATATGTTGGATAATACTTGTACCTACATAAAAAAACTAAACTTTTAAGTTTAATTATATTTGAAAAAAATAAGATAAACTAAAATGAAATTAAGCTTTTATACTCGTAAGGTTATTAAAAGCGTAATTACCTATTGATAAAAATGATATATATAAAAATATTTAAGAATATTAATTTAAATAGGTACATAAAGTATTGATAAATTTATTAATATAAATTCATTGAGAATATAGTGTTGTACGTTGATAATATTATTTGAGGTTTTATGTTTTGTACAAATTAGTATTATTATATGTTTTTAGATTTAGTTCGTATGTTTTAGTAGCGTTTTTACCATCCCAATCAACCCGATCAACCTCACAGACTAACAATATTTATATTATTATACTTATGTTCATGATCTAGATGGTAAAAATTAAAAAACCCTACTAAAACGTACTAACTAAATCGGAAAATGAGTGAAGGACTCATGTGAATCGTTACTTTTCTTCAGTTTCGGTGGCGGTGGTGGTGGTGGCTGTCTCATATTATTATCAAACTGAACAATTATAATAATAATAGTTATAATAATCGTGAACAGATAATAATGCATACATATAATAATCCAGATCAACCTCACAGACCAACAATATAATAATAATAATAATAATTATTATTATTCAGTTTGATAATAATATGAGCCGGCTGTCGCCGTGGCGTCTCTAATACTATTGTTCACGCTAAGAGTTACCACTAAATATTTCAGTTCGATTACCTTAATATATTGAAATGGGGTTTTCGCTAAATGACAGATAGTACTTAAATACACATTTTCAGATAAATTTAAAATCTTTAACTATTTCGATACGCTCATGCGCGTTATAAATTACTTTTTTTTGAAATGGTAACATCAATTCTTTTACATATTTGGATAGAGTATTTTTTTCTTAACGATTTATGCATAAAAAGTTTTTTCTAATTACAAAATTGGCATATGAAATTTAACGATGAAATTTAATATTAAATGTATACCTTAGGGCTTAGAGGTATTCGTATTTTTAATTTCAAACAGACGTGGGCACGTGGACTACTGGTTAAGATTAGTATTAACAATCGATTGATTAATAAGAATAGAGAAATAATCAGGGGCGGAACTAGGGGGGTGAAGCCGGGGATTGATCCCCGGGCGTAAAATTTTAGTGGACGTAATTTTTCTTTAGTTCTTTATTTAATGCTTGGTGATAGAAGTTAAGAAAACATTTTTATTTCACATTATTTGTTTATGATGTTGTAGTGATGACGTTGGAATTAATGAAAAAAAAAAAATAAAGTTAATGGTAAGATTATGAATAGATTCGTATTAGTATACTAAGTATATACTGGTATACTGGCATTAGCATACCTACTGCAAGCATATACAACTAATATACCATAATTATTAAGATTCTGAGTGAAAATGTAACTAGTAACTATACCTAGGCATTTATTGATGCTGTGTTTTCGTTAAAATTTCTGATACCTACACAATAACTGTTATAAGATTATCAATCAACGTACGATACGTATACTATTATATCTGTATATTAAAAATGATGTTAATATATTATAATAGTAATATATTTACCAAGATAGTTATACATTTGTTTATGTTTAAAAAAAAAGATTTGATTTTAAATATTTACTTTTTCATTTTTTCTATTATAAATTGTTTAATTAAATACAATTTTTTACTGGCCTAAATTGTGTACCCTAATCAGAATAAAAGATTTTATATTTTACCATAAGAATCTGTTATGATTGAATGCTGAGGCGCATAGAACCAAAACAGCAAAAGTGTTTACAATTTTTATACAGGATAGGTAGGTAATTAAAGTTTTGATTATTTTTCAACATTTATATATAACTAATATTATTATTATTTCTAATAATAAATACAATTAAGTAACCAATACAGTATTTCCAGTAATTAAAAATGTATCAACAATATGTTGACTAAGTTTTTAAATTTAAAGTGTTTTTGGTGTGATAGTTTATTAGTATAAACTTGGTTACACCACAGTCCACAGAATATATTAATTACTATATATTATTATGTGTTTAAAAGTTAATAAGTATGTTTGTAATTTTAGTTCCAGTTATGATAAGACAATTGTAGGGAATGATATTGTAATTTCAATCTTGGTCTATGATTGGGCTTAATTTTAATATTTTCCCCGGGCGTAAAAATTCTTAGTTCCACCTCTGGAAATAATATTATGTATAAATTCGTGATAAGAGTAGTTAGACAAAATCAACAGTTGATAAGTATAAACCATACATTATGGTGTAGTATTATAAATTATAATGGTGTATGCTGCAGAGCATAGCGGAGTATATAAAGTTTTACAATAAAGTGTGTTATTGTCATAACTCATCATTTTAACTTCAAAATATGCTTATAAGTTATAATAAAAACGTGGTAGAAACCTTAAAATATTACATTTTTAAGCTTTTGTCCTTGAAAACATTTTTTGTCAATATTTATATAAAAAAGTTATTAAAAAAATATGTTTAACATATTATGAACAATCATTATAGACATTATTTAATACGCCTTTAGTTAAAGAATCATTTAATTCCTTGAAATTCCACTCAATATTTAAAAAAAAATATTTTAAAATATTTACACAGGAGATATGTATAATGTATAATAAAATACAATGTATATGTCATACAAAATTCATTCTACATTTTTCAAATTCCAAGCATATTAATGTATTATTATGAATAAAAATATAACAATAACATGATAAAGTACAATTTTGTAATTTTTTATATACAGGTAGGGAAATATTTTGATGTTTATACAAATACTTGGCATTTGACGAATAATCGAATTTTATTCACACTCGGCATTTGTCGAGTACTCGTATTTTGAACTCTATTCGACTCAAAATATTCGGAACATGACTCAAAATGAATAAACAATACTCGCCCAACACTTATAAATATACCTAGAGAGCATATATAGGTATGGTCTCGTCAAAAATCTCGTCAATCGTCCATATGGGATCCTGGTACAAACGGATTAAATAGATGCACAAAACAAAGAAAAACCGTCTAGGTATTATCTAAACCAATCTTATATAATAAAACGCTAATAACGCGTATAAGATCCGCGGGGAGCGCTCACGGCACTCCGCGTTTCTTCCATGACGACCAATCACAATACTTCCCGCGCGTTCGCTATAAATTCCGCTCGCTTATCTCCCATTTCCTTATCGACGAATATTTTCGAACATTATTATTATTATTATTATTAAAAAAAAACCCGTGTTTTTCAATTTTTTGACGTGATAATAACGTCTTATAAATCGATTACCCCGCGACCGTCGGGCGGAGTAGGGGGACCCATTAAACGAGTACTTAGCCGGTATTCGACTTAGAGACCCCGTACCAATGGGCATCTCAATTTTTTAGGCCCCAGATGAATTTTCAACATTAGGGAACCAAAGCCCCCACCCCCCCCATTTTGAGTTGAGTATAACTCGGCCGGAATTCAAGTTAAAGACCTCGGACCAAGGAGGAACCCATTCTTTTTATGAATACTACCGTTTTCCGCTTTAGGGAACGGGGGCACCTCCTCCCCCCCTTTTTGGATTTTGCTTTTTTGATGGATTTTGGTCCGGGAGAGTACTAACACCCACCTCGCCAAGGGGAAACTCGGGGTTTTGACTTTTTGATAGGATTTATTGGGATTTTCTTAAATATTGTTTTTATTGATAAGGAAAGTGATAAGAATTTTATTTTATCGCCGCGAGCACGGCGACGCGGCTTAAGAGTCATACATTTGCTTCGGAATTTCATCTGAGTAGGTGGCTAGGTTGGTTAGGCGTTAGGATAGGTGACTCGAGGGTCATGGGTTCGAAACCGCCGCCCGGGATTTTCGAAAATTTGAGGCGGCCGTGATAAATTTGAACTTCTTTTTTTCCAGTTTTTTTTTCCGTCACATTTTTTTTTTTTTTGGCAAAAAAATATTAATATATATTAAAGTAGATATTTTAAATTGTAACTAAATTGTATAATGATACTATACTATTTTATAAATAATAATAATAATACTTGATTTTACCGTATATGTTTACCTATATGTTTCTTTTATAAATACAATATATTAATATAACTAACCTACATGTAGTACCTACATGTAGTACCTACTTGATTTATTAAAGTTTTAAGGTTAAATACTGTTTAATACGGTATTAATAAACTAATAGATCTAATAGAACTGATTAAACTCTGGCATTTCAATAGTAGTAAATTAGAGTTTTAGCCCCTATCGGTCGTATCACCCTCCCCGTCGACTACTTATTCGCGTTCCCTGCTATATTTAAGCCACAGACGAGTCCCGGGGTGGAGTAGTGTGTCGGAAACGAGAGTAGGTACCGTGTAGGTATCGCTAAATACAGGCATATATACATGCGCCTCGAGGTTCGATTTTTTTCGCAAATTTCGCGTTTTGAACGTCCGAAGGCGGCGGACACGGTCCTCCACTCAAACGCCCTTTGACGGACGCGCAACCCACGTTCGCCATTCGCGGGGACGGCGACGTGGCTTAAGAGTCATAGATTTAACTCAGATTTTCATCTCAGTAGGTGGCTTAGGTATGTTAGGCGTTAGGACAGGTGACTCGAGGATCGTGGGTTCAATCCCGGCCGCCGGGAATATCGATAATTTGCGGCGGCCGTGATAAATTGATTTTTTTTTCGCGTTTTTTTTTCGTCATTTCGCTATCACTTCCGTCTTATCATTTTTTTGTTCCGATTTTTTTCAAAATTCGAGTTTTAAGGCCTCTACTGACTTCAGACCTCCCCGTTGAAGACTTATTCGCGTTCCCCGTCAAATGATTTAGCAGGGCGGACAGTGTCTTTATTACTATACATGGGCGTGAACATAATATGCGACGAAGAGTTTGATTTCTTTTCAAAAATTCGAGTTTTAGCTCCTTTTGGTCGTATTACCCTCCCCGTTTGAATCTTATTCGCGTTCCCCGCTAAATTTATAGCCGGTGCGCAGCCCTACTTTTTCACAGACGAGTCCCGTATACGGAAATGAAAATATGCGACAAAAAGTTCGATTTTTTCATACACACTTATATACACATAATACATAAGTCATAACACAGTGATGCACCATAATAATTATGCAATTATAATTACTAAATAATTTAAAACATCATAAATATCATATGACATTAAATTAATTGGTAGGTAGGTACATAATATATTATATACAGTCATACAATATAACAGCAAAATATTATGATAGTAGGTACTTACGAAGATAAGTGCCAAAAAATTGTATAGTGTATTCATTTATACATACCTACGTTTAATAGGATAGTATTACATTTCAATAAATTTTGTTATTCACCAATATAATTATCTATTTGTTAATTTGATTTAATTCTCATAATTAAATAAATATACATGGTACATGGTAATGTAATGTAATGTAATGTACATGGTAGGTATATCAGATTTGAACGGCCGTTTCGAGCACTTTTCGCTGTAGGCGGATTGTCCGTTCGGGAATCGGATTTCACCCGAGATGACTGATAACTAGACACTCAAACTCAGAATCCGAATTTCCGATTTCAACACACACACTCCAGAACCGGACATACACGCCCGGTGCATGGTCTGCGATCCGACGTAGTCGGATTGCCTACCTGACTAGCTACTTGCATACGAGCGACTTACACCCCCACTGCATCCGATCCGCCGCAGGTGGATTGTCCGTTCGGGAATCGACTTTCACCCGAGATGACTGATAGCTAGACACTCAAACTCAGAATCCGAATTTCCGATTTCAACACACATACGAGAACCGGACATACACACCCGGTGCATGGTCTGCGATCCGACGTAGTCGGATTGCCTACCTGACTAGCTACTTGCATACGAGCGATTTACACCCCCACTGCATCCGATCAGCCGCAGGCGGATTGTCCGTTCGGGAATCGTCTTTCACCCGAGATGACTGATAGCTAGACACTCAAACTCAGAATCCGAATTTCCGATTTCAACACACACACTCGAGAACCGGACATACACGCCCGGGGTATGGTCTGCGATCCGACGTAGTCGGATTGCCTACCTGGCTGGCTGTGTCTTACGATCGACTTCAATCGCGTGACTTACGACTAGACACTCTTCCGAGTTCAAAAATAACCGCTTAACCAGTGCTGCCAACACGAAAAAACACAATATCCGACGACCCCCCCTTCCCGCCGCAGGCTGGATCAAAAAACCCAGCATCGCCGACAAAGATGCACCACCGCCGACACAGTCTTTCCGCCGTAGGCGGGATGACAAACACCGGAATCTAGTCTTATATAATAAAACGCTAATAACGCGTATAAGATCCGCGGGGAGCGCTCACGGCACTCCGCGTTTCTTCCATGACGACCAATCACAATACTTCCCGCGCGTTCGCTATAAATTCCGCTCGCTTATCTCCCTTTTCCTTATCGATCCTAATATTTTCGAACATTATTATTATTATTAAAAAAAAACCCGTGTTTTTCAATTATTTGACGTGATAATAACGTCTTATAAATCGATTACCCCGCGACCCATTAAACGAGTAATTATTTTTGACCAAGTATAACTTAGCCGGTATTCGACTTAGAGACCCCGTACCAATGGGCATCTCAATGTTTTAGGCCCCAGATGAATTTTCAACATTAGGGAACCAAAGCCCCCACCCCCCCCCCCACATTTTGAGTTGAGTATAACTCGGCCGGAATTCAAGTTAAAGACCTCGGACCAAGGGGGAACCCATTCTTTTTATGAATACTACCGTTTTCCGCTTTAGGGAACGGGGGCACCTCCTCCCCCCCTTTTTGGATTTTGCTTTTTTGATGGATTTTGGTCCGGGAGAGTACTAACACCCACCTCGCCAAGGGGAAACTCGGGGTTTTGAGTTTTTGATAGGATTTATTGGGATTTTCTTAAATATTGTTTTTATTGATAAGGAAAGTGATAAGAATTTTATTTTATCGCCGCGAGCACGGCGACGCGGCTTAAGAGTCATACATTTGCCTCGAAATTTCATCTGAGTAGGTGGCTAGGTTGGTTAGGCGTTAGGATAGGTGACTCGAGGGTCGTGGGTTCGAAACCGCCGTCCGGGATTTTCGGTTATTTGCGGCGGCCGTGATATATAGAATTTTTTTTTTCGCGTTTTTTTTTTTCGTCACATTTATCATTTTTAACGAAAGTGTTAATTTTTTTTTAAATTTGCATTATATTATTATATATATTATTATTATTCGTTTGACGATATTTATTGGGCAAAAAAATTATTATAATTAACATTTACCGACGCACCTACATGTTTTTTTTAAATTTGCATTATTATATTATATATATTATTATTATTCGTTTGACGATATTTATTGGGCAAAAAAATAATTAAAATTACCATTTAATTAATACTTGATTTTACCGACGCACCTACATGTTTCTTTTATTAACACATTATAATAACGTATAACTAACCTACGTTTAGTACCTACTTGATATATTACAGTTTTTACGTGATTCCGATTTGGTTAAATACTGCTACAGATTATAAATACTATATTAAAAAATAGTACGACTATATTTGCCGTTTTTTTCGAAAATTCGAGTCCCGGGGTGGAGTAGTGTGTCAGAAACGAGAGTAGGTACCGTGTAGGTATCGCTATATACAGGCATATATACATGCGCCTCGAGATGACTGATAGCTAGACACTCAAACTCAGAATCCGAATTTCCGATTTCAACACACATACGAGAACCGGACACACACGCCCGGTGCATGGTCTGCGATCCGACGTAGTCGGATTGCCTACCTGACTAGCTACTTGCATACGAGCGACTTACACCCTCACTGCATCTGACACTCGGGAATCGACTTTCACCCGAGATGACTGATAGCTAGATACTCAAACTCAGAATCCGAATTTCCGATTTCAACACACATACGAGAACCGGACATACACGCCCGGTGCATGGTCTGCGATCCGACGTAGTCGGATTGCCTACCTGACTAGCTACTTGCATACGAGCGACTTACACCCCCAGTGTCCCCCACTGCATCCGACACTCGGGAATCGACTTTTACCCGAGATGACTGATAGCTAGACACTCAAACTCAGAATCCGAATTTCCGATTTCAACACACACACTCAAGAACCGGCATACACGAATGGGGCATGGTCTGCGATCCGACGTAGTCGGATTGCCTACCTGGCTGGCTGTGTCTTACGATCGACTTGAATCGCGTGACCTACGACTAGACACTCTTCCGAGTTCAAAAATTACCGCTTAAAAAGTGCTGCCAACACGACAAAACATAATACCCGACGACCCCCCTTCCCACCGCAGGCTGGATCAAAAAACCCAGCATAGCCGACAAAGATGCACCACCGCCCACACAGTCTTTCCGCCGTAGGCGGGATGACAAACACCGGAATCTAGTTATAATATAATATTATAATCTCGTTGGAGCCCGTGGTTTTGTGCTAATCGTAGCTCGTAACTGATAATAATATTGTAATTAGACATAGTATTAATCTACTAGTTAGAAATTTTAAATGGATTAGAAGCAGCGATTTGCTGTCTTTGTCTAACACACGTGCAACATATACGAGTTTTGTTTCCAACGTACCGATTAATCTAGTGAAGAATTCTGGAAACAGATTTGAATTTGTCGACAAGTCTACTTGAGACCGACTTTGCCACATTTTCAGTGGCGGATTTCAAAAGTGCAAAAAGTTCCAAAATTGGCCACAATATACGCTAAACACAGTGTAAAACAAAGGAATACTACGATGATGGGGGGGAGGGGAATGCCCCCTTTGCCCTCTCCCTGGATCCACCACTGCACATTTTTGATATTATCCCCCTAAACTTATAAAAACGATATATCAAAAAAAGTAATTAAAAAAATTACATCTTTCAATTTTTGGAGAGGTTTAAATCAAAAAATCAAAAATGTGAGAAAGTCGATCTCAAGAAGACTTGACGACAAATTCAAATCTGTTTTCAAAATTCTTATCGCTTCACTAGATTAATCGGAATAATAATAATAGATATATTTCAGTACCTACCCCCTATTTATTCCCTTTATATAATATACATATAGTACATATAATTATTATGTGACTGGAAATATTTTTATTTTTATTGTATGTTATTGGTTATATTTTATTTACAATTTTAAACTACAGGATGCACTGTGCAGTGAATAGTTATCGGATGTGCCACGATCTTCGACGATGTCTCGTCCAGTATTCTTGTCTATGGTCTCGTCACAAACCTCGTCAATCGTCCATATGGGACCCTGGTATAAACGGATTAAATAGCTGCACAAAGCAAAGAAAAGCCGTCTAGGTATTATCTAAGCCAATTATAATATAATATTATAATCTCGTTGCCGCCCTTGGTTTTTGTGCTAATCGTAGCTCGTAACTGATAATAATATTGTAATTAGACATAGTATTAATCTACTAGTTAGACATATTAAGGGCATTGGAAGCGGCGATTTTCTGTCTTTGTCTAGCACACGTGCAACATATACGAGTTCTATTTCCAACGTACCACCGATTAATCTAGTGAAGCGATAAGAAATCTGAAAACAGATTTGAATTTGTTGTCAAGTCTACTTGAGATCGACTTGCCCACATTTTTTGATATTATCACCCCAAAATCATAAAAACGATATATTAAAAAAAAGTAATTAAAAAATTTACATATTTCAATTTTTGGAGAAGCTTATATCAAAAAATCAAAAATGTGGAAAAGTCGACTTCAAGAAGACTCGACGACAAATTCAAATCTGTTTTCAGAATTCGTATCGCTTCACTAGATAAATCGGTACGTTGGAAATAGAACAAGTATAATATAATCGTATGTTGCACTTGTTTAGACACAGACATAAAATCGCCTCTTAACCTTAACATTGTATGTTTATGTATTGCACATATTATGATAACGATACGGTGGCAGGTTTAGAAGACAAGTATTTTAGCTATCCCACGCTATTATTTTTAATATAAATATTATGTTTTTAGGCTCGTTACAGATATTTTTAATTTCTAACTGTTTTTGCGAAATGTTTTGTTTATTACCACAGAAACGAATAAAATGTAAAATGTACGTAATTCCCACTAGTAGGTTATATTATATCCTATCTGTCAGCTGACGCCATGCCCTCCATTGAATGTTATAAAATAATACCAATTCTATAATATGATTAAAAAAGTGTGTTCAATCCGTAATATAACACTCAGCGTAGCGGTGTTCAAAATTCCTGGTGACAAATTCCTATTTTAATCTCTATCAAAATTTTTTAACACATGCATTTTTCCGCATTTACAGCTTCATGAGGTCCATGTCAACGGCACCCCCCATTTCAAATTTCTGGTCCAAACCCGGGGCGATCGTTTGTGCTTCATTAGTGCACGTTAGTGCTCCATCCCTTAAAATTGTATTTGAATTTCCTATGGGGGGGGGGGGGGTGCTAAGGACTTGATAATTTAGATTTCGAATTTTGGATCCAAAAATCATTTATTCGTTTATGCTTTGTTAGTGCTTCACTGTGTTATTCATCCGGTCGTTAGTGCTCAACTCATTCAAAAGTTATTGAAATATCGTACGGGAGGAGTGGGGGGGGTGGTACTACTGACGTAATAATTCGAGTCCAGCCCCCAAAGTTTGTCTGAAACTCTTCAACACATTGAGGTAAAAATGATCCTATGATGCATTACAGTTAAATCTCGTAGTTTTGGGATTAAATTACTTAAATCTGAGTTTAATATATAACTTTAAAAAAAATGTTATTAAAATTTCATATTTATTCTAATTTCTGCCTAAAACTTTAATAAATATAACTATATAAGTGTATAACTTAAATTTGTCCAAGCGTATATGATTTAAAGATATTGAAAAATAACGTAGACAGCTGATCGATAAAACTAAGTATCTAATTTTAAAAATTCTCAAAAAACTACGTAGGTAAAGTAATCTACATGTACCTAAAATATACCTATACCGATACCCCTTACTAAAATATTAGTAAAAAATTTTGAGTAAGCAGCAAAACCAATTATGAGTGTGCAAACTCAATGTAATATTAAAATACAGTAAATATATTTCTGAAGGGAAGAATTCGTGGACAAATATTGTGAAATCTCCCTGTAAAATGGTATACGGTAAATATTTTTGTGTGAGTGGCGAATCGGTGGACAACGAGTGTGAAATCTCCCCGTGATTTTAAAAGCGGTAAAATTATTGTGTTCAAGCGGGACATCCTCAATTGAACATTGTGAAATTACAAAGGTGAAAAAAAATAGACTATTTTTTGAAATCCTAACTTTTCCAATATTGGTCGTATCAACTTGAAGTCTTAAAGGATCAACGCAAGCAACCCCCAAGATCATATATCCGTTTTTTTAGGATTAAAGGAACGGCGCAGTCACACCTCAATATCAGATTTCTGTTCTCAAAAAGTCTGATCTTTATGGGTGCCTGCGATGATCCTTAAGACTTCCAGTCGATACGACCAATATTGAAAAAAGTTCTGATTTCGAATATTACGAATTTGAAACATGGAACAAAAATAGCAAAATACTTCAATAATATTGATATCACTATAAATCCTTCAAGCATCAAAGTAGAAGCTCAAATAGAATATATCTTACGTGGTAAAAGTTTTTTAGCTCAATTATTTGTTGGTAAGATTTAAGTTCAAAATGAAAGTTTTTCAAAAAAAAAAACTGTTGTTTGGTCAACCATAAAATAAATACCTGACTTTTTTAAAACGGATATATGATCTTGGGGGTTGCTTGCGTTGATCCTTTAGACTTCACGTAGATACGACCAATATTGGGAAAGTTAGGATTTCGATAAATTACGTATTTGTATCATCGAACAAAAATAGCCAAATACTTCAATAAAATTGATATCACTATGAATCCTTCAAGCATCAAAGTACAAGCTCAAATAGAATATATCCTACGTGGTAAAAGTTTTTTAGCTCAATTATTTGTTGGTAAGATTTAAGTTCAAAATGAAAGTTTTTCAAAAAAAAAAATTGTTGTTTTTTGTCAATCATAAAATAAATACCTGACTTCTTGAAAACAGAAATCATATCTTGGAGTTTTTTAATCGAAACCCAAATTTTTGATCACAGAAATCTGATATTTAGGTGTGACAGCGTTGATCCTTTAAGACTCCAATTCGATACGACCAATATTGAGAAAGATAGGATTTCGAAAAATTACGTATTTGTATCACCGAACAACAAAAAAATACTTCAATAATATTGATATCACCATGAATCCTTCAAGCATCAAAGAAGAAGCTCAAATAGAATATATCCTGCGTGGTAAAAGTTTTATTATTTCAATTATTTGTTGGTTAATTTTTTGTTCAAAATGAAAGTTTTTCAAAAAAAAAATTGTTGCTTTATGTCAATCATAAAATAAATACCTGACTTTTTGAAAACGGTTATTTGATTTTGGGGGCTGACTGCGTTAATCCTTTAAGACTTCAAGTTGATACGACCAATATTGAGAAAGTTAGGATTTCGAAAATTTACGTAATTGTATCATCGAACAAAAAAATCAAAAATACTACACTAAAATTTATATTGCTATGTGTCATTCAATGATCAAATTAGAAGCGCTTATCGATTATATCCTAGTAGGTGAATGTTTTTTACTTCAATTATTTGTTGGAAATTTTAAGTTCAAAATTAAAAACTTTACAAAAAAAAAAACTGTTGTTTGGTCAACCATAAATAAAATACCTGACTTTTTAAAAACGGATATATGATCTTGGGGGTTGCTTGCGTTGATCCTTTAGACTTTAGACTGGGAAAGTTAGGATTTCGATAAATTACGTATTTGTATCATCGAACAAAAAAAAAAAATTCTTCAATAAAATTGATATAACTATGAATCCTTCAAGCATCAAAGTAGAAGCTCAAATAGAATTTATCCTACGTGGTAAAAGTTTTTTAGCTCAATTATTTGTTGGTAAGATTTAAGTTCAAAATGAAAGTTTTTCAAAAAAAAAAATTGTTGTTTTTTGTCAATCATAAAATAAATACCTGACTTTTTTAAAACGGATATATGATCTTGGGGGTTGCTTGCGTTGATCCTTTAGACTTCACGTCGATACGACCAATATTGGGAAAGTTAGGATTTCGATAAATTACGTATTTGTATCATCGAACAAAAAAAAAAATACTTCAACAAAATTGATATCACTATGAATCCTTCAAGCATCAAAGTAGAAGCTCAAATAGAATATATCCTACGTGGTAAAAGTTTTATTATCTCAATTATTTGTTGGTTAATTTTTTGTTCAAAATGAAAGTTTTTCAAAAAAAAAAATGTTGTTTTTTGTCAATCATAAAATAAATACCTGACTTTTTGAAAACAGAAATCGTATCTTGGGGTTTTTTAATCGAAACCCAAATTTTTGATCACAGAAATCTGATATTTAGGTGTGACAGCGTTGATCCTTTAAGACTCCAAATCGATACGACCAATATTGAGAAAGTTAGGATTTCGAAAATTTACGTAATTGTATCACCGAACAACAAAAAAATACTTCAATAATATTGATATCACCATGAATCCTTCAAGCATCAAAGAAGAAGCTCAAATAGAATATTTCCTACGTGGTAAAAGTTTTATTATCTCAATTATTTGTTGGTTAATTTTTTGTTCAAAATGAAAGTTTTTCAAAAAAAAAAATTGTTGTTTTTTGTCAATCATAAAATAAATACCTGACTTTTTGAAAACGGTTATTTGATCTTGGGGGCTGACTGCGGTAATCCTTTAAGACTTCAAGTTGATACGACCAATATTGAGAAAGTTAGGATTTCGAAAATTTACGTAATTGTATCATCGAACAAAAAAACAAAAATACTACACTAAAATTTATATTGCTATGTGTCATTCAATGATCAAAGTAGAAGCGCTTATCGATTATATCCTAGTAGGTGAATGTTTTTTACTTCAATTATTTGTTGGAAATTTTAAGTTCAAAATTAAAAACTTTACAAAAAAAAAACTGTTGTTTGGTCAACCATAAAATAAATACCTGACTTTTTTAAAACGGATATATGATCTTGGGGGTTGCTTGCGTTGATCCTTTAGACTTCACGTCGATACGACCAATATTGGGAAAGTTAGGATTTCGATAAATTACGTATTTGTATCATCGAACAAAAAAAAAAATACTTCAACAAAATTGATATCACTATGAATCCTTCAACCATCAATGTAGAAGCTCAAATAGAATATATCCTACGTGGTAAAAGTTTTTTAGCTCAATTATTTGTTGGTAAGATTTAAGTTCAAAATGAAAGTTTTTCAAAAAAAAAAATTGTTGTTTTTTGTCAATCATAAAATAAATACCTGACTTTTTGAAAACAGAAATCGTATCTTGGGGTTTTTTAATCGAAACCCAAATTTTTGATCACAGAAATCTGATATTTAGGTGTGACAGCGTTGATCCTTTAAGACTCCAATTCGATACGACCAATATTGAGAAAGATAGGATTTCGAAAAATTACATATTTGTATCACCGAACAACAAAAAAATACTTCAATAATATTGATATCACCATGAATCCTTCAAGCATCAAAGAAGAAGCTCAAATAGAATATATCCTGCGTGGTAAAAGTTTTATTATTTCAATTATTTGTTGGATAATTTTTTGTTCAAAATGAAAGTTTTTCAAAAAAAAAATTGTTGTTTTTTGTCAATCATAAAATAAATACCTGACTTTTTGAAAACGGTTATTTGATCTTGGGGGCTGACTGCGGTAATCCTTTAAGACTTCAAGTTGATACGACCAATATTGAGAAAGGTAGGATTTCGAAAATTTACGTAATTGTATCATCGAACAAAAAAACAAAAATACTACACTAAAATTTATATTGCTATGTGTCATTCAATGATCAAAGTAGAAGCGCTTATCGATTATATCCTAGTAGGTGAATGTTTTTTACTTCAATTATTTGTTGGAAATTTTAAGTACAAAATGAAAGTTTTTTTTAAAAAAAAATTGTTGTTTGGTCAATCATAAAATAAATACCTGACTTTTTGAAAACGGATATTTGATCTTTTGGGCTGACTGCGTTAATCCTTTAAGATTTCAAGTTGATACGACCAATATTGAGAAAGTTAGGATTTCGAGAAATTACGTATTTGTATCATCGAATAAAAATAGCCAAATACTTCAATAATATTGATATTGCTATGAATCCTTCAAGCATCAAAGTAGAAGCTCAAATAGAATATATCCTACGTTTTAAATGTTTTTTATCTCAATTTTTTTTTGATAAATTTTAAGTTCAAAATGAAAGTTTTTCAAAAAAAAAAATTGTTGTATGGTCAATCATAAAATAAATACCTGACTTTTTGAAAACGAAAATCTGATCTTGGGGGTTTCTTGACTTGATCCTTAAGACTTCGCGTCGATACGACCAATATTAATAAAGTTCTGATTTCGAATTTTACGAATTTTGAAACATCGAACAAAAATAGCCAAATACTTTATATTGAAATATAACACATACATTACAGAGTGTTGAATAATAGTATTATCTGGAGATTTATTGTTGTGGCTTTCAGGTATTCAATTCTAACCTCTATACATTATTTAAATATATTATGCCTCATGAGTCATGACATACATAAAAGGAAGGTTGTTGTGAAGTCAGGGGAAATTTTTCAAAAATTCGTACAAAATAAACGGTGGTCCAACAAATGGCTAGAGCTTTCCAACAACGTCCAACAAACCGTCGCCAACAGTATTGGATGGATTTTGGAACTTTTTAAAAAAGTTGTAAAAGTGGCATTTTTTCAAAAATTTGTATAAAATAAACAGAGTTCCAACAAATGGTAGGACCTTTCCAACAACTTCCAACAAACCGTTTACAACCGTTTTGGATTTTTTTTTAAGCTTTTAAATAAAGTTGGGTAATGGCTTGAAGTTAGCGGCACTTTGTCAAAATTTCGTATAATATAAACAGAGTTCCAACAAATGGCAGGACTTTTCCAACAACGTTCAACAAACCATATAGAACCGTTTTGGATGGCTTTTAAAAAAAGTTTTCCATTTGGCACTTTTCCAAAAATTCGTATAAAATAAACAGAGTTCCAAAAAATGGCGGGACATTTCCAAAAATGTCCAACAAACCGTGGAGAACAATTTTGTATAGTTTTTTTTGTGTTTGATGTAATGTTGGCCGTTAGTGTGAACTTAGCGGCGGTTTTGGAAAAATGATTATAACTTTTTAATGACAAATTGTAAAACCTTTTCAACAATGTCCAACAAAATTGTTGGATATTTTTAATTGAAATCTGTTACAATATGATTGCCGCTAAGTTCACGAACGTTCATATTTTGGGTATTTTAAGAGAATAAATCCGGTCTTTAGCTATTACATAGCTATTATCAATTATTATTTTTCTCTTAAGCAATTTAATCATTTATTTTTTTTTAAATAATGAATACCTAAGTATTACAATGAACAAGTCTTAACATAGGTATTATTATTTGTGTATTAGATTCTTAATATAAGATATTATTAGTAATTATAATATGAGTCCATTATATTCAGTATAATAACTACAATAAAATATGATTATTAGTTTAACAACTAAGTTTAATATGTTAAAGGATATATAAAACAACTATATCTAGTGTAGCAGGTGTACCTAGTACCTACTTATTACTTATTAGATCTGTTATCATTATTCATTAAAACAAAAAAATAAATTCAAAATTAGCATAAAAAGTGACAAGTTTTTATATGTATATGTATTATGATTACCTATGTTCAGAAATCTAATATGGATAAGTTGAATTTCATTACATTTGTGAGTCAAACTTATTAATATAATATTTATTTATATAAATAATCTTTACAAACTCTTATAAGTTAATAGGCATTATATAGGTTAAATGAATGGATCATGATTATGATAGATATCAAATTTCTAACTTCAAACGTTCATAAAAAATTAATTTGATTTTCCTGTATTTTTTTTTCTTTGTTAAAGGAAGAAAAACTTATGATGAATCTTGTATTACATTTTAAAATCTTATATATAAAGAAAAACATTTTTATGAACTTCTAACTCAAAATAGTTTTTAAATTATGACGAATTATGTGAAAAAAAGATGATTAGGAATTTAAGCTCAAATTTTGTTTTAATTTTCACTAATAAGCTTAAGATAAGGTACTATATTATGTTAAAATCGAAGTACTCTTTCTGGTAGCAAATCTTGTATACATGATAAAAAAAAACACTATTGTAGAACCTCTAGCTTCCTCACCCTGCTTAGAATCTAAAATAAATATACTAAAAATTGCTCAAATTTGTATTTTCCTAAAATATGGTAAAACATTAAAAAATATGAAAATTCAAACCATGTATTTAATTTATAAACTACCTAGAATAACTTACGTAAGTTGCAAAAAAAAAAACATACGAAACGTCCCGAACCCTAATTATAAAATATATTTTGATATTACGTATTTTTAAGAATTATGATCCAGTATAATATAATAATAATAATATTATTATGTCTCACCACACTTTGTATGCATGCAGCTGGCCATCGTGATGTCGTCATGAGACCCTGGTAGTCGGTGGCGCTTAAATTGATGATCTTCATTGTTGGCGCCTCGGGAATCGACTTTTTGTTGTAAAACGGAAGCCGTTTAGGAAGAAGGGTAGTTGAATGCGCTATTGTGTTATTTTTGTTTTGGGGTTATACGCGGAGCTACTGCAGGCCACCACACCCCCTGCAGTGAACCACGTGACTGCATAGCATAGCCACAATCGGCTGCGGTCTTCAAGAGCCCCAAGTTAGTACGCAATAAATGTCATCGTTGACAGTTTGTAAATTATATATGTTTTTATCATTGTGTACTCACGTCGTGGTAGCTACGTTCCTCTTTACCCTGAGTTCAGGTGTCACTAAGACATCAACGGTTCTGTCTGGCAGTCCGCCTGTACCGACCTTATTCGTGCCTAATAATTAGGTAATATGGCGGGATTTTATCGATTTTGCTGTTTTCATATCGTCGGTTATTTATTTATGTTGATTCCACCGACCGTTTAAACAACAACCGATATATTATATATTATACAGATTTTATTTTTTTGTTTTTATTATTTAAATGATCGTCAAATATTGTCACCCACGACGAAAAAACAATACAATATACCTTAACTTAAAATTATTTTACAGAATATATAACTATATTATAATAAACCTCAATATTAGACATCATATAAAATTATGGTAGAAAACACAAGAAAATACAATGTAAAATTCTTTAAAAACTAAAATAATATAAATCGATTAGACATACCTAGGTAGTGATTGTTATTTTTACAAAATTAAGTAAAATTATTAAAATAACGAATATTAGACAATTTAATACAAGATTTCTAAGTTTTCGTAAAAAAGTTTATCGGAAATTAAAATTAATTTTTAAAGAAGTTTGAAATCTAATTTATGCAACATTGGATATTCACCAGTATAAATTAACGATTTTCTAATTTGTTGAAATTAAAAATTAAATAAATGCAGAAATTGAAATTGTTACCAAATATGTATTTTATCATTTTGTATTAATGACAATATTTTTAAGGTATTTTTAGTTATTTATAGACATTTAAGAATATTTTTATTTTGTTCTATAAAATATGTCAATAAAATATTTTCGCATGGTCTAAAAGCTTGAACATTAAATTCTATCATTAGTTTATTTGATACGAAATAATCCAGCACATTCAGATTATATCATATTATTTTTGACGAGATTAAAATTAAACTTATGAGTAATCTTGTACTACATTTTCAAGTCTTAGATTTAAAAAGAAAAATTTTTATGAATTCCACGCCCCAAATAATTTTCTAATTTTCGTGATTGGTCCGTATTTTGTCCAGATTTGAACTTTAAACGCTTATAAATAAAATTGTTACTAAGTTTTTTAATATTTTTCAATTGCTATTCTAACAATATAGTAGGAGCTTTGTAATAAATTTTCAAGCTTTTTTACCCGACAAATAAAGTTTTATTGACATTTATAGAAAAAAAGACTAATAAAATTGGAAACTGAAAATGTCCCTAAACAGTTCAAAACAAATCAAAATTTTTTGAAAAATTTTTCGTGTATAGGAAATGCAAATATAAACTACCATTGAAAATTTCATGTATATATACGTTCATTTGTTTTAGAGTTCAACCAAAAACCAAAATCGATTTTGTGAAAAACTGATTTTGCATAAAAATTCCTGATTTTCCTTAATTTTTGTGTTGTTTTTCCAGGCACTTTTGAAACTAATAGGAAAAAATTTGACCTACTGAATGCACCAACTAGATTCATTTTCCCAACGAACAAGGTACTGTTGAAGAAAATCGAAGCAGTTTTACTGTCCTAAAAGGTGATGACACACACAAAAAAAAATAAATAAATAAAAAAAAACACACATAATTGTAAAGTCAATACATTCATCGTTCCACTCAGAATCTAAAAAAGAAACAAATCATTGTAAAACCAACCCGTCATTCATAACTCCTCTCAGAATCTAAATTTAAATTAAAAGTACAGAGAAGCAATATTACAGTGTACTATTCGCATTGTTGTACATTTTGCATTCTTGCATTCTTCTGTGGGAGACTGTATCTGTGTCAACTGTCAGAAAAATAATTATAAAATGTAATGAAATCAGAAAAGATGCTAATCAATTTTCAACTTTGAATTTTGAGTCTAATGGCGAATTCGATCTAATTAGTACTTTTAAAAAGTAAAAAAAAATAAAAACTATCTATTCGTAGCTTCAAAAGCATTGGTAAAAACTAAAAACAAATAAACTAATACAAGATTCAATTTCATCCTGGATAAATTTAAATCTCACGGAATTTGGTTCCCACTCCGTTGTCTTGTTAGGAAATTTTCATGGCTTCGGAACGTCGTGTTTTGTTGTCAATTTTCGTTCGTTCGCGTCTATATTGTGATCGTATAATATTTATATTGTTATAAACATTGTTGTTGTAATAGTTATTACTGGGTACCTACTTAATAATCTTGAATATAGGTAACACTATAGTTTTTTTACGATTTTTTACTTGGGCGCACTGTCATTTGCATATAAATGCTGCAGTATGTACAGTAATAAAATAAAATGAATTTTTTTTCAAAAACTAAATTTGTTTTTAGTATAATTATTGGTAAGTTTAATATTGTTATGTAAGTTCTAAGTATATAGTTGTTGTTAATAGTTCTGGCGGAAAGTTTTAAAACGATACATCCAGATGAAAAGCATTTTAGTTTAAAATTATTAATCAACGGACGAATGTATTTCATTTTAAAATTTAAATTATTGATGAACTAAAGGTGGTATAGTTTTGATATAGGTAGTTATTGTGTAACTGATCATAAATTATTAATTTGTTGGAAAATCTGACTAAAACTGTCTAAATTATACTACTTTACGCATAACTAAACAATAAATCCATCCGTAATGTTCAAATGTTTAAGATTTTGTAAGCTACTATAAGTGTTTAGTTGCGCATTGCAGAGATCAGATATGATAATATACATTTAAAAAACACTTCATTTTTTGGATTGACCATAGGTACATTATTCCAGTTTTTTTAAATATGCTTAATATAATATAATACATCGTACATAACATCACCTTTTAATAAAACTGTTAAGTAGGTACTGTAACTAGCTAACTAAGCTTTTTGTCCCAAGTATAAATATGTCAAACAAAAATAAATAATAAATAGAGCTATTTCGAATCTTTTCATAATCACTATTATGACCTATTATAATTCGATTTTCGATTAAAAAGTAAAATTTACAAAATAAATTGTTAACTTAAAAATATGTGAGTATGACGTAGCTGCAGTATATAAACCAAGATAAAACAATTAAACCAAGATACTTGTAAATTGTTTCATTGACGGAAACACAAAAAACCTATTTTTAAGTAGGTAGTAACTTAAAAAAAAATATATATATAAATATAATATGTATAATGTAAATATAAGTAGGCACCCGTAACACACATAATTTTATCTCTAGGTGTTATACTGTTGTATATGAATAACCCGCACACTTGATTTTAAAAAAACACAATTACGAAATTTGTTAAATCGTAGTACTTACCTTAATTACCTACTCGACATAGTTCAAATATCAAAAAAAAAAAAAAAATGAAATGAAAACGCTCCAACTTAAAAAAGTATATGTAAGTTGACTTATATTATTTTGTGTAATTTAATCTGCCTGCCGTATACACTAAAACTCGGATTATGCTGATTAATGAAAAAAAAAACGGATAGGTTAGGGTGTTAACCCGGATAACTATAGATTACCTATTTACCTACTGTAAGATTTCTCGTACGCCCCTTTTATTATTAACTCTTACTGTAAATTATATTTTACTTTGACTGGTTATATGTTTTTTACATAAAAAAGTAATATGATCCTCAAAAAGCAGATTACCGATTTATCCGAAGAGAATTATGTAATAATTGCACGAAGAATTAAATAATGATAAAGGGGGCGCGGCGGCGTGTTGATAACCGATGGACCGTATTTTATTATTATAATATGCCTAATTAATTATATTATAGAATCAAACAAATGTTATCAATTCATTCGTCAGATATGTCTGATACGTAATAACATAATACATAATACTATATAATATTACCTACTGAATTATTTTATTAACGAGTTCGAAATTGTTGGCCGATCGGCCAAACTAATATTTGGAGCGAGAATACATAAAATATTATACTCAAATCGTAATAAATCAATGCAACGAAAAGCAATTACGGTGAAAATAAAATACAGTTCATAGTGTATATACGGATATACCTATAACTACAGTGGTTAAATTGTATGTGTAATACCCGACAGGTACCAATATTATATTATACAAATGTATATAGCGTTAAATTATATAAAACCGAATATTATGTTTCTATCGTCTGTCGTCTTTCCTTCGAGCTGGAGGGAATTAATATTATAAACAGTAAAAATTTCCTTCTAAGCATAATAACACGATGGTACTATAAATAGCAAGGTCGTTATGAATCTGCGGTAATCGGCCGTCAACTCCTTGGATCGTGTCATAGAAAAAAATCACTAAAAATTTTATTCAGAATATCGTGTTAAGAATCTCATCTTGAGAAAAATGTGTATGTTACTTGCACAATATAAAATAATGTTCCTAAATAAACGAATAAGACACATTTTTATATGCTAAACTTTCAATTAAGTATTTTGAAACTATACGTGTATATAATAGGACGGACGTTGTGAGAAACGTGTCACGTCAAGTCAAAAATGCTGATTGTTCATCAGAAGAATAAAACATTTATATTCTTTAATTTATGTTTTTAATTTGTTAGAATAGTTATTTCTGTATCATAGACATATTTGTTTTCAGATTTTCATTCAACTTTAAATCTTAAATAATTTTAAGACCTTTGAAAGTGACATGACATTATTGACACAAACAATATCTGACTTGACACCTTTTGTACATATGACTTGATATTAATAACACCAATGATTTGGTTTTATAGAAGTCAGTGCTATCATACTATGTTAAATTTTAACTTTTAAGTTAGTAGGACTAACCTTTTGCAGATAAGTTTTTATTTTATTTTTCTTAATTTGGTGTAAAAGTTCTATAAAATGTATGATAGACTGATGAACACATACTTTTTTTTTAAACTAGGTACCTACTTAGTTTATTAGGTAACAACTTTGAAAAGAATAGTTTTACAGAATATTACCTATGTAAGAAAACCAATGAAAAAATCGATAAGTACCAGTACACAGTATATAATATACTCCAGTAGATAGTAGATATACGGTATATTATAAATTATAATATAGGTGCTAGGTATACTTACAGAAAAAAATAAAACTTAATATCTTAATACACCACATAGATTTCACAATGCAATATTTGCATGTCTTCATATCATGATAAAATATTAAAAACCTTATGGTACTTGAAATAGCATGAGGCAACAGGAAATTGTAATATTGAAAGAGTTTAAGGCTAAATAAAGTAAAATAACAATCATCAAAATAAAAACTCAATTTTAATTAAAATAATTTTGTAAAAACAAAAAATAGTTAAGAAGTATAGGAACATAATATTTTACTTAATGTGATAATCTTTTTGACATTTTAATTAAAGAACCCAAAGGTTTTATCAATAAACAAATTATACAAAAACACTATAATAATAAATTAATAATAAATATTATATAATATTGAGTGACTTGACATGTTTCTCACTAAATTAATTCATTATTTTTAACTTGACACGTTGCTCACAAAATCATTTAACTGTTATTGACTTGACTCATTTCGCACATCAGTATAACACAATAACAAGCCACCGTGTGGTAATAACAGTATAACCAATCGATGCAGGGTAAAATTTCCTACAATTTTGATGTATAATATCAAAATGACCAAAAAGTGACATGACACGTTTCTCACAACGTCCGTCCGTCCGTCATTTTTATTTATTTATTTATTTATAATAATATAATAGTATGATATAGTAGTCTTAAGAAATAATATTCCTCGTTGAGTTCATAAGTGCCACTTTATTTTATATTGTACTATTATTCATGAATATTTTTTTAATTCTTTCGGCAATATAATAAATTATCCATTAAACCGTATACATCATAAAAACAGCGCTCCAAATAAAGTTATATTTATTTTTCTCAACAAAACGGCCGTATTGCATGTTGGTACAACACGTTTTTCGGTGTTATATATAATGGTCAGGTCTTGTTAATGATTTTTTGTGTCATTGCTAAAGTACGTTTCTTATCATGCGTACACACACAGTAATCATTGAACGATTAAAATACAGGAAGATCAATAACTCGGCGGAGTGTTGGCTTACTTTTTCTGCAGTTGACCTCAAATGTTGTAAACGTACGCGTGATTTTGACTGTCAAATTAAATTCATCGAGCATTTTCATAAATTTGATTTTTATTATAGAAGTCACCTGTACAGATGAATTGTAATAAAGCCGACATGTTGTCTGTGTTTCAATCGATTGGCATAGTTAAAAGTAAAATTTAAATAGACAGCTTTAAATCCTTGTTGGCAACTGCAGAATAGTGAGTCATGGTAAAACGAATTAAAATTGGTATTATTTTTCTTGTGAACATTATCTTTTCTAGCCAATGATAATTCAGCATCAATTAAGCGATGTCGGATTTTTTTTTTTTTTAAAAATTAACTCAAACGAATGACATAATAAGTAACATAACAGAAACGACCGTACGGTTATCATTACGTTTGTGTAACAGTATTATTAATGATAAAAAACCAACTTCTAGTGTACAATTTGTATATGATTATTAATAAATCGATTAACCTGACAGACAATACGCAGGCTTAACAAAACATTTCCAATATATTATGCAGGTATTCAAAACCGTATAACTTAAACGTTTTATATTTTTCTCTAAAACTTAAATAGATACTTATTGATTTTTTTATAAATCACAAATTACTACAATAATACGCACTACCTCCGGGGACTGTTGACACAGCAAGTGAACTATCTGGTAATTTGTTTAATTTAAATCAAATTTAGTATTCGTTGATTACAGCAGAGAGACGAGATCAAAATCACACGATACAAAATGTTTGCTTTTCAAGTGTCAGTATCTATATATAATATGTTAATAATATGTTATTGTCACTTTTTTGATGTACAACAGCAAAACGTTTATTTATTAGGTATAATAGTAGTCAATAGATAATAGTTTCAATGTGCGATTGTATCAGAAACTAACAGATTAAGATGAATGAGATTATTTCGGTAACTATTCGAAAATACCATTGCAATATCGATGGACAATGGTGCAGTAATTTGAAAAAAAAACTTTTAGAGATGTTATCGTGTGAACTGTATATGGTAGTAAGTACTCTAAATTAAACACAAGCCTTCAATCAGTAATTACACATTTCGAGTGACTTCTAGACAGTGTGTAATTCAATTACATGTAGAAGTTTTTGCAGAGTAGAGAGTCTTTTTTCTTCTTAAATCACTTGACGGTAGTTGACAGAGGCCATTAACATCAAACCGGTATTGACCATTCGAGGTTTAACCAGTGTACGTTTTATCACTCGATATGAATTAATAAATGATTGGAAAACGTTTTATCGGGGTACTATATAACCACGAAGGTATAGATAAAAATCAAGGAGGTGTTCAAATATTTATAGTTGAATTTCATCAGTAAAAGGATTTTTAAAATCCCGTAAGTAATATACTGTCAAGAGTTAATATTAAATAAAAATCACAGAATGCGATTTTTAAATTATTTAAAGGCACTTATTTAATCATATATAATCATTAAGTGAAATATTTAAAAAAATAATCTTTATATAGTATATAAATATATATGTATATATCACTATTATTGTTTAATAAACAAAAGACAATTTTTCTGAATGGATTTATAAAAAACGATTACACACAATTAAATCAAAAATACAACTCAAAGTATTGGAAGTACACTGGAGTATTAATAAAGAGAAAAATGAATGGTTTGTTTTTAAATTTAAAAAATCTGTACGATTGTCTGGAATTCGCATAACAAATGAAATGACAAATAAGTTTTGTTGACAAATAGCTTACACCTTCTGACCTTCAAAAGTATCAGACGATGAACACTAGCTATAGTGTACCTATTTAATATCGATAACCGTTCGCAAACAAAACCTCCAGACAACGATGTGAATAGTCCAATATGTAAAGGAAATTTACCTACTTATAATTATTATTAGGTATTAGTCGTGATGGTTTCCTGGTTGTCGACTGGTGACCAACCAATAAAATCCATCTGCGGGAATTTGATGAAAAAATACAATTTAATATTTGAAGAAAGGGTAGGTAGTGCAATTGATCGACTAAAATAAACGCGTGATGCTTAGAGCGACATAGTTGCCTACAATACAAGCTGGACCTATATCAACGGGCCGTTACGGTTCGTATTTGTATGACATGACATGTTGTAAATTATATTACCAACGACACTTTGTCGACCCACAAACGCTCGCGCAGTTGCGCACATATTCCATACATAAAAAATATTGAAATTGAAAAAAAAAAGTGTAGAATCATCCATAATGTACGGTATTAAAAGTTCGACAACTTGAAGAAGAGTGATGGCTTGCCTATCGCATCCAAGCAAGGCGATGCCATCAGTCTCGAAGAGTATCTCCGAGATTCGAAAACCATATAAGTAACAATAAAGGTAGTCGGTTCCATATCATAATAGATGTCACACACAGACGTATAGGATTTCCACCAAACAGCGTGTGATAACGACTTCCGGCTTACCTTCAACGGTTTACCGCAGCAGCAACCACAGAGTTAAAAAAAAATTGTAACGCACCAATGATAATATTAATACTAACCCCGAATACAGGAAAAAAAAAAAACACACACACTAATATTTGAATTTTAAAATTAATATTATACTTGAAGCACGTTCGGCGGATGACAATATTTTAACAACAGTAATTGGATTTGGATGTGCATCACTTACACAACACGGCGGCTTACTCGCGTATAATATTATAATCGACTCGGTTCCCTCGTTTTCTCCCCACTTAGGAATTCACTTTTGTCGTGCGTACAGAGAGAAACGTTTATAATGTTTATAAAGTGCTGCCTCCGACGAGGGGTGAGGGCTAAAAACGTACATCTACCCCGACGTGTACCGTCCGTATTTAACCGTGCGACTATTACCGTATATATCGCTGAACATACGATTATTATACTGCTATAATACCTGTATTGTGTATAATAACGCTGTTGTCGTGTACCGCGTTTAATAATAAACCCTTTCGCAAAAATTATTATCGTTTTACAACGGGCGTACGCGACTCGAGTTTTCCGAGCGAGGGGGCGCCGGAGAAGCGTGCGAACCATAGACCTATAAACTAATGGACAGCGCTTAGAGAGAGAGGTCAGTGGTACGATATACAGTATTAGTTTCATACGTCTATGATTTCCCCCATTATGTTTTTTCTCTCTTTCTCTTATATGATTGTCCACCAAGATTCCCCCAATATGTTCTTTCTCACTCACTCTATATTGGCGCCACTCATTGATGGCTGGGTGGTGAGTGAGGTGCAGTCCATTAGTTTATAGATCTATGGTGCGAACGACGCGACTCAACGGCAAAATGGAACGAAAAAAAAAATAAAGAAAGAAAATAAGTGATTGGACAACAAGGCGGAAAAGAGTGAAAACTTGCGCGATATTATTTTAATGACGGGCAGCGGGCGGGAGAGGTCACAGTCCTGCCCGAGTCGACTGGTATATACGAAGATGCGATATAAACGCCATTATATATTTTTACTTTCCACTTTTCAGTACCATATTGTTATAATATTATAAGCTTCGCGAATTATGCCGAGCTCGCGTCGGCGTATACCATATTCTATGAAGGGCGCCACCTATATATGATATAAATTATAAATATGTTTACGTGGGTACCGCATAGACAGCAGTCGGTTGGTGTTAAATATAATATTATTAAATACGAGCGTATTAAGTATAACGAGCAAATTTTTTCGTCGTGTCACTCGAGAAAGTCATCTGTAGGATGGCCACTGCTGCAGCGATGTAACGACAATATTGACGCGAAGGGAAAAAGGCTCATCTCCGAGCACGTTGTGCGTGCAGTGTAGGGGTGGTATATTATGTTAAGACGTTATATGAGATAAAATGTTATATATTTCAGCACGACATTGCACTATATTCATAGTACTATACATTGTATATATAAAAATGGAGACAAAAAATTCGAAATTGCATCAGTTGAGAACGCCTGGGCCGATTTTGCTGAAATTTAATTTAAGATGTTCGTAATTGCCAGGTGAAGGTTTTTACGAAAGAAAATTTTTAAAAAGTCAACCGAATAATTAGAAAAACTGCAAAAACTATTTATTGATGTCTGGGATTTGAACTCGATACCGTTGTCTTTATTTACTCTATTGTGTACCTATTATATTATATTGGTTGCTATTGGTTAATCGGGCATGTTTATTGATTTGTATTATTATTTTTTGTAAATATATCTTATATATAAATGAATGACGGTGTGTAGATTAGACCTATTGGAAGAAGATACGCTAATTTAAAAAAGGTTAAATTTGGTTTTTTTTTATTCATCGGATTTTAGTACGGTTAGGTTAGGATTTATAGGTAGGTGGAATTAAGTAAAAACGTCAAACTTGGTATAACTTTGGTACTTTTTGAGTTAAATCATACACTTACGTACAAACAGCACGGGGTCCGCGATCTACCGCAGGTAAATTACCTATCTGATAATGTACTGCTGCAATTCAGAATTTTTATTCCGGGCAACAGAAAAGTTAAGATAAATCTAGAACATATCATACACCGAATATTAAATAACGCATTGAACAATGTTTGAGTCATATAGAGTTGGTACATTTAGCGGGAAACGAAGTGCACGGGATCAGCTAGTATAGTATAATATATGCTACCTCTACTACGTACACATAGTAATTATATTATAATATTATGCACGAGCGTACTCGTACTGCACGTCATGCAGTATTGATACAGTCCAAGGACTATAATTCTATTTTTTTCTATATTTTATAGATCGAGTTTGTATCATTATATTACTATTACTGTATTATTGTCATATCAATATTAACATGTTATTACTTGAGTAATACGACAAATCAACTTGGGGCAGTCGAGTAAAGAGTAAATAGGTGGTGAGTATTTAAATTCCATAGACAACTAAGAATATAAATTACGTGATATAATACCTATATGTATATGAAATAAAATAAATAAATTTAAATAGACTTGCTGTATAGACAATTGATATACCTTTACAGTCAAATTATTATTATCACCATAATATATTGTGAGTTATCGTAGTTATGGTTTTGTATATTTTAATAATATTCATGTGTTTTCGATCCTCTCTCGAGCTTCCAATGGGGCCGCAGTGACGTTGGAGAGTGTAGATCCGCACAAATTCGATTGACAACTAGTCACATTTGCGCACAAATTTCGGTAAGCTACACACATTCCATCGTTGTGGACTTGTGGTATACGTATATATAATATGCTGCGATGTATTTATTGATTATAATATTATACTGTAATACTTCGCATATAATGAACAATACGGCGAATTAAATGTACAAAGGTATAGTATAACCAATGATGGAATGCAGTTAGTTTGCCGAGACCGTTGCCGTTGGTAACGGACACTGATCTGTCTATGAGGCCTGTCGTGGACGACGGTCAAAACGAACTTGACAGATTTTTAAATGAAAATTAATAAACGGGAGATTGCAGTGTTTGTGGCTTCGTGCCGTCCGTGTGCAAAAAACATTTAACTAAAAAATCATCACCGAGACTTGTAAACGTGGTGCCAGGACTAAAGGTCTTTTCGATACTTCAGACCTGCGAACAGTCGATATCTTATATGAATAATTATGTATATATAATTAACGGTGTTGAATAAGTTACTTCTAAAAATTAATGAAATTAATAGTTACAGGTATATACAATAATATCACATTTTATTCGTAAGTAGAAAAATGAAAAAGTAGTACCTAAATAACTGATAAAATAAAAATTATAGGTACCTACCTAATGTAGGTAATATTATAATTTAACTATGTTTATTTTTAAAATAAAATCTTACAACATTTTGGTTGGATTAAAAATAGATCCACTGTTAAATTATTAGTTATATTTGCATGCATTCTGATCCAAATATAAGAGATTTCTTGGCGTATTATTTTCTATCAAGATATTCGAATATTTTTAACAATGAACCGCTATTGTTTTAACCGTAGGTACACCATACCTTATTGTAACTCAATGTCCACCAAATAAATACCTTACAAGTAACCACCAACAACAAAGTCATGATGGACCTTGTTTTATTTTGATAGTGACGAATCTAAATATCAAACGTTTTATTTTAAACAGTGGTATCGGATTATCTAGTTTGTTCGTTAAACATATTTTGTTCTAACTCATTCATGTGATATTCACATTATGAATTTGATTTAACTATAACAGACCGTTCCAAATACAAAATATTGATTGGTACAGCAAATATCACTAATACACATACCCAGATATTTATAAACTATATACCTACATAATATTTATGTAGGTACATATATATTATTCATTTTTATGTTTAGATGCTTAATAAATTATTATATTAATAAATTATTCTACATATGGTTTAAAAAAACATAATAATGTGCCGAGTGATGTACTATGATCTCTTGTCTCATCTCTTATTTTTATATTGAAATATTAAAAAACTTGAGAACTCGATCTATCGTATTGTTATTAATTTATTATACTATACTATATAGAAGGTTTTGATTGTACCTTGTCGTCGAGTAAATCACTGTAATTTATGTGTTAAATTTGAATTCAATAATAAATCACTGAAGTTATACGAAAAACCATTCTGAGCAATAATGTAAGGTTAGGTTAGGTTAGTTACATTACTAATTAAAGTTTAATATGTTGGGTATATTAAATTTATAATATAATTATTAATCTTTTCTTAATTTAGTAGGTTGAACTAATATTTAAAAAAACATTGTATATATAGCTCATTAAAAGTCAAAATTGACTTATTGTAGAATGGTGTGATAGGTTCTTAATAAATAGCTTAAAATTGGTCAAAATATTTCGAAAACTTCATTATGTTTAGAAAACTATAATACAAGCAATGGAAAAACGTTTTATGTTGGTTATTTCTTTCTGAATTACATAAAAAATAGAGTCGATTTTGTTAAAAACAGGCGTTGCGTAAACATTCTGGTTTCCCCATTGTTTTTATTTTTTAGTAAGTTTTTCCCAATTATTGAGAGAAGTCCTGAGAATACTTTTGTACTCACGAAGTAGAATATTGTACAAAATATATCAAATTTTTTACCAGAAGCCACCATTGATGTTGAAAGTTGAAGATTTTTTTCTGCTCCAAAAGTATAGGTACCTACTGTCAGACGCGAAAAAACTGTGGGTATTTTTTGAGCTTATCTTAAATACTCCAACTTTATGAACTTTTATAAATAAATGATTACATAATTTCTCCTACATGTATTTATATGAGGCAATTAATTTTAAATTAATTCTATTTATGCTATTGTATTTTATATTTTTATCGTTAAATATTTATAACGTAAGCATCAAAAGTATAATAAATAACTAAAGCATACAAAATATTGACCTACAGCCTATTATAAAACTTCAGAAGTTTTTAAGCCTTCAAAGGTAATTTATTATCTTGTCACCACAAACCTTTCTTAAGCTGCATTTCTACGGTATTGTGGTATATATGTCATTAAGGTAAGGCGGATGAGTTGGAAAGCATACAAAGATCTCTTCAGCAAATTCATTAATTTCAAATTGACTATGAATAGTTTAACTAGAATATAGAGAGATAAATATTATAAAAATACTATACATCATAGTCTAAGGTTTCTGAACAAGGACGTATAGAAAATATATTAAATAACCTAATAACTTATATTAAAGTTTAAGAAAAAGTTATGATATACTTATATTTTATACTAAATCTTACAAATAACTGTAGGTATACCTATACTATAGCTGTACAGTGTAATAAAATTGATTAAATCTCATAATTTGGTTATTCACCTAAGTACCAAAAGATTACAAGTATCGGGAAACTTAGAATGATCATATGACTAGATCATTGTATTCTACATAAAAAACTTCCAAAGTATAAACATTATATTATACCTAAAAAAAATGAGGTTTTATTTACACAACAAATACTCTGCAGTTGGATATGGTACTACACATTACAATTTATAACATATTAACCTTTAGTTAAGCAAATGCATATTTCACTAACTTTATGGCCATGTTCAGAGTAATACATAGGTGAGAGCTGACTGAACGATAATCAGTTGTACATTTTTTATAGATATCTCACAAGACATAAATTCCTCGTAAGTAGGTTTACTTTTTATTTATTTATATAATACGAATTATAATTTTTAGTTAACATATTTAACTGCAACTTAAATGAATTATTTTTACTTAAGTAATTTCTATATTACTTTTTTATGAATTGTTTAACATCACTCGGTGAAATTTTATCGGTTCATTTAATACACCGCAAAAGTGCAAAACACATTTAATACACTGCAAAACATAGATATACCAACATAGTATATTATATTATAATAATGCAAGTTTATCAGGCAAGTAATTTACTAAAAATTACTTATATCTAATTAAAATTAAAATCCCGAGAGTAAAAAGATAGGCTAATTGAGTATAAATTGGATTTCTAGACCCCTTAATTCTTTATACGGGTACATCCGCATTGCAGAACCAGTTTGTTAACCAATTTAAATAGACATGTGGAACAGACTTCACAGATATACCTTAATTAAACTACAATTTTATTTATAGTTTATTCTGTTCAATTTTTATTTTTGATCTTAACAATCACGCCCAACAATTTTAAGGCAGACAGTTTTAAATACATTAATAATTGGATACGCACAATAATCCCTTACATCTATACTAGAAAATCTAAAACATTTAAATAATATGGTAATCACTATAATTTTAGACTCTGGGTGGAACGTTGAATGCATTAGTTTTAAAATGTTGTGTTTTTTTATTGTTTAATTAAGTTTTTTGAGTCTCTCATTAGCCATATAAAATAGCATTCTTAAAAATACTTCAAACTCCAACTTGTAGAAAATTGGATCTAGTTGGTACGCAAGTAGAAATCTATGGAAAAAAATGTCCAAGAAATTTCAAAATAATTGAGAATATCCTATATACTATTGGGAAAGATTTACTGATATATCAGTAAAAATCTACCAGTTAGGTAAAACCATTATCTGTTCAGTGTGCTTAGCGTTGGCTTTTATTCGATATTTTAATATTCAATCGAGATAGGGTCAATTTTAATTTGTGATAATTCATATACTTACCCATATTTAGCTTGAAAATTAGAATATTGAAAGAATCACCGACCCTGAAGCACAGATAATATTATTCTCACCTAAAAGTTGGAAAATAGGTCAACAATTCAATCTAATATCGAAACTAACACCACACAATTGAAATTAGTGAACGGAACTTTGAAAACATCCTCTTAATAAAACAATTGGTGCGAGCATGCTTGGCGAATCACTCTGTATAAATAAAAAATAAATAAAATATGTTCTGTTATTTTTCCGCCCACTGTCAACTGAATAAAAATGTTAGACAAGTGCATCAGGTCGCACAAACAAAGTGTTTATAGAGAAGTAAGTAGGAAGAGCACTGCCGTTTATTTTCACGACCCACACCGTCCCACCCATAAACCAGCCGTCTGTGCAAACTAAGTTTCTAGTTATAATGTACCTACTCTATAGGTAGTAATTTTAGTCTCACGAACGTGAATATAATATTACTTTATGACGTAAGTACGTTATATGATTTAGATGTTATTTTACAAAAATCAAATTTCACAAACACCGTTTTCAACATGTGAAGGCGACACGTCACACGTGTTTGTACTTTGTACAATATATTATATTGTTGCGCAGAGTAATAATTAACGAACGTTTTCGATTTTCTTTCAATTTCGTTTCAGTCGAGTGTATTTTGGAAGTTGTTTTTTTTTTGTCGTGTCATGAATTAAAAATATAACAATATGGAACTATAAGTAATATAATGTCTTATAATGTCTTATATATGACTTCCCTGCAGATTCGGAATAGTAACTTCTACAACCTTTTGTATGTTGTACGCTATTTAAACAAAAGCTACAATATACCAAAACATCGTTGGTACTTAGCAACGCATTGTCAAAATAAACAAATTGTTGGTATATTTATATAATAAATAATAACGAATTGTATAGAAACGCATTTCAGCTATTTTTTACAATAGACTTAAAAAAAAAAAAATAGATCTGTTTATTTTATACATACAATTGTATATATAGAAGGGAATAAATCCCACGGAATCGATCAGTTAACTAAACCTTACAATGTAATCAGTCATCAAATTACGATAATATAAACAACAATATACAATCTTAAATGACACACACTAACATAATAAATTATATCGTAATGTTAGTTTTTTGGTAAAAGCCTTTGGATACCCTTCCAAGCACACTCGCTCCCATCTGTCACGATATTCATCTTTAAATTTATTTGATGTTTAGTCTTCGAGACTAATGATACTCGGACCATTTACGGGGTTTAGTTTTACAGTAGTCTCGTTCAATATATTTTGGTGGAAACACTCAACGATAGTGAAAATCCATAAGAATAAACTTAATATAATGGTATAATATTATGTACTATGTAGTTTATCTACTTACGAAGAGGTACAAATAATATAACAAATTGTACTAGGCATTAGGTACCTACAATAATAGGTAATACAAAAATTAATTTTTTTTTTATATAGTTTAACTAGTATAGAATTTATAGACATAAGTCTCAGTTGTAATATTTTTGGCAATTACAAATATTGTAATTATTATATATGTGTTTTAAACATTAACATTACTATTGCTAATACGCGTTTTTATTGATTGTAAAATGATTACAATACTTAGATACTTTTGATTTAAAGTATATATTTTATGAATACAATATACAAATAACTAAATTGACAAAAACCTTCATTTTCTTCAGAATAATTTCATTAATACATGTGTTGGAAACCATTCTATATTTAAATAATTTATATAAATATATGTTTTGGCACGAAAACAGAATGCGTTAAAACAAAAACTGTCACAAAATCAATTTTTCGTCAACTATATACAAATCGTAATTTTTTATGTTTATGTAGTACACAAATCACAAGGAATACATTGAACAGGTATAGAACATTATATTATTTAGTTTGTAGATAATACATTTTTTGAACAATCGAAAATATTATAAAACTAAATTCTCTACATTACTATTTACAACTAATTTGAAAGGCTGAAAATAAACATATTGATAAATGTCGTGTGATTATACATTCTGAGTGGGCGATGATTACTCTCATTATATGTTTAGTGTAAAAGCTATCTCAAAACATATGTTACATATTATATCATATCTAATATTATATACTAAACGGATAAATATAATATTTAGATATATATTATATATTTAATCAACTAAGTTAAAAAACCAGAATCGATTGTTTTAAAGATGAAATAGAAAGTTGTTGAAAAGTTGTATATAAAGTATAAACATAATATTTTACTTCAGACAAAAGTAACCATAAATATCAACACTTATTAAGCACAGTATAAAAGTAAAGATCAAAATATCGAAAAAATGTTCTACAATATTGTATATTTTATTTAAAATCTTATTATTTTTAATTAATGGTAAATAAGTACCATATAAACCGTGGGAGTGGGCCAATTAAAAATACTAAAGGCAATGCACATTTTATAAATTACTCAGTTTTACGAAAAAAGTATGAAGTATAGGTACCTATATAAGAATTAAATATAAATATTATGCCTTAAGTATAGCTACCTGACCGTTATAGAGACCCATTTAGACACTTTAGGCTGTACAGCAGGGTGACTTCCCCGGTTTAATAGTTTGCACTTTACATAAAAAAAAACTTTGATGTAAAGTTGTAGATCTCGAGTGAAACTCTCATTGAGTATGCAGTGACTGTAGTACTGTCTTAATTTTTAATAACCAAGGTTACCAAACATTTATTTTAATAATATAATTTATTACTACAATTTTAACAGATGTTCGTATTTGTTTTTTTTGATTATTTAAAAAGAGGAACGAGAAATGTCTTGTTTTGACCCACCTGCAAAGCACAAAGTATGGCTATACTAGAAATCCAGAAACCTCCCTCAAAATAAATATTTTAGGCTCTCAGTAGAGCGATGAATATCCATCGACCTTACCATGATAATAATTATGTGTTTTTATTTTTAAAATAAATTATAAATTTTTTATTTTCTGGCATCAAAGTGGATCTATAGTTTGTAATTTGATACCTACTGTACAACAAAGTGATTACTTATTTTGTTGTACATTTTACCAGCAATTAAATTTTTTAATAATATTATTATATAACTAAAAAATTTAAAGTATGTACAATTTTTCGCCAGGTGTGCACGATTTAGTATAGTATATACTATATAGAGATACAATGTTCGTGACAGCCGACAGTAAGTAGGTATTAGCTTTGGTTTCTTACAACGACCTATATTTAATAATAATTAAATAATACATATATTTGCGTTGAGGCGATAGAACATTTATTACATAAGATATTAGATTAGATACATTGTTGAATATAGTTATATATTATTTTCATAGTATTATAATCATCTTCTAAGCTCTAATTCGTGAAGCACTTTTTTCAACTTCATATTTTCAGCTTGTAATATTTTTGCCTTTAGCATTTTTTTCTTCCTCACTATATAACATGATTAAAGTGATGAAATATTTTATAATATTTTAAACATCTATATAATATTAATATTAATATAATATAATATTGATTTACCAACTAAAATTCTATAATAATGTCTAAGTTCCTCGTCGTACATTTTCCACGAATCAACACCACTTGGAATATATTTGATGAGTTGAGACCAATATTCTTGTAAATCATTTTCACTAATTATCCACTGTACAAAATTATATTCTTTTTTTAATCTTTGGGATAATGACATTGGTTTTGAGACACGTGTTGATTGCGATTCTTTTATTATCTCTTTCATTATATGCATGAAATGCTTGTTGTCAATGGATAATTTATGATTCAAATTTCCACATCGAGTATTGTTAAGTGATGTATTTTCTAAATGCATTTAATGGATAAAATCATAGAAATATATTCTACTTTTTAAATCTAAAATGACAATTTAGTTTAATTCACATCTAAATATTTTCATTCAGATATATTTTTTTTACCATACAGAGCCTATTTTATTAAAAGCTACATTTTTTATTTAAAACACATTGATATATACGAATAATCATTAATATACAATGATATTAACCAAATTACGAGATGAGTATGGATATATGAGTTAGGTATATTAATTAAAACACAATTCATCAATTATTATTAATATTTTAACTGATTTTTTATTTTAGTATAATTTAATCCTCAAGCTATACCAAGTAAGTACATACCTTTAACTAAAATTGTGGAATATTTATTATTTTGTTCGTCATCAATATTTTCAAAAGTAATATTGTTCGAAGATGCACTGTAAACCACAAATAATTAATGTAATTTTTACTTTAGTGTTTCAGCATTTGTTATTAGTTAATTTACTTTAACGGTAATAGCCAATGGGTATTCTAAAATAAAGCAAATCTGTAAGTACCTTTATGATAAGTAAAAAGTGGATAGGTTTAATCAATAGGTATTAAACATTTTGCAATATCATATAGGCTAACTATAGAAAATGTCTCTTAGGAACTAAAAATTTGTTTGATATGGATAATTTATTGTATTTATTAGTGGTATTATCTCTCAAAGAACGATTTTCTTTATTCGGAATAACGTTTTGTATTAAAATTTAAAATACTTACGTGTCATTCATACATTGATCTGATTTTTTAAGTTTGTCAATATTTTTGTTATGCTGAGTTATATTTTTACATAATTTCTCAAAGTATAAATATTTGCTCGATTTCTCTTCGTTGATGCTACCAACAAAACAGTGTATTAATTATTACAAGCTTTTGAGTGGCTTGGTTAATGATAAATTTGAAATCTATATAGGTTCCTACCAATTATCTGCTGATATTGTATTATTATTACATATTTTTTGTTCACTGCTTGACGTTCCGATAATTTCACCCGATTCCCAATTTATTTGAGAATTACAAACAATACAATTCACAAATGGCTTAAATTTAGATTTTATGAGATCCCAAGATTCTTTTTTATTTAGTTTTAAACAGCTTAAAGCATTATAAGCGTATGATAAATTTCTCATTGAATTTGTGTTAAGAATTCCATTTAAGTTATGGTCAAACACAAAACTTGAGTTCCTAACAATGAAATCTAATAACAGATTATTAAGAGCTTTGTCTCTGATATGTTCATAATAATTTGTGTTTAAACTGTTGTGTACAGGCTCATATGATATTAGATTATTGATGTGTTTCAAAAGTGGCCCCGTTGTATCATCGTCATCAATAGTGAGTTTATCACAGAAATTTGTCTTGTCACTAAAACCGAAATACTCGCGTATAAAATTATCGGTTTGACGAACCTGAAATAAAAAAAAATTACTTAAAAGTTAAAACCAATTTTAAAGAAAAATTATAAAATTTACACTATCTATGTTATTTTTGATTTCGGTCAGTTGAATGTCCCACAATTGTAAGTATTCGTCATTATCTTTCTTTGCAATACAATCAGCTCTTTTTTCTTGCTGATCTATTTTTTTGTTTATATCTATAATTTGTTTTTCAACTGTAGATTTTTGGGTTGTAACGTCAGATTCGATTTTATTACATTTCTCTCTCAGTGTATTCACTTTTTCTTGTAAACTATTAAGGGTTTGTTGTATTATTAATAAACGTAGTGTTGGTAATAATAGGTAGGTACATCTTACATCTTACTCTCATATAAATACTTACAAACTAATTCTTTTTTTTTGATTTACTATTCTAAAATGATTATCATCTATTTTTGTTTTTAAAACATAACAATTATATTCAAGTTTTTTTATATTTGTTGCACATCTGATTTTAACAAATTCCAAATTGAGATCAAGTACCTATAATACGCAACTCACACATCATACATGAATGTAATATAGGTAACGGTACGTATATTGTACATTGATACTATATAATTAGTGCTTGACTTGAAAAATAAATAATAGACGTAGGTACTCTGATTACACATTCAAAGTTGGCGTCCTTACTCATACTTAATTAAAATACTGAAAATAACGGTAGGGGGCGAACAAACAAACGTTTCATAACTTAATATTTACCATAGGTATACTTCTTACTTTTAAACCTTCAATCATAACCGCAATATATATTTATAATAAAATGTGATACTTAAATAATAATATTGCTTGTCTATAATCTGCTCTGAATTCTAAACTCTGTCCAACGAGAGAGCTCAACTAGGCGGCGACCAAAACTCGTTATAGTCCGCGCATCTAACACCACCAGGCCCATGTAGTGCCACTTACCAGCTGTTGTGCTCTCTCGTTGGACAGAGTATAATATGGTATAACAAAAAAATGTAAAGACAGAGGGAGGCAGAAGATGTCGTTAAATGGAATTAACAAAATACATTTAACAGTGTAAACAGTCATAAGTACACCTTTCCCACATATTTGACGTAATGTGGAAATGGGTACCAATAAATCGTGTGGACTGCAGTGGAATGGTTTTGTGTACGCCAGCAAAATATATTTTGGATCGGCCGGTTGATATTTATATTTGTTTAATACCATATGAACTAAAATACTATATTATTTTATAAAAAAATATTAACATTGTTCTTTTGTAAAAAAACATAAAATAAACAAAGTCTTCAAGTGTCCTAATAAATTTGAAAAACGTATGAATACTCTAGAATTTCTAAACATTTAGTTGGGGTACTCTATCCCCCCTGCACTTACCAAAGACCTCCCAAAGACAATCACTGTTATATATTATCTAATTCTTAAGTCTAGCACAAAAGTATTTATGTAAAAATTAGTTCTACTTATAACATGTTTGTTTGTCACCTGAAAAAATTGAGATAGTTAGAATTGGGCCCTTCCTTCAACTTACAAGGTATAAGTGACTCAATTGTTTAAACTAAAACCCCTTTATAGGATACCACCTATACCTATACTAATATATAATGTACAGTACTACAGTGTATTAATAGTGAATTAATAAAATATATCTATATGTATTATGTATATAATTATTTTATTATATATAGTTTGAAATATTTTTGTATTTATTACTTACAACATCATTCTCAGCTGTTTCTAATCTAAAGATTTTTGCGTTCTCTTCATTGGTCTTAAATTCCTTTAATAACTCAAGGTTATTATTTTTAATTAATACGAACTGTTTTAATGATGCACTTGAAATTTTATTAATGATCTTGTTCATCAAAAGTCTCCATTTAGCAGAATCATTGTTATTTTTTTCATTTTTTGTATCTTCAATCAATTTCTTTAAATTGTATACGATTCGGTATAAATAATGACTATCATTGTCTATTTATATCATATGTGTATGGATATGATAATATATCATGTGTAAGTGTGTAACTATTATTATTTAATGTTTACTTACAGTAATAGCTAAATAATACTTTTTATGCTCTTCTTTAAGGATGTGCAATTTATTGTTTGCAATTTCATTCAATTTATCCAGATCATTTGTATTAGAAGTTGTTTCATTAAACGATTTAGTTAACAATTCTTCTATTCCTTCTAACAGTTTATCAATAATTTTGTCTTTTTGCTTAAGAAGTTCTAAACTTTCTTCTAATAAAAAAAAAAAAAACAATTTAGGTACTTACTTAGGTATAGTAATCTCTACTTTGCTAGACTACATTAATTAAAATTTACTTTTTAGTGAAACAATATCTTCATGAATCACCAGTATATCTTCTTTATTACTGGTTATTTTAAATTTATCATCAATGTCCATGCATTTTTTATTTATTTCAATTAATGTGTTTTTAACTTCAGACAATCTATCTTGATTGACATTTTTGTCGATCAATTCACGTTCATATTCATTTGAATGGAAAATTAAACATTTACACTCTATAAAGTTATTCAATTCTTCAATAAGATTGCCTAGTTCAAATTCACTGTTTTCAATTTTCTCGACAACAGGTGGTTGTATTATCATTTTTTGTTGAAATTCTCGCTTAGCCACCGCATTTTTGATACTAGTTTAAAATATTTAAAGTTTTGTTGTAGTGATTTTTTTTTTAATATTATTATTATATAATATGCATTTTACGCATTGATATTTTGGCGTCTCCATATATTACATTTTCTAAGTACTTTTCTCTCTTCTTTTTCTAATACAACTAAGTTTCCGTCTGAATCATCAGTTTCATCTTTTTCACGTTCTGCTTCAATATTGTTTCGAGGTGCTTCGCCCTGAACTATAAAATATTTACTGAAATAACATTCAAATGAAGCTTCCAACTATTTTAAAAGGTAGAAGTTAGTTTTATAATAACTAGGTAATAACTTTTATAGGTCTTTAGGATGTGTTATAACATATAAGTTATAATTGTAAATCATTCGTTAATTACATTTTATTTCGTCAGTACTCAGTCACTCAGTAGGTGGTATACCTCAGTAAGTTTTAATTTTTTTATATGACTTTTGAATAAAATCGTTTGGAGACCTCTGTTATGAACAATAACATGCAAAAAAAATATAACTAAATATTCAAAAGTGCATTAAAAACTAGTTGGATTTTATTAAACAAATTCGATAGAAATATACCTAACGAGCAACATAGTTTTGTTTCATGCCTTACCATCAAATATAAAATTATCTCTATTTTCGAATATTTTTCTTCGATTACAATATTTTCTTGAGTCAATTAAATTTTTTACTGGGACATTGTGAAATGTTACTGCTTCATATTCTTCATTTTCCATTTTAAGATTTATACCTACTTACAAATATTTATTGGTATAAGAATAAAAATAAATTATAGGTACTTAAGAATATTAATCAGTAAATAGACAAGAAAAGTGATTTATTGATCATCTGGTATCTATCATATTTGTATGGTTACTATAGAATTAAAAAATATATATATTTATAATTCATGATGGTTTGATAGAAATAATAGTTTATCATTTAAAATCAATAGATAAATATTTTTTTTATCGTTTATTAAATACCACTGTAATTACTACTTGAATTAACAACAAAATAACTAAAATAGTTATTTTCGTTTAAATATGTAATTTCATCCAAATGTGAACTTCAAATGTGGGTATATAAAGAAAAATTATGAATGTATAGGTATTATGTACATTATACCTAATATTTTGTAAGTCAATTAAATTTTGTTCAATATTATTCATTCTTAAAAACAGTTTGTATACCTACTCTACAGTCTACACGATCTCTATTATAGTGAAATCTGTGTCAGAATACCTATAGTTTTTATAAAGTTGTGTTTAATTTGATATTTTTATCTTATATAGGTATGAGTAGGTATGAGTGGCGCCGAAGTCCATGCTGACGTCGGGCCGTAGCCCGATACCCGAAAATTAAACATCGGCTGCGGCAGACGGCGAAAATCACGGAGACTATCAGGACAGCGGCGCGTCGCTATGCTGTCCGCAGATTCTCTCCCCTTTTCGCCCAGTGGTCCGATCCCGAGTCGCCGATTCCGCAGCTGCGCCGAGATTGTAGTCCGCGTCGCCAGCTCGCCTCTCCGAGCTTTGCAGGTCACCGTCGTTGCCGGCGCAAGCAGTCGTCTTTAGCACCCGCAGTACCGTCCAGGGGCGCACCCAGGATTTTTTTTGGGGAGGGCTAAATTCACATAATTTTAATATTAATAGGTAGTATTTATTTTGAAATATGTACAGAAATCTTTAAGCTTTTTTACAATCTTTTACTAACAAATTTTTTTTATTTTTGTCCCGGTTTTAAGTGTCGCCGTAGTCTATAATAATAGACAACAGAGGTCTCTCCCGGGGCCCGGAATGACAGGAATAAATTTAATAAAATTATAAAATCAATGATATAATATAATACTATGTTATACCTAATGTTTCAATTTCGATAGTTGATAATTTTTTTTTATAACAATTTAAAGTAAAATGTCAATTTGTCAATAAACCTAATAAAATTATCAAAATTTTTATCCATTTGGGGGGGGGGCTAAAGCCCGTTAGCCACCGCCTTGGGTGCGCCCTTGGTACCGTCAAGCAGCGCACGACATAGCGCACTAGCCTCTCGTCGCCAACCGCCGTCGCTCTCGCAGCCGTCGTGGCCGGGCTTCGTCCGCTGCCATGGTCGTCTTAGCGGTTTCGAGCAAACTCGCCCGCGACTCTCGTCCGCCCCGCAGGACAGCCCGTGAGCAGTGGCGTACGCATGGGTAGGGTTCTGGGGTTCTGACCCCCCTGAAATTTCTTCCGTTGACAAAAAAATAAAACCATTTAAATACACAAAGTCGATCAATTGTTGGTCATTTTTAATAGATATAATATAAATTGTTAAATATGACAAAGACGTCGATAATCATAGTTTCAGTTTTTTGGCTGATTTAGGGCATTGCTAAACATCTGTCATAACCGTTGTATGGTGTATCATCATGTATCACCGTCCATCGATAATTACCACATACTACGACCCGAAGAGGCTCTATAGATGACCATAGGTGTCAAGATTGAACACTCGAGTGTTCTTAAAGTAGACTACATTTGAGACTAATTATAATTTGTTATAACCAATTACATAAAAACTATTTAGAAAAAAATAATGTAAATTATTTACTCAGGTGAAACCCTAACCGAACTAAAATCCTGCGTACGCTACTGCCCGTGAGAACGTTGTAAAGGTGACCAGTGGCCATATACCAGTTACCAACATCATCAGCACCACCAACTCGCCATCACGTACCCCCCCCCCCCCCACATCACGTCGTCTTGTCCGATGCCTTTTTTTTGTGTATTTAAATTATTATTACTTGTTTTTTGCTACTTTTTTTGTAACACATAATATTTTCATTTTTCGGCATTCAAAATTGTAAAGCACTATATGCATTCGTTTTCATGAGATTATTTAATAAAATTATTTCTTCTCTAAACAGTAAAATGTTGTTCCTTATTTTTCGTATTAAAGAGTACGATTTTATTTATTTCAACAGAATAATGGCTCCATTGAACATGATCGTGTTCACGTGGAACTCACAAAAGATATTAAACAAGAATTTCTTTGTTACGAACCAATTCATATCAATGAAATACATTGAAGGTATTGGCCAAGTGAGAGTATAAGTTTATTGTGTGTGGTGACATTTTTTCTGCCCCAAAATGCGATAAAAGAAGAAAAATGAATTTAAGAAAACACGCACACATTATTATAAAAAATCAATCCATTCATCGCTCGGCTCAGAATTTAAAATAATAATAATAATAACTATAGTTTTTGTTATTGTTGTTGTATGAACACCACATTGTTTTATCGTAAGCTAGGTAGGTACTTCGCCGACCCGTCGAAATGATTTTCGAATGATATATACCCAAGTGACGTTTTAAAAGCTTTCATTATTTTTCTTATATAATGACAGCAATCACTGAAGCAGAAAAATCATTTTCCTAACTAAAACTAATAAAAAATTACTCAAGAAACGCATGTGGACGAGTGCGTTCATCTAGTACAGCAATTTCAAGTAGGTATATAAAAAAAACGAACTAAAAATCTAAATATTGAGAAAATGATTAGCATTAGAAAAATTTGCAAATTATTTTGTAGTTAAAAATATATAAAATGTTTATAACTGAAGATCGCATATTTAGATTAATGTTCATCATAACTCGAGCCTACCTAATAATATTATAATATCGCCAGCAGAATAAAAATAATTGACAGTAGGTCAAATGAGTTCTCTTAAAGTATTTTGATTTCTTTACCTACCTTTTTCGCAAATATATATATATATATATATTTATATATTATATTAAAAATATATACAAATTAAAAATACATCTAATTAATATTAATTAAGTAAAAAAATGTCATGATTTTTATGTGTAAAATATCATATTAATCACCAGACATCGAATTTGGGAATTCAAGTGAAACATAATTTTTTTTTATTTTACTCATGTGTTGTTTTATATGAATAGTTTTTATATTTTATTAAATATAATGGATACTATTTAAAATAGTGCGTTATCATGTAAATATGTAATAGTCAACACAATCGCGTGCTGTATTTATATATTGTAACATATATATATATATATATATAAATAGCTGATCCCGTGCACTTCGTTGCCCATTAAAAATGCCAACTCTATATGAATAATATATGTTTTTTTTTATAATATAACCGTTACCATAACAACAGTTTTAAACCAATGGTAACCAATAATTATTATAATTATAGCTTTGAAACCCACTGCAACCATTTATAAACAAAAATTTCCATCGGAAATCTCAAAATCTTTGTTTGAGCACCTGATCCCGGGGTTGGTCCTCTCCCTTTTTAAATTAGCCTATATTCTGCCCAGTGGTCTAACCTATCTCTGTACCAAATGATCCCATACACTTCGTTGACCGAAAACCAATAATTAATATTATAATAGCTTCAAAACCCATTGCAACCCTTTATAAACAAAAAAGTCCATTGGAAATCTCAAAATCCCTGTTTGAGCACCTCATCCCGGGGTTGGTCCTCTCCCTTTTTAAATTAACATATCTTCTGCACAGATGTCTAATATATCTATATATATAAAAATATCTGATCCCGTGCACATCATTTTCCGTTAAATTTACCAACTCTATATGAATAATATGTTTTACATATCACTATTCACCATGGCAACCATTTATATACAAAACATTCCATCGGAAATTTCAAGATAATATATATATTTTTTTTTATATATATAACCAATACCTTAGCAACCATTTATAAACAATTATTTCTACCGTAAATTATCAAAATCCCTGTTTGAGCACTTCTTTTATTTTTTTCTGGACAACCCTTATCACTTAGGGGTATGAAAAATAGATGTTAGCAGATTCTCATACCTACTGAATATGCACAAAAAATTTCATCAAAATCTGTCAAGCCATTTCGGAGGAGTATGGCAACGAAAACTGTGACACGAGAATTTTATATATTAGATATTAAAATATATAATCTAGTTGAAATAAACTTTTCATATTTTATAAAATAAATTTGAATATTTGCTCATTGGTGGAATATAATGCTAAGCATATAGTGTAGAAATATTTATTTCTCATCACTCATAAAATCGCAAACACAATGGGACACCTACATAAGTATGTTATGTACGCTACAATATTGAAATATGTTAATACTTATTAGGTTTGTTGTGCAAACAGAGTGTATTGATAAATTGATTTATTTTTAATCCTTCTATACATTTTTCCACATATTAATCATCTAATTTAAATTTTTTTTAAAGGATAAGATAAATAACTCTCATTATAAAATATTTACAATATCTATTCTGTTATAATTTACGATATTTTTTTTTAAGGAGTTATTTTTTCAAACTGTATATGATAGTTTTTGTGTTAACCCAAAAATGGAATGATTAATGATCCCCAACAAAGTAGGTAATAGAATTGGATACTCTGCAACGTATACTTTATAAAAAAAAGTTAATATTTAGTTAATCGATCAAATTTATTAAAATATTAATCAAAATATACGCTAAATTGAGTAAAATATATACGATATTGTATACATAAACACACACATAATATATTAAATATAAACATTTTTTATGCTTATTTTTACTGTTAAATGTAAGCAGTAATTAAAAAACAATAACTCACTAAATATAAACTAATATAATATACTTAAAACAGATAAAAATAAAAATTTTCAAACTTTTAGAAAGTACCTAATTCTACATATAGAATTATATATATTTGCGAATCAGTACCTAGATCACTATCCTAAAACTATTTTTTTATGAAGTGCTTAAATTATATAGAACTATAGAAATTTAAAACAAATCTAAATTGAAAATTAGACAGTAGGTACCTATATAAAAATCATACTAGGTATATAGTATTTGTGTTATTTTATTTGTATTTCTATATTGATTGTATAATCATATTATGATTCGAGTAACATTTATTTTATTATTACACCCATCCTAAACTTTTAAGTTAAAATACATCAATTAATTACCTAAATACGATGAACAAGTATTACAAGATTCGATAAAGAAAACTTAGTACGTTATATGATTAAAGGTTTTTTTTTTAAATACTACGATTATATTTATACCGCAGTATTAGTCACGTAAATAAATACATTTTAATTTCAATTTCACATTAATTATATGTATTTGCATAACCTTGATGCCACCACTATTATTTAATAACACATGCATTTTATGTATTTGTATTAAATGCATGTTTCAGACATTTTTAATTGAAAAAGTAATGAACTAACTACTAACTTATTATAAGCTGGTCTGTGGTCAGGTTATTTTAAATAATTAAGTATAGAGGGAATATGGTTCATTTTGAAACAACTTTTCCTTCCACGATTTTGATGTTTTTTTTTTTAAACAATGTAGATAATACACACAAAAATATTTCAACAAAATATTATGGAAACGGGTAGGGGAATGTATGAAACTTTTATTAATTACACAGATCAAATATGTCAATAAAAGTATAAAAACATAAAACAAAGCCAAGACTTGACAGTGAGCCAAAGTTTAAAGTTGTATATCAGGTATATACCTCATCAGTATAGGCGTATTATAATTATGTATTACAAATTTTAGAATCCAGCTATAACATGAAAAATTACAAATTTGAAACAATTATTTAAATGAATATAACAAATCGTCATAATATTTATTGTATTAATTATTGTTTGGTTATAATGAAAATTTATATTCTTTGAGGGTAAAAAATTTATTTTGGGAGTCTGTATGCAGCGAATATTATTGGTTTGATGATAATGTTTCAACATTCTTTTAGAGTCAACACTCAACATATAGCAAAGAAAGAATTGTAAGACAATGTTTATTTTATTAAATTTATTTTTGCTAACCACCTTAGGAAATCAGAAATCGAGTATAAATGGTAGGTATTTTAAAAGGTTTTTTTCAAAATATTTTTCAATAATTTCTAGTGTTTCTACAAGCTCCAAGATAAACTACCAACAAAAGTCAAAGAATGTTGAAGAAATTCCCGAAAACGCTCATAATCGTTTTTCAAATGTGATGATTTATTACTGCTCTTAAGTTTATTATACCTACATCACAACACACGTAGGTACTGCTAAGAGGTGAGCGAAATGTTCTGTCCAATATCTGTTGTGTCCTGTCCAGTTTTATTTATTTTCATATGTATACGGATTTGATAAATTAAAGAGCAGGAGACCTTTTCATAGATTTTAATTTTAAAGTGAGATTTTGTCATAAGTATAAGTTTATGTGGAAGACTTTGTTGGTTTTAAGAATTGAGTTATAGTTACGTTATTGTTATAATATAAGGCTTATACACAAAAATACTGAACAGCCGTATGAGGTGAAAACTTAAGATAAGATATGCTATCGGAAAGTTGTAAAATATAAATGTATACTAAAACTGTAAATAATATATAATGTAACGTCTGGTTCAGCCAGTTAAAAAGCACATACTGTACGAGAGATATAACTATAACAAAGTTAAAAATCATAATATGCAATCTCGTAAAATAAATAAAATTGAATTGCATAAAAGCTGCTGGTGGAATTAAATATTTTAAAAATGCAAAATATATACTTAATGCAGTATTATGTTGAGTTTAAGCTTGTTTTACCATTTTTAGAATATTTACATCCTATACTGTACATTTATTCAGTTGTTTCAATATTATCATACATATATGGTACCTACCATTATGTTTTTGGTGCGCATTTTGTTTTCATTATAACAAAATCCCTCTTAGGGAATCGACTCCGTACACTATCTGAATAAGTGCAATTCGTATATTTATTTAAGTACCTACTCTCATATTATTAATTCCACAACACAACATTTTACCCAGGATATGAGCTAGAATTGAAAAATTTTAATATTCAAATGGCAAGCTTGAAAAATTACGGAAATACCATAATGCCCACTGACAATTTAACCAACAATAAATTGTATCAATATATTATATACCAGCCACGAGTATAGAAATGTTAATTCAAAATGGTTCAATTTAATTATAATTAGTAACAGTCACTGTTACCGTTCAAAATGTTCAAAACAAACAAGACATTAATACGCCCTTATTGAAGGAGAAAAATGATATTGAAATAACAATTTATAGTCATAATTACGTCACGTTGTATTAAAAATGTCATATTTTAATCAATAACTCGTGTTTTGCACGCCACCCGCGGCCTAAATAGCCATATAACGAGAGGATAATTTAAACGTGTAGGTATATTATAATATTATATGTGTGTGTGTTTAATTTGTTTAACGAAGAGTATAGTGTATACTATAAATACTTTAGTAGTAATAGAATAGTACAATATATATAAGTATATTATGTATTATGGACAAAGTAGGAAATATGCTCCCGAAGATTTTGGATTGGTACCTACTGTGAAATTATAATTTTAAAACTCCAGTAATTCGTAAGCTCTCCTGGTAACTCTGTCCAGATTCTAGAAGTGACTATTATAATATTATGTCTAGCTATAAATGGGGGTTGTATCGAATATTACATTATATTCAGGTGCAATGTATTTATTATTATTATAGGTATATCATCAAATGTCTGCCTTAGTAATTGGTTGTTGGTGTCAGAATTATAAAAAAATACCTCTTACTTATATAGTTTTTAATAATCTCGACAATGGGACAATGGGTGTCGCGTCAAAATGTCGCGGTAAATATGTCGTGGTAAAAAGATCGCAGCAAAAATGTCGCCAAAACAAAAATGTAGCAGGTAGTAATATATTGCCGTAGTCGCCGAGGTGGCTCGCAGTTCCGGTTTTCATTCGGTCGTATGTATGATTAGATTAGATTAAAGTAACATAGGTAATAAAACGAAAATAAAGTTCAGTATAAATATTAGTGTGTAATCTGCAACCGTAACAGAAACTCTATAATATTATTTAATCTGTACATTATGGCATTTGAGTATATAATAAACCAAAAAAATGAAAAATTACTGAATTTTAATTCTTTTTTATACAAGAAAGAAAGAGAAAACGAACATAAAATTATTTGGAAGTGCGTAGAGTATAATTCAAAGAAATGTCGCGGTCGATTACATTCATCTGGACTAAGTGTAGTTCATACTACTGAACATAACCATGTGGCCGATATTGCAAAAGTTGAAGCTAAAGAAGCAATGGCAAGACTTAAAAATATTGCAAAAACTACTCAACTTAGTACCCATTCTGTATTAGGAACACTGAGATTACAGGTATATAGTTTATAAACATAATATAAAATTTTCAAATAATTATTTTTAGTTTATGATTTTAGACCACTTCCAACATAGCTGGTCAATTTCCGAGTACAACAGGATTAAAACGAACAATTCAACGAGTTAGAAAAATAGAAAGATCAGCTCCTCCTGATCCAAATTTAGTAACTGAACTCAAAATACCAGATAATTACACAAAAACTTCAACCGGTGAGCTTTTTTTAAAATATGGTAGCATTGATTACAAAAATAACTTAGACCGGTTTTTAATTTTTACTACCGACAACAATTTACAATTGATGGAACAATGTGAACATTGGTTATGCGATGGTACATTTTCTTGCGTACCTAGTATTTTCCACCAACTCTATACTATTCATGGAATAAAGTATTCAAAAGTTGTACCAGCTGTTTATATACTTCTTCCTAATAAAAAAGAAGATACTTACAAACGTATGTTTTTAGCATTAAAATTGTTAAAACCACAGCTTAATCCAAAATCAATGATGTTTGATTTTGAAAAAGTTGCTATGAACGCTTCAAAATATGTTTTTCCATCAATTAACATTAAAGGGTGTTTTTTCCATTTAACACAATCTATTTGGCGACATGTACAATCAAATGGGCTACAAGTTAGGTATACAATAACGATTCAAATTTTGCACTCGAATTAAGAAAACTAGCAGCCTTAGCTTATGTACCTGAAAATAATGTAATTTCAGCATTTGAATCTCTGTTGGATTCCGAGTTTTATAGAGAAAATGAAGATAGTCTATCAGGTTTAATCAACTATTTCGAAGACACATGGATCGGAAGACCCTGCCGGAGAGCGAGAAGAGCCCCTTTATTTTCTATAAATGTATGGAATTGTTATGCATTATTAAAGTATGATATTCCACGAACTAACAATTCAGTCGAGGGTTGGCATAATTGTTTTAGTTCAATGTTAAGTTCTCGTCATCCATCTATTTGGATTTTTATCGATTCACTGAAAAAAGAAGAAAGCTTAAACCGTCTAAAAGTTGAACAGTATATTGCTGGCATGAAACCTCCGAAAAAGAAAAAATACAAAGATTCTGCAATTCGACTTAAAGCCATATGTGATGATTATGAAAATCGATCAATTAACGACTACCTGCGTGGAATTTCGTATAACTTCCAATATCAATTGACATAAAAATACAATTTATTATTTTATTTATTAGAACATTTTTAAATTTAAATTATTATTTTTTTTTTGTGTAAACTGTACATTATAAAATTATTCGATATATAGATTATTTCTGGACCCAATTTCATAGGCTGAAATACCAGATATCTTATCATAATATCATTGTAACTAATTTTAAAATATCAATATAAAATGTAAATGCGATAGTGAACACTGCGACGAGAAGTTTGTAATCTGTGTTCGTTTTACGTATAATAGGTAAGTGTATTGTGTAGTACTACTCTGTAGTCTATAAAATCAATTTTTGGCAACATATTTTTGCATATAAATCCGAACCCTAATTATAATATATTAGTATTACTAGCTGATCCCGTGCACTTCGTCGCCCGTTAAATGGATCAACTCAATACTACCTACTCAAACTTTGTTCAATTCATTATTCAATATTCGGTGTATGGTGTTCAAAATTTATCTTATCTTTCCCGTTGCCCTGAATAAAAATTCTGAATCGCAGCAGTACATTATCAGGTAGGCAATCTACCTGCGGTAGATCGCGGACCCCGTGCTGTTTGTACGGAAGTGTATGATTTAACTCTAAAGTATCAAAGTTATACCAAGTTTATTTTGATGTAATACTGTGGATTAATATAATAAATTTGGTTGCTCGTAAAAAATCGCAACTCTTAAAAAAATTATGATTGTTGAACTCCTTTTGGGTGTAATTTTCTGCGGTAAGTGCAACTCTGCCACCCTGGTAAGCATTGTTCAATAATTCGATTTGATGCAAGCTTGTACCTGATCTGCCCGAATAACCAATGGCAACCAATAAATAAATGCTAATTTCTAATGTAGACTGTTGTAACCAATGGCAACTATAAATAAATAAAAATAAAATTTCCAATTTCTATCGTGAATCTCAATGTCCCTGTTTCAGCACCTATTTAAAATGCGAATTTTGGCAAATCCTTTCTTAGCGCACGTCTATATTATAATAGCTATCTGTATGCCAAATTTCAGCCAGATCCGTCCAATGGTTTGAGCTGTGCGTTGATAGCAGTCAATCAGCTTACTGTTTTTTATATACAGATATGGTTGCCATGGTAATATGGACACACACACACACACACACTGACATACATTCATTTTTATATATATAGATTGATATGAAATCTTGGTAACCTTAGTAACCATGGCAACCTTGGTAACCATGGTAACATGGACACACAGACACACAGACACACTGACACACTGACATACATTCATTTTTATATATATAGATTGATATGAAATCTTGGTAACCTTAGTAACCATGGCAACCTTGGTAACCATGGTAACATGGACACACAGACACACAGACACACTGACACACTGACATACATTCATTTTTATATATATAGATTGATATGAAATCTTGGTAACCTTAGTAACCATGGCAACCTTGGTAACCATGGTAACATGGACACACAGACACACAGACTGACATACATTCATTTTTATATATTTTTATATTTTTTATATATCTATCTATATATATAAAAATGAATGTATGTCAGTCTGTGTGTCTGTGTGTCCATGTTACCATGGTTACCAAGGTTGCCATGGTTACTAAGGTTACTAAGGTTTCATGGTTATTAAGGTTACCATGATCCATAGTTACCATGGTTACTAATGTTACCATGGTTACCAAAGGTACCATGGTTACCATGAGTGTTGTAGCTATTATAATCATAATTATAGGTCTTTAATGGACAACGAAGTGCATGGGATCAGATATTTTATATATATATAGTCCGTGTGTGTCCACATTACCATGGCAACCTTTTATATTGTTTTATGTAAAACATATTATTCATATAGAGTTGTCAATTTTAATGGGCAACGTAGTGCTCGGGATCAAATATTTTTATACATATAGACATGTTAGATCTCTGGGCAGAAGATAGGCTAATTTAAAAGGGGAGAGGACCAACACCGGGACGTGCTCAAACAGGGATTTTGAGATTTTTGTTTATATATGGTCACCGCGGGTTTCAAAGCTATAATTATAATAATAATTGGTTTAAAATTGCTGTTATGGTAACCGTTATATTATAAAATAAAACATTTTATTCATATAGAGTTGGTATTTTTAATGGGCAACGAAGTGCACGGGATCAGCTAGTATTAATCATATTTTTGACATCGCGATATTTTTGTATTCGCGATATTTTTGTATTCGCGACATATTTGTGTTCGCGACATTTTAACCGCGACATTATGACGTGTATCCGGGACAATGACGTTAAAATTTACACTATTAGATTCTGAGCAGAGCGAGGAAGCTAGAGGTTATACAATGGTGTTTATTTTTTTTTTTTTTTTTATCCTGTATACGAAATTTCTACCAGAAGGAGGGCTTTGATTTTAACATATTATAGTATCTTATCTTTTAGCAAATTGGATCAAGACGGTACTCTAGAGAGGTAATTTTTCGATTTTCTCAAAAATTATTTAATGCCACGAGAAAAACTACCGACAAATTACAAAAAACCTCTAAACATGGGAGTTTAATTTCTAACGCTTTGTTTATCACCATAGAAACGAATAAAAAATTATAATATTGTATTATAATTAATTCAACTCACAAGCTATATAATGAATAAAACCGATATAAAATATCCTGACTGACTATCCGTCTCCGGAAATGGTAGTACTTATTAGAGTTAAAAATATACTTAGCAAGACGAGCACGGGCACAATAATAGTACATATATAACACGGGTTGACCTAATAGGCCTGTCGGCGGCGGGCACGTGGAGTCGCCACGATTAGGGGTTGTAGTCAGTGGCGCCGAACCCATGTATTGGGTGGGTGTACAACACGGCAAGGGTATACAACATATAAGACCTCATGGCGTATACATAGGTATAATTTAATATTACAATAACGACAACGACCGCGAAAATCGTCATACGCACACACACCCACACACACACGTGTGTGTCGGACACGAGAACGGAACGGAGGCAGGTGTGCGGGTGCGCGCGCGCGTGTGTGTGCGCGACGATCGGTGAGGTATTATATTATTATTATGTACAGCGGCGGCGGCGGCGGCGGCGTAAAAAGCGACAGCGCGCACGCGCCGCGCGGTATTGACCTATATCGAAGGTTATTTCGGCGCGCGTTCCGCCGCGGCTCGGTGCCGTCGTCGGCGTCGCATGCACCGCCACCGACGCCGCCGCCGCTGCCGAAGAGTCCGTTTTTTCCACCCCTCGGCTGCCCCATCGGCACGAGCGCGCCCGACGAGGCCGACATTACGGCACAACAATAATTTTTATATATATACACTACACGCGTGCACCAGACGGCGGTGGGTAGCCCTTTTTTCGTCGTCGTCGTCTTCAACGATCAACGACGTCATGCACGAAGCTCGTCGACCGCGGGGGCGCCGTTTCCGTTACACATTTTTTTTTTATATTTTGGCCGCGTCGAAATATACTGATAATATGTTACTAATTGTCGTCGTCGATCCACACGCGCCGATAGATATCGATCTGAGAATTCGCGGGTGCGGTCGCATCGATATAATAATAAAGATCGTTCTACCACAGATGTATATAGATACTATAGATTGAAAACTCATGTTTTCCCGTTGAAACGAAATGTCAATATAGCCACCGTCTCTGTGAGAATTACAAGATTTATTATTAGCAACGAGTAAATAAAACATTTCTAAACATTTTATGTTGTTCGTGCAGATAATAGGTCATGCAGAGAACCGAACCCAACAGCGCAGAGAATGACCGGAATTCCCTGCGATAAGACCCGCGATTCCCACGAAAATTTTCGACTTGCCCTATAACATCACGAGTTATAGTAATCCAGTTTATTATTAATTGTATCTGTGCGTTCGACCGACGACGATACCATAAATTATAATATATTATTGGTAATAATACGCTATATATTTGACTGTTGGACAATGTTCTATAATACGCTTTATAATTTATAAACACATTATGTACCACGGTCGTGGTTGAAATAAATATAACGACATTTATAAATTGTGTTCGGGTAGTCCCGCCGGCGTGGAAGTATCGACGGGACGACACGGGCGTTTATAGAGGGGAGTCTCGTGCCAAACATATATCTACATATCGTCGTATACGCGCCCCGTCACGTATAGTCGTTATATAATAATAATATTATGTGTGATGTGTCACATAGAGGCGGGCGGGAGTAGTCGAGGGAAACCAGAAAAGTGATCCGAAAAAAAGGGGAAGTTGTCCAACTATTATAATAATATTATAAAATATTATATCAAATGCATTCAAGGCGCATTCGAGGCGCATACAGGCGTGCGCACGATACTCTTTTCGCGATGGCATGCAGAACGCCACCACGACGCCACCCCTCTGAACGTTATTTCAAGAGTTCAAAATTCCGGTAGAAGAGTATTCCTAATGCACACAAATGTTTTACACAATTTTGACACACCGCCGATTTTTCCACACGACATTTGTTCTTCTTCAATATCTTATTATTTTGCCCGAGCTTGAAGACAATGATTTTTATTTATCTTTGCTATTTCCAGAAGAAAGAGACTGCTTTCAGGATACATATTATATACTCTGCGCTAGCTCATAATAAGTTATAATGAATATTCAAGGTACAGTGGTGGCCATATTGTGGATGGTATATTAGTATTAAATGGTATTATCATAGAAATACGGCTTATATAGTTATATAATATTATATAATAGGTACTGTGATACAGAACTGAACCCCTCTAATGGCGTCACTCGAACCCACGATTCGGGACTGCGATCGCATGATTGTACACGTAACACGACCACAAACATAGGCGTAACTAGGAGTTAGTAGTTACGAGGGCTAGAGTCCTAGACAACAAAGTTCAAAATAGGTTATGCCCTTCATACTCTACAGTTAGCACATTTGATAATTTACAAATGTGTACGCCTGTATTTACTATTTAGAAGCGAATACTGTTAAAATTACATTATGTATATACATTTTTAACTTTTCTTTTACAAGAAAAAGAACCAATCATATTTCATATTATATTGTCATGAGTCAGTACAAAAGCTTGAATAACCAAAATATATTATACATAAAAAATTGTAATAAAATAGTTGATATTATATTATTTACATAGTTGTTATGCCCATTGAACGTATGGCAAAGTTTTTTTTGTTGGAAGAACTTGGGTATCCAATTTGAGTGGCTAAACAGTAAACAAGTCTATTGAGAGCTCAGGCACTCCTCTGTCATCCTAGTCACGTGAAATACCACAAAGTCGAAAACGATTGTGTTTTAAGTGATCGTAACGGTTTTCAGCAGTGGTGACCAGTGACCACGACACCATCAAATATAGTGTAAATATAATGCGTTATACTGTAGGTTGTAATAATGATAATATTATAAGTTATATGTGTAAGTGTAAGTTTCGGAATACCAAATATTTCGATTTTCTTTTCGACACATGTTGTCATTGCCGACGATACACGAATGTTACAATCGTTACATCGTTGTTGTCGTAGTCGTAACTACTACTACGTACGTGCCGTGCCGCTCGATGTAAATAACACATTTTTCACCGCCGCCGTGATCCGTCTGTAGGTATATTAATAGCTGGTGATGTATTTTTTGTAGATACAGAGTGGTCCGAATCGAACGTATTTAAGTCCGGCGGGTATTATACCGTGAATACTATGAATTATGTACTTACGTCATTAATAGCACTTGTAGTAACAATTGGTATCGAAAAACAATTCAAATCACCACGATAAAACGAACAGAAATATTTTTAAAATTATGCAAGTAATAAATGGAATTCACTAAAAGAAAATCGTTCAATATAAGTATTAACTAATGTATATTAATATAAACTGTTTCCCTAATTGTTATTGTTATACCTAATAGGTATAGTATTAAGTATAAGATCAGACATTATATAGCTTATTGTAAAATGGTAATAAAGATAATTATGAAATTATGCAAACATATAATTAATAAGCGTGAATTAATTTTATGTTTAGGTGTAAATGAATATGCATTTTTAATAATTATTAATTTAATGTAAATAACTACTTCATATAATTTATATTTTAATTGTACCTGTTATTTTTATGTTATAACACAATTACTTATATATATATATATTACTCTATAGATGTGTTAAAGAATATAATATGTTTTCTACACAAGATTTGCCTATGCTATAGGGGGATATGATTTTATTTAATAATGTATAGATGTATTGTATAATATATAATATTATAATAAATGTATAATAATTAATTAATTACTACTACAAATCACATAATATAACATTATGCTCTGTTCATGAGTCACGACTATCCGCGATCGATCTCGTTGGGCGCTGTACACCAGAAGGCCACAGGGATGAAGCGAATTTTTCGAGTCAAAATAATGCACCCAAAGTGTCGTATTGAGGAAAGGCCAGTACCACCGAATCGATAAAAAAAAAAAATAAGAGAGAACCGAAAAACGTTACTATTACGATAGGTATATATTTTAACTACAGACATAACACAAGAAAACGGATAGCTGCGATAAGTAAGCACTTAAGCAGATGACGTAGTATTACAACCTATCCATCACGTTACGTTTTATTATTATATGTGGAATACAAATATGCGAATGCGAAATGTGAAAACGATTTGTAATTCACGACTCATGAACAATAATAATATAATATAATGGAACTCGCGTGTTGTTCCTTTGAATACGCTTGGGAAGTCGTACAACAGTTAAATGCTCACCGCAAAATATTCTATTTAAATGGATTTTACCTGAATAATAATAACAATGGTGGCGGGCAAGCAAATCTATTAAAAAGTAATATATTATTATACAATTTTTCCATTTATACGTAATAGGCTGCGTATGGCTGCGGTTATTATAATAAAAGAGTCAAGATCGTAAAATGTGGTTGATGTACATTAAAAATGGGATAGGTGCACATTTTGTCTAGTACAGGGATCATTTTTTTCTCTATAAAAATAATATCTTTCATGCCTGCCTTGCCCGGGGATATGATGATCGCCGTCCGTTCATCCGTAGTCATACCTGAGGCGTCGGCCATATCAGCTGCTGTGTACGTTCACGAGTAGACGGGACCCAATCGATGGTTACATCGATTTTTAGTTAATGTTTTGTTTGTACACGACGTGAGACCATTACCCTGCGACTGTAGAGATAATATGAACCTATATAATACTATAGTTGTTAGATATCGAAATAATGACTCTCGTTCACAACCCTCTGCTACAAAGTCGGGACATTTTCAAAAAGGTGTAGCTGGTTTGTATCTACTTTGGAAAATAGATGGCTAACTGAACTCTATGTAATTATATAAATGACACATGAACAATTTACCTTATGAAGTTGAATATTAGAAAAAAAAGTAGTGGTCCTTGTACATTTAGTAGGTACAGGCAAGCATAGCTAAGAGTCCGGCTACCCAAAATATGTAATTCCAACAACCCGGTTACGCAAGAAAAATGTTGGCCATTATGAGGCCACCCCTGATGAGTAATCCTAGCTACGTCCTACGTGCTTTTCCTTAAGTTGTAGAAAACTTAGGCAGCCATTAACGAAGTTTCCCGAAAGTTTCATATTTGTCATCGAACACGAATATATCAGCATAATAATAGTGGGTTGTAGGTAAGTCGTAGTTATATACTACGATACTGTATATTGTAGTGTAATATTTAAGCTACAACTTCAAAGAAACGGCGATTGATTTAAAAACCTTTTACGATATAATAAAATCGTCGAGAATTTCGTTGTTTTTAATGTAATAAGGCTGGCTATACTACGTATACGTTTTATACTTTGATGATTTTTCTTCACTTTATATCACATAGAAGAATGGAAATGCAAAAAAGACGTTCACTTTATATCACTTTTAACGTTACTGCAGGAAGGTTTCAAATTGTATTTCAAAATTATCAAATTATAATACACCTAGTAAATCAACCTCAGTCGATTTATTTTTGTTGTACAAAAAAAACTTTAATGGCCCGTGGTGGATGTTTTTTGTTTTTTTGGGACATCTTGTTCCACCACATAAATTACATTGTTTACGCAATATTATTGTGTGCACGCCCTAACGATCACAAATAAATTTAATACTATCAAAACAAATATAAGTAAGTACCAACCTATATACCCTTTATTTTAAATACACATTGCACATATTACATCAATTTGATAAACTATTATATTGATGTGAACACTCGAGTCTGATTAAACATGGTTTATTTTTGAGAGATGATCAAATTTATATTTTCCGCACGGTTTCAAACTTTATGTACCTACAAGTATACTTATAACTTATACTACTTATAAGTATAATTATAACTATAAGCATATTAAACTTTAGATTGTCTTTACATTTATTTTGAAGAATTCAATTTTTCTAAACGAGTTAACTTTGGACAATATTATAGTTTATAGCTATATTTCATAATATACCTGATATAGACGGTTTAAATTAATAATTAATAAGAGAGAAATTTAATGAATCGTGTTAGGTACTTAATTTCGTCTAGTTCAATACATTTTACTTGACGTCTTGGCATAACAATAAATTGATAAATTAGTTTCCAAAAGTTTCCAACAAAAACGTCAAAATACCGATACCTGAAAATGTCATGAAATTCGATTACCTATGGTTGAACCTATAATTTTAAGCTTCGAGGTCAACGCAAATTAAGTTGTCTAGTTATTTAGGCGTCTTCGAAATATTGAAATCAGTTTGTACAATCAAATAAAGTCAATCACGCGTTTTGATAAAATTATATATTTTAATATCGGAATTATATAGGTAATAATATGTTAAGCTACTTATTGACCAACATTCATAAATGTTATATATGATATAACAACCAATAACATAGGTAATTTGTTTAATGATAGTTTCTTCGAGTGCGAGAAGATTAACTAGGAAAATATTTAAAAAGTATGAAATTGTATACTCAACCAATTTCAGTGCCCTTCAAACAATAATTCTTTTTCAATACCTATATAATAAGAATATATTATTATGTTTAAATCTAAAAGCTGCAGCTGTGACATCGTCATTGCCATGGTTACAGACACATGGAAATGTCAACTTTGATTTCGTATTTAACTGAAATTGAAAATTAAGGCTAATAGTCGTTTGCACTTATGCTAATACGCTTCTTTAAATGCGGTAGATTCGCAATAAGTTGAAAACAATTTCTATTTTCCATGTTACAGCTAATGTTATTATTTTTATATTTCAAGTAATATATAGGTATTAGCCATTAGGATATAAATACAAGTTAACATTTTGAAATAAATCATTTATTTTCGTCAGTTGGTAATTGATTCTGCTTAAAAAATGTAAACGAAAAAAAGCGTTTTACAATTTATTTATCGACATGAGTAATTTGTAGACTTTTACTGAAAACTTACCCCCAAAGTGCTGTAGCAAATAACTTTACAAACTCTACCACATAAATATACATATTACATATTATATATTATATACATATTATATAATATTAACTACATACACAAAATCAAAAACTGATATGCTTAACTAATGGAATCTTTGTTTATTGAATTCCTGAGCAAAATGTTTGCAGATCTAGTATGTGTAAAAGTTAGTTCAAGCATCAAGCATGAACAAGCATAAGGCAGACATCGATAAATTGGCATCTTGGTTTATTTTTATTAAAATCATGTTGGAAAATATATTAGCTCACAAATAGATAGATCCAATTAATATTGTCATAATTCCGAAACCAACTAACCTTAGTGGATTTAAACTGTTGGGATGTGTCAATTTTGGGGTTATTATTAATTTAATACTTCCTTATTTTAACTAAAAATATAGATGTTTATAATATAATACAAAAGTCTTAATGTTGATACGAGTAATACGGAGTTGGTTCCCGGGTAAAACAAAATGTAAGAATTTGTTCCCGTTAAAAATTACTATTATAATTATACAATTGTTTGAATAATTGGTTCCTATGTGTATATATCAGTAATCCCATGATATTATATTAGGTTTACGATGTCTGGGAAAGTTTGTAAATAGAATATATCTAATAGATTACTGAAAAGGAAAAGTTTATTGGTGAAAATAATAAAAAAAATTTAATGACTGCCAAATTTTGAATTTACAATTCGTCAAAAATGTTGGTACGTTGTAAATTCATACCACATACCTACATTTTTTTTTAAAATATTATTGATTGTAATCAACTGAATTATTATGATACCATATTATTGATATTATTATTCACATTAACAAATATATAATAATGATAATATATATAGCGGAAATAATGTATATAGACTGACTTTTAATCATACTCAAAAGTTGAATTAACATAGTTGTATTATCATTATGAAAGCTCATCGGAACCAATTCGTATGTTGCATGCAGAGAATCCAGGAACCAATTCGTATATTATCTGCAGACAACCCGGGAAACAACTCATAGTCGTTCGTTGATATATATCCTAAAGAGCCGCAGATTGCGGACCCCTGATGTATTATATATAGAGAGTATATATACTCTCTATATAGACACTATAATATAACATTCGATAGTTGATACAGTTACTGTGCGTTCTTTTGTAGAATCGGTAAAAAAAAAACAAAATAACAGCAGGAACGGAAAAGTAGACAGATTTCTATTCAGTCGACGAACTAAATAACCAAAGGTAGTTACAACAAGAAAAATAATAAGTGAACAAAGACTTTAACCCACTACCCAGTGTCCCAGCTGGGGGTCTATCGGGTATCGAGCAGTTGGATTAAAATACCTGCACGTATGACTCTTCCCACACACGGCGCTCAAATAAATAAACAAACACTCGTCGCAACCCGCTAGACCTAAGGCGGATAATAATATAATATCCTCCTTCTTGTGGCACCTATTCTATCCCCGTTAGCGTACCTAAATAATACAAATGCCTTTTCTGCGACTCGTTTTCGCAAAAAAAGAAAAAACTCACATACACAATAAGAATGCTCAAAAAATCAAAACATATTAACGTTCAGAGTTTCAGACTACTGCTAAACCAACAATATTATTATATATAATATACTATAACAACTCGCGTTTTAAAACGTGAACATTATTTTTACGATAAAATACTATAAGTACAAGTCGTGCCCGTTTGACGACTGAATTTTAGCTGTGTAAAGCAAAACCACGACCCGTCGTTACCAACGTATTATAATATTATATTACATATAGGTACTTGTAGTTTTCGTTGATTAGACTTTATCCGAATTGATATTAGTGAGTGCAACAAACGCGACACGACCATTAATTATAGCGATGGAATTTTTGTTGCACAAAAAAGAGTCACGTCGACACGTCGTCCATTTTCGCGTTGTGGATCACAAAATCCCAGACGCATTTGGAAAATGACGAAAGTGTTCCAAAAGTGAAACAGAAACATTTTAATAGACGTAATATTTTAAAAATACTTCGAAAATATTATCATTTGTCAAAATATGCTGTCTGAGATTTGAAAAGAATTTTTCCTCCGCGCTCTGCAACAAACGTGTCGTCGCGTCTGCCGCACGGCCAGCACGTGCAGCATCGGTGCATTTCATCACTAATTATTACATTATACTATAACTGCAGTGTAACACAACACAATACATATATAGCTGCACACCAAGTCAGTCATAATAATAATATAACAATAGTGGCGGACGGGAGTATTGTAGACGTATACCCACCAACACGATAATCATTTATACCTGCGCCACACAATATTATGATGCAGCGACACGACAGCCACAAATCTTTCGGTCCGCGGCATAATCACGACGGGTATGATATACCATACATATATATCCTCTCCGACCATAGAGCTATGCCGGTGGCATATTATAATATTGCCGTGACGTGCAAGCGTTGTGTATTTTGTAAGGTACGCACATGGGCGGCGAACGGTATCGCTTCGGGACCGGAATAATTACCATATAATATTAGCGACACCCGCTGCGCAGCGGCCGAACGGACGAAACGAGCGGATGAGGACGAACCGAGTGCGTAATATTATTGTTATTATTATGTATAATAATATTGTAATGTAGCGGCAGATATATGGACAGACAGACCGCAGTATTCAAATTGTGTGCAGGCGACGGTGATGGTTGTACGCCTAAATATAATGGGCAGTATAAGTATATTTTAATACCTACGCTGCAGCAGAAATATATTATGACCAGTAGACCGTGACGAATTTACACACCCGGATCGTTCCTTAATTGCGAAGCGACGTTTTCAATCAAAATTACGATACAATATGTTTATATTATATTGTGCGATGAGTGCAATGTCGGAATAAGGCCGATATATCGTTACACACACGACAGGGACTAGACGTAATATTGATATTATACGATTACATATGATCAGAATTTCTGATTTCTGATTCAGAAAAACAAATTTCCCAAAGAGCGTGACATTTTTCATCATCAAAAATAATTGTTCATACATAGGCAGTGAAATTGGAATTAAATTTCCGTTAATAAAGATTATTATTATTATTAATAATAATGAAGATACGAGTACGAATTCGTCAGCTTGGAGCCTATAAGCTTATAATATTTGGCTTTTGAGTTATAAAGCCGACGATTAAAATTATAGTGATGCAGAAGGCGTTTCACACAATAAGGTACGTGTATAATAATTAATGATATTGTTATATGTGTGATAGATGAGACGGTCGATAAAATCTAATTATTTACCACAGCCTTGTATAATCCCTACCTAATCCTATAGCCATTGAATGAAAATGAATTACTAATTAGTCATTAATGATGATAGTATAATAGTTACCATTATATACAGATCACATTCTTGTCAATAAATAATTTTCGAAAAAAATGTAAGCCATCATAATATTATGAATATGTCTAGCAGTAGGTACCTATATACCTGTGTTAGTCAGTGATGCAACCACAATTTACTCGACCGTGTGTCATTAAAAAGTTAAATTAAACAAAGCACTCACGAACTGGGACATTATAATATGTTTGAGTAAAATATATTTCATTGTTTCAAACAAAATTAAATGTCCGAGAACAGAAGATGTAAAACAGCACGTCTATATAAAATATAAAGTAATGTGAATGACTATTTTTGTAGTATTTAAAACACGCATGCTATTAACACATAAGAAAAGAAAAACAAATATCTTTCAATAAAAGTAAACGATAAATTGTACAACACCCGCACAAATATCTAATCAGATCAATTCAATATAAACAATATTTAAGAGATCCACATTATCATACCTTACGTAAAAACAATAAATCATGACTCCCCAGGAATACGGTTTGTTATATTATACTGATTACCGACGTTTTGTCGACCGGACATTTTTTTGCTCTCACAGGCTTAGCGTGGGATAGTAATATACGGTACAGTACTTTCCATTGTCACATAAGTATGTAAAATATATAGGGGATATAAATATTTACGAATTAAAGATAAGAAAATCTGTGTTTACAATAGCAAACGAAAAAAGAGTGTATACACTTAATAACGCATCATATATGCGGTTGCAGCACACAGCTGATGGTTGGTCATCTGAATCGTGAGCAATCATTTTTGCACTTGACAACTACAATACTAAACAATATTATTATCTGCAAGTGTAACCAAACGCATTCAATTAATTTTCCGGCGACCAAATCTAACTCAATTCGTGTACAACAGTATATTCAGTACTTACATGACTTAATATAATATATAATATACCATACTATTAAATATTACTACATCTGCCACATGACTTCAGGTTTTACGAGAATAGTGAAATTGTGGTTATGTTGATCACCATTTACTTAAGCCACTTACTTAAGGTATTCACAAAATGGAAAACATTATTTTTAGTCATAAAAGACATATATTTTATATTTTACGCTTAGTGTTATGATTTTATGAATTATGATTTTTCAACATAAATAAGCAGTAGGTATATTAGTATATAAATCATTTACAACAAAAATATAAATATTTTCAAAAAAATTAACATTGATATTGTTGTATTTGGTTTGTATATAACTAGGTACCTCACTAAAATTAGTTTCAAATTCATATAACTGTAGTTCAATATTTATGTTCATTGTATTAAATATTTTTTTGTTCGACATAAAACGGCTATAAAAATAAATAAGCAAAAACCAATTCACCATTTTACATCAAATAAATATACGGATATTTAGTTCTAAAAAAAGTATAGGTATAAGTGATATTACTGTGTAATATTACAATTGTTAAATATTATGAATGGCGCTTAAAATTATAAAAAAATGGTTTAATTATATTTATTTCTGGTAAAACTATTACAGAATGATAATACAACAAAATTATAACTATAATCGTTGTAACTTTATAAGGATAAATTCGAAGAAATAGTTTTTAACCGTAAATAGCAGCAACTTTATTCAAATACAATTTAATATAGATACAATAGAATAATAACTTCTACAGTCACCAAGTCAGGTTAGGAGTGTATTTAGTAGTCTACTTATTAGTTTTATTTGATTATAATCAAAATATTATATTTTGAAAAACAAGACATAATAATAACTGAATATAAAAAATCAAAGATTCCAGAAAAAAACATAACTATTAAACTATATACCTAGTACCAATAAATGTTATTATTTTTTATGAAGACTGTTAATAATACAATAGTTATAACTTATAAAAAGTACATATTATATGGTTATTTTATCTAAAATAAAAAATAAAAATAGAAGTTTACGTTTGATAAAACGGCCGTAAATTAAAATATTTTTGACACATTTCATTATAAAAAAGGTTTTCAAAGAAATTTTAAATGTCAAATGTAGTGATGGGAGGCAATTTGTGTATTACGTTGTTAACTTTTAAAAACTATATTCGTGTGCGACCGTTTAAAAAAATATAAAATGTGTTAATTTTAATAATATTATAATATATGTATTTAAAAGACACGACCACTTTTATAATTAAATATCAACTATTTAAATATTTAATTAGACTTAAACTTCCTGGAGCCCTATTTAAATGAAATATAAGTAAATCATATTGCGTTATAATTATTTTATGTATTTAGAAGAAAAAAATAATTTGAATTTGAATAAAATTATTTTGATTACAAAATATAAATTGGATTGTTTTTAAACTAACAAATAATTATAAATTTGGTAAAACTGAATTTTATTTTTTGCATTGTGTATAATATTTTAAACTGTACAAACAAACAATGTTCTTATTATTTTACAAGTATGCATTATAATATATTATATCTGATTCACTCAGTCGTTCAATTTAGAATCTAATACAATAAAATTATAGTATACACCTAGAAAAGTTAACCATTTTTCAGCGACTATTATGCATTGTTTTAAAGTTAAATGTTGTTATGGTATTCGTGAAAGTAATAACTACCTACCTAACAATCTTAAACACTATGTGTGTCTTAGAAGGCCAAATGCTAACTTAGCGTAATACATCTTTAAAATCAGATAACTCAAAATGTATAGCCAAAGTTAATCTTACTTACAAATATGTCTAGTCGCCAGAGTAAATAATGGTATTGATACATATATGTATACACGATCCAATAGACTCCATCTATTTCAAATGTTCAGAGAACTTTAAATTGCAGCCAATTTTTAAGTTAAAATGGTCTACCTATACAGTAAAATGCTATGAAGCTACTTGCATCTGTTAATTTTGTAAGTAGTTTTACAGTTAAAATTAAAGTAGTTTAAATAAACATTTTTTGTCTTAACATTTTGTTTAAAAAAGCAAGCATAGTCTTGCATTAAGGTTACTCTAACCCCAAATGGGGAAAATTCAACTTTCCGAGAAAAGTCAGACATTCACAGGAATTGAGCACTAATTATTGGTGCCTAAAGAAAATTACAAAATTCAAATTAGGCGGGGTAACGTTACCAGACTCGGTACCCAGTTTTCAAGTGAAAAAGAAAATATCAGCTAATGACCGATGATAACTAAAATCTATACGTGATGGTCTTAATATACTATATAGTATATATATCATACATAAATATAACTAGATTTTAAATTTGTAAACATGTTTATTAATATAGTTTTATTACTATTATCGAATTGGCGTTGAAACCATAAAAGAGATATTTGGTAGTAGAATATCTAGACCTCATATTATGCAATGTGCGGTTTTAAACTGTACAGTTTATTGTGTTTTAATACACCTAACAGGAACACGCCTTTGTATTGATTTCTTGAAAATAAATGGTCAGAGTCCTGATTGTCTAACACAATAATGTAGGTAGGAAAGTACCAAAAGTTCGAAATTTTACAAAAATGTATGAACAGAAAAAAGAATATGTAGGTAAATATGTAATCGATAATATGACTTAACAATTTATTACTTGATATCTTTTAATTGTAAACATATAGATTAAAGGTACATAAATTAAGAAAATGATTAGGGTTAAATGTTTATTTATTATTAGACAATAAATTGTTACATATTATTCACTGAAATAATCTAATGTAGGTACAAATAAATTTAAAAAAAAATCAATATAAACTTATCGCTTAACACATTTTGGGCATTTGAAGGAAATGTCGAAGTAAATCACAAGTGTACATTAATTAATTGACCCTCGTTCAGCAATATAAAATGACATAATAATTCAAGTGTTATTAAGATCGAAGTGACAATATTATGACACAGAAATCGGACATTATATTTTCCAGAGAATCAAAATAATACATTTAAAAATTATATTTCTATAAAAGCATAAAGTAAAATGTATGTGTTCGTTTTATTTAAAAAATTATGTACATACGTTATATTACCTATATTTCACTTTCAAGTATAAAAATTAATATTTTTAATTTAAATGCATAGGTAGTGATGGAAATCATTTTAAATTTTAAATAATAAATCAACATATTTTAATATATTATTACACTATAAAATTTTGAAAATATAAAAACTAATTTATATATTAGATTTATAAATTATTTGATTACAAAATTTACATAATGGCCGAATATCCAAATAAAACTGAACGAGTCTGTTAGCTTGTTAACTCTTATCTATAATTTTATAAATGTCGTTTTTAAAATATTAGTACTCAAAAATAAAGAAGGCATCACCCCCTTCCCCCCCCCCAAATAAAAAAAAACTTCTTTTTAACCGGAACTTAATTTTATTATTTTATCATAGTTTGGTAATATTAGTAAGATAAGTATAATTAAAAGTTATGTTATAACCATTTAAAAATCTATAAAAATTTAAAAAATTTTTTAACTGAGAGGGAAATATTGGAATATTTTCAATAACAAATTGAGCTTGTCTTTTCCACTCCAAAATTGAGGTATGGATGTCAGTGTCAGTACAATTTTCGGTTAGATTTAGTAGTTTAGGAATTGAAATATATCTTAACGAAAAAAACATTGCAGTAGATAAAAATATGTTGTTTAACGATTAGCGAAAATGACATTGATAATTTTATTCTGCTCATCCACCTCCGTATTCTTCATTTTATATACCTAAATTATGTACACTCACCATTATTATAATATTATATAATGTCATCCAAACTAGACAACCTTTTATAATCTTCCATTACTGTATGCAGCGCGTGACTGGTAATTTGAAGTATGAGCGTTAGGTTTTGTTGGGTTTAAAACATAACAGATGTGATGGTTGGTGAATTTTCTCACTATAAGGGCACCAACCTCTACATAAACATGCATAATTTGTGCAAAAGAACATAGAAATCACACCACACTCATTGCGGACATGAAATCAATCAGGCACCTGGCCGGGTGGTATAACAGAAAAATAAATAGCTAACGCCACCAGTGGTGTAACTGTGTAAGTACACATTATTGAATGAGAAATATATATTAAACGCCAATAAGATGTTTATCTAAGGTATTATAATAAAAATGTTATACACAAGTTATAGTTTCTACGATATTTTAAGTTTAACCGTATATAAATGTTATTATTGTTACCTACACAAAAAATATACCTGTTATATATTCATTATATATCTTATTATATATCCTTAGTTTGGTATAGAAGTGTAAGTGTGTGACTATAGTGACTGATAGTTGCTTTTAGTATATAATTCATAAATAATAATTGTAAATAATATTGAATATTTTTTTTTTGTACGGTATTTCGCGGCCATTATAGGTTAGGCCAGTGGTGCACAACATTTTAATAGGCTCGGCAGTAATTTAACACCAAATGAAAAAGTATTGTAGGTATTTATACTTGTGTCTTATGTAATGTTAGTAGGGGATCGCCTCATCGAAATAAATACAATTGGGAGTCTTGAAACAAAATAGGTTATGCGCACTGGGTTAGGCTATCGTTTTTGGTCAAGTGCTGCACAAGCACAAATTATCAAAAACACTGCGGTTGGTGTTCAGAGTCGTGATATAGTGGTTAACAATTTTACCATTTCGGCTCTTGGATAGTTTTTGGGACCAGAAGTATTCAAGCATTTAAACTCTTAAGTTTAAACTTAAATACTTATATTAACTAAAACTACCATGCCAATTTCTGTGTCTGTGCCTCAAACTATGGGTTCAATTTTGTAATGTTTGGTTATTGGCAGATAATTGAGCTACAGATTAGTGTGGAAATTCACAGACATGTCAGAAAAGTTTCTTCCTATAACTTTTACACATGGAAGACCACAATGTTACAGGGTATCAATATTGTTATAGTTTTTGAAGAAGTAAAAATAGATCAATAAATTAAATTTTTTCAAAGGTTAATACTACATATGAATTAAACATATTCGATAAATAGTATATAATACTTATACTTATATCTTTATATAAGTATATTTGACTAGTTCACGGCCTTACAAATTTACAATCTATACGAACAACTTACAAGCCCACGTACGCTTATCGTAATACCACGTAATAAACCCATATACACATTCTTTAAGGTTTATGTATATAGTATACATATTATATGGCAATTATGCACAAGATGTACCGTAAACTTTTCTTTGCATATAGTAGTGGTAATTGGAAGTGTGTTTTAGGTAGGTATTATCCTTGTTTCGAGAGGCTTACTATAGCCACTCAATTGTATATACCTAGTTGATATTCTTATCTATGTGTAATTAATAAAACATTAAATATCATAAGACGTTTTTATAATACATTTAGAGTGTGTTTTATGCAATAATATCCGAAAAGTCTGTTATACAAGCATAATGGAAAATAATGTAAGAATAGTTTACTTTTTGATGTATGACAACTGGTAAGAAGTATCATAGTTATCTTATTTTAAATTCAAGAATTTTAAATCTCAATAAACATTAAATGGTGTTTTATTAATGTTTGTAGAGTTGAACGTTTTTAGTATTTAAATTGTGAGTATAAATTATAACACTTAATAGGTGGATGTATTATACTAAACTCTGATTATATTGAATAGACTAAACAAGAAAGACCTTTTTTATCTATGCAGTTTGAGGATGTATAAAATTCAAAAATCAAAGAAACTGAGTACAAATAGTAATGACAAACATAGAATTATAGAACATACATTTTCATTGATTATATAATACTATATTCGATAAGCATGGATATTAAATGTCCAGTAAGTACAGAATATTTGGATGAACATGCAATACTAAATTATTCAAAATTATATTTATACAATATTACATTCAAGTATATAATACATATTATGTTTTTAATGTTTAGCGTTGAACCGACGCAGAGAGATCTTGTGAACATACTATCCTCTGCTGTACGTTATAATAGTTAATAAAATATAAGTTTTAATAAATCTATATTAATCACTATTGCATATCATAATGCACTATGAGTAAACATAATAAAAAACTAAAAAAAATTATTAAGGGGACAAAGATTTTTTTTTAATGTGCTTCTGAAAACATGCTACATACATTGTAGGTATGTTACATTTTTATATTATTCTAATTTTATAAATCAAACATGTTAAGATGAGGATGTTCAGCGCACTGTTTGTATTTTGGCTCACACGCAACAGACAAAACGCTTTCACGCAAATTCATTGTTTTTTATGTTTTCGAATAATCTTAGAGTAAAATAATCTATCACAAAAATTATAGAGTATAATATTTTTAAGGGTGGACATATCAATTTGTCTAAATATTGTCTCAAAACAATTTAAAAATCGTTTTTATTTACAATTTTTTTTCTTATTTTCTAAGGAATACAGAGTAAAATAATAATAAAAATAAAATCGATATGTCAAACTCTCAAAAATATTATAATCAATAATTTTAGAAATGTGTGATTTTACTCTAAAATCACCAAAGTCGATTTTAAGTGAAAGTGTTTTATCTATGTTGCACGTAGGGCTGACAAAAACAAATATTGCACTGACATCCTCTTAAATTTAAAATGTAATGGTACTGTTTATTCACTTTAAAAAAAGTAAAGTATTTAGTAATGTATTCATACCGTTTTTCCTTAATTTTCTTTTGTGTTTTCCTCATTATCTTAACAATAACTGGGAATTTTTACCTTCAATGTACAAACTACATCCAATTTATTACCAAAAAACATGCACAAAGTTGAAAATCAAAACATTTTTACTGCTTCAAAAGGCCATAACAGACAGAAACAAAACACATGATTGTAAAATCAATATATAGATTCATTGTTCCACTCAGAATATAAAATAAGTATTAATAATAATACAAAATATTTTTACAGGTATATTTTATTAAGATCGGACATTCCTACAACTACGTATATTGCAATATTATCATCCATAATACACACGAACAATTTTAAATGAATCTACAAAATTATTATTAGAACCTTTAACTACTGATAAGTTCCTACTGAATTACATCATAACAATACACAATAATAAATTTGAGACACTATATATTATAAATTGTAAGAAATAAAAAAAGCTGGTAAGTGGATGTCGCTCTGCTGTACAGTAGGTTACAAATGGGCCAATGTATAGTGGATTGTATTAAACTTGAATTCAATGATATAATATCATTGTATAAAATATTCTGAGCGGAGAAGGTTTGTCAAGCTGAATATTTTAGGCTGTAAGTTCAATTAATATTATAATGTTATAATTTTGTATTTTTTTTTAAAGTGATAACTGATAAACAAAGCGTTAGAAATTAAAATCCCGTTTTTAGCGGTTTTTTGTAAATTGTCGGTGGTTTTTCCCGTGACATTTAATAACTATTAAGAAAATCGAAAAATGACCTCTCTAAAGTATCATATTGATCTAATTTGCTAAAAGATAAGATACTATATATTTAAATCGAAGCACTCCTTCTGGTAGAAATTTTGTACACTGGATAAAAAAAAAATAAATAAATAAACACCATTGTAAAACCACTAGCTTTCTCGCTCCGATCAGAATCTAAAAAATAATAACCTAATATTTTAAAAAGTAGACGGATACTTGATAACGTGATTTCTACTATTCATATTATGTAAGACTGTAGAGTAATACGATTTCTCAAGTTCTTTTAATTAAGTTCTGTTAACTGTTAATTAAATAAAAATGTATATTAAGTATTAACTAAATTTAACTAAATTAACTGTCTTACGAAAAGTTGAATGTATAAGTACGAGTAAATTTATATTTTAGAGCAATAGATATGATTAAAAATTGGTAGACAACACAATTTAGAGTTTTGTGTATAATTTAAGATCAATAATTAGTAATATTGGTAATTATTTTGAATCTATTTTAAGAAGCATATTATTGATTACAAATATTATTTGGACCTCCCACGAATAGCCTTAAATTATTAACGTATATTGTTAGTCCACGATGTACAGAAGATCTATGAGTTAATCGAATAAAACAAACGTATAAACGATTGGATACTTGTCTGAAAGGACAAAGGACGAAGGGCGTAGACATTCAAAGCTATATTTATGGTTTTTAATTTGGTGAAGAATGAGCTGGTTAAAGGATTAAAATATAAATATTGTTATATATTCTAGCAGGAATACAAGTAAACGTGTATTCTATAACTATAATTCTTACTTATATTTGGTATAAATTTAAGATAATTCTTTTCTCTGGTTCGATTAATATAAAATATGCATTATCGATTTAATATAATTAAACACAACTGTAACTTTGTTCGATTTTATTTTTTAATGGAAAGCATATAAAAACTAAAAACACGATCAATAATAGAAGTATGATAAAGTTGGCTGATTTACATATTATTGTGTAAATCTAATTTATTCAGTGGGTTCCAGTGCTTTAAGAGGACGCTATGCGGACATTTATTGTCCCCGTCTTACAAGTGCGTAACATACCAAATTTATACTCAGCAAAACACATTATTAGCTTTGGAAGTTTAAAAACTATAATGAATTATGAGTCAACCTATGATGAAAATTATAGTAAAGACATTATCTGTGTTTGTATGTTGGTTTGAAATTTTGTACGATACAGTATTCAGTGAGTTATGAGCATTTTTAATTCACGCTATACACGTATTATACACTCAAAACTAAAACTTGCTAAAAAATGTCTTTAACAGAAACATAAATAGTTATAATATAGGTACTATATTGATTAGCTATAGGTAGTAAATACGATCATACTTTGTGAAATTGCTTACTTAAAAAGAGATTAAATAACTTTAAGAACTGTTATTAAATAACTTTAATATCTTAAGACAATATAAGTATCAAAATATTAAGACTTTACGATTCAGGGAAGGATTAAAATGTTTTAAATTAAAAATAATTCTAATTTGAACTTGAAAGTTGTTATGAATAAGAATTATGGTAAACAAAATCTTATCTGACCTGTTTATACTTTATGAAAGGTATTTGGTGTTTTATAATTATTATTTGATTAAAAATGTATACCTTTAATAAATGCATTGTAAATAATTTACCACAAAATATTTCAACTATGAAAGGAATTGGTTTAAAAAAGTATTTATGCATTTCAAAAAAAATTACTTCAAAATTTAATCTATGTAGATTACAAATTGTAGTTAAAAATAATAAATAATAACTACCAATTTTACTGATTTACATATTCAAATGGTATGATAGAATTGAATCATGGAAGGTTTCAATATTAATTAAATTCAACATCAGTTTAAAATAATCATTAGTTTTGTGTCATCCCATTAACATAGATAATTTGTATTGAAAAATTCCGACCTAACGTCATCGTTGAAAACAATGATGGTTGTTAAAAGTGACTCATAATGTCCATAGCTATAATGAAACCATCTAATCTTTAACTATAACTTTATTATACTAAAAGAATTTGAATAAAACAATAAAATAAGTATATTATTTTCTAATTTTCCGATGTCAAAATAATCAAGAGAATAAAAAAACTTCTTAATTACGTATATTGATAAGCAATAATTATTATACTTAAAGCGATCAAATATTAAACATTACAGAGTTCTCCGCTCAATATTGGACACTATATAAAGTAGGTAGGTAGTTATAACGCTGGTACGAGTATAAATATGATGAATCGTTTATATTATAGGGAATTGATTCGGATCAATTACATCGAAAAGTCTGAAAGTAACATTTAGCAGTACAGTAAGTTGTAGGTATCTTTGTACCGTAAAGCCGATAAGTTATGCGACCTTGAAACAATACAGTGGTGCAGTGACGATTCATTGATCTTGTACCTACACTATGTGTTTGTGTGCACGAGCGTTTGTTTCAATCGTTTTTAAAAACAACTGCCGCTCTCGGTGTACGCTCAACTAGCTACAAATCCACGTATGGTTGGTTTTGCAATCATCCAGTATGAAGACGTATAAACGTTCATTATTGCTTTAGATTCATTTTTGCTTTAAAAATGAGCAGACTTGCCTACATTTTTTTTATAGACATTTATAATATTCTGTAAGAAATAGTAAAATACATGATAAAATACAAAAATCATATAAAACCAATAAACTATTTTTTTTTTTAATTCTAAATAAGTATACAAACTATATTATAATTGTTATTACAGATAATATGAAGAAATTATTGATAGAATAATATTTATTAAAAGCATAAAGGTATAATATTTCATTAGGTACACAATGATATTAACTTAACATTCATACACAAACTAAGAAACCAGCTATAACCTCTAGTCATCTCTTAATAATAATATTAAATTGTATTTACAATTTGTATAGTAAATTACTTATTATTAGGTCAACTCTAACTATACGCCACCATTATAATTTATACTTTTTAAATTAATAAATAATTAATGAGAAAAAAATATTTGTACTATTGAAATAATTAAATAAGGAATATTTTTTTTTTATTCAAACTATAAATTAAAAATATGAAAATACATCGGTAGTAAAAAAGGCACAGAAAATGAATAAACAAATTAGATTTAATGATTTCAAAGTATTGTATATAAATGTCAAATTTATAAAATGGTTAAATGAGAATAATGACCATTAAAATGAAAATATATATGTATTCATTTGCAATTTGTATTCACTGCAAAAACGTTTTCAATTTAACTAACTAATCAAAAATAAACAAGTCAATCACAATCATAAATAAAATTAATAAAGTATACATTTGTACGACGTAAATATTTGACAAAAATTACGAAACACTGAAATTGATTGAGCTATACTAACAAGTTGGGTAAAGCCTTATATTGTTTTTCATAATTTTAAATTGTAATATATTATATTATTTATGATTTCTCTTTTTTTATTGTTGGTTTATAAAGGCTAATTCACAAAACATATTCAAATTCATCTTTCCTTTAATAATGAGTTTGCTAAAATTCCAATATTAGGAATTCTTAAGTTTACCTACCTATTTAAGAACTACATTTTCAAATTCTTAATTTTACCGTTCAGAGAGTGTCTCGTGGCGTTAAATAGCCTGCGTCTTTTTTGAAAATTATAAACGCCGTTCTGTGGTAAATTTTTAATCTGATGATTTTTTTCGAAAATATTGATACACCTAAATCGAAATTTGATAGAGCAATCACTGAGTTATTTTACTTTGAATTCTAAGAACAATACCTAGTCGAGAATATTTAAATGAATACAATTTGAAAATGATGTTAATTAATATTTATTTACATATATACCTACACTTTATACTAAACCATTAATAAAGACTATTATCATTCGTACTTAAGATGAATAACTAAAAAACTTCTTATTCAAATTTCAATTTATTTGCAATAACATTTACAAAAAACTCATTTGCCTAATAATTTACAGTAAAAATAAGGTATATTCAGTATTTATAAAAATCCAACTCAGAATTTCAAAAATGCATTATTAAAACATAAAGGGGGCTGAATATTCGCCATTCACGGTGAATCACTTTGTCTATAATAGAATATGTTATAAGGTACTTATAGTTTATACATATATTAAAGTATTAATTTATTCTATCTAAATTTTTACATTTTATGCAATATTTACAAAAATAATTAATAATCTACTTATCTACTTAGATAACAAATAGTTTGAATATCATGTGCTAATTTAAAAATAACGTATCCCTTAGCATTTTTAGAATTTTTTATGGTAATAGACAATTGGAAAAGAAGCAAACTCGAGAACGCTTAGCAGCATTTCTAATTGTTTCGTCAGAGTTACTTACCTACTACACTATGTCGGTACATAATATATTTACGAATTCGTTACCTATGTAAATTGTTCCTTAAAGTTTATAATAATTGTTAAAGTTAGTACTTTAATATTATCATTACGTCGCGGTCGTGTTCTTTAACTAGATGGCTTGCAAAAATAAAAACTTTGATGTACCTATGTATTAAGTTTAAAATATGATTCAAATTCATACTCGTATAATATATTGGATATAATGACGTTTCATCAAATTCCCGATACTGATAAATATATATACTCCAAATCAGCTATTAACATTTTAAAGCCAATGTTTTTCCGAAAATATAAATAATTAACCAATCACTCAGTACTTAATTAATTGACCAATAGAATTTAAGTTTTTGATTTTCAACTAATTCAATATACATGGCTGATATATAATTTATGATAATGCAATGGTTATAGGATTAGATAGGACAAAAACATATTTGTCATACTTGAATGTAAAAGTAATCGTTAAGCGCAATTGATTTACTTAACGTAAATTAATATAAGGAGCGTAATTGATAAATTATACAGCAAAAATTCAAATTTTGTTTAAGGAGTCCATGACCTTAATAAGATAATAATAAATTACATTACACTGTAATCTGCGTATGTAGGTATAATTTAAAGTTATAAATTGGAAAATTGAACAATTAAGAATACCTTACTCAAATACTCATTTCACAGTTTTTTGTCAATTGGTAAATTAAATAAATCTAAATTAATAACAAATATTTTAATTTCTCACAATAAAATATTTATAAATTATTTTTTACCTAGTTATCTTGAAAATTATAATAATTTAAAAGATGAATATTAATTAAAAGGGTTCAATATTTAAATGAAATATATTGATTATCCATGATTATATTATAATAATTAAATTAAGTTAAATTTAATATAATTCGTTAAATAAAAACGAAGCGTTATTCAATCTACAGTTTACTTTATTATATAAGACCTTAATTTGTCATTATTCGAATATAATAGTTTATATTAGAACAACTTTTGGTTAAAAATGTTGGAGTTAATATACAATATCTATTAAAGGCATTATAAAAAGGTATTTTACTGCATACATTTAATTATACATACAAAAATTCAAAGCACGTAGATTAAGAAAATGTAAACCAACTAGAAATACAAAAATGTTCAATTTTTTCTGTATAAATAGACGTACCGACTAAAAATATGATTTTTCAAACTAACAATTACGTAATACTGAATCTGAAATGAAATAAGGTCAATAAAAATGTCTTTATTTTAACTTGTTTATTTTTAAATTATTCTTAGCTATTCTTCAACAATGCTTCAATTTTCAAAAATTAGGATTGAACCACTTTTTTAATCCAATATTGCATAGCAATATTTTATGATTCTAATAAATTACAACATTAAAAGTTTCCCAACTTAGATTATACTTAATATCTATAATATAGAAGTTAATCCTACTAAAAACTAATAGTAAAACAAAATAACTATACTTATACATTTATGGAGCCTAACGAATATCAACTTTTAATCAGATAATTGGAACAGTAAATGAAAGTACGAATGACAATATATAGATATAGCGTATACTCATCAAACAAGTGTAGGTAAACTATTTATGAAATACAACGTATAACCATTTAGGTATAACATGTTGAACGCAGTATAGGAAGTGCATAACTCGTCAACGTTTTATTATTTTACCTATGTAATGTGTCGCATTATATCCTTGTATGCGTATGAAATAATAATACATTAATTTATTTTTATTTAGATGCAATATTAATGTGTATTCGTATAAAGAATAACAATAATAATAATAATAATAATAATAATAATAATAATAATAATATAATATATTATAATTATACGTTACAAAAAGCCTGACGGTGAATAATCATAAAATAGTGTAGGTATTCAAGCAAAATGCAAAAACATACATTAAATAATTATAGATGAAACCTTGAGATCATTCACAATTTTGACTATAGGGAAAAAATCATTGGCATAAGAAGCGCCGCTGAAACAGTTATGTAAGATATTTCTTTATTTACGAGTTACGGTTTTATATCACAAGGCGTAAAAAAATATAATTGTGTACCTATTAATGATCATTATTTTTATGGGCTATACTTAATTTTACATTTGTTTACATTTTTAACTATAAAACTCTTAACATGTAAAATTGTTTCTTTAAGTATACCTAAACTATTATATTAATTTATATTAAATTTTACAATGTTAATAAACATTTTAAATTAGGTACGTTTTAAAAATCAAGTAAATGGATAAACATTGTTCTTAAGAGTCCGTGATAATTTAAGGTTTATCCATTACGTAACTATGGAATAAGATATTTTTTAACGATAGGTAATTTTAAAGGTATATATTTATTCTAAATTTTTTGTTTGATTGACATTCGTTTGAATACATTTCAAGCTTTTATTTTGAAAACAACTTAATTACTCAGGACCGTTCTAAATGAAGGACTAATAATACCTTTAGTAAGAATCTACAAGACCTAACGTCCAAAGTGGTTTCGAGGATTTAAAAACTATATTTACTAATTTACCTAATATAATAAAATATTGATTATTTAGTATTATTAAAACAAAACAATAAACCAAAACTTATTAATACACACCAAATTAATATATTTTATAAAAAATAATAAATCAAAATATATATTATGTTGGTTAAACGTTTAATGGCTTTAAAAGGCCTTTTAAAGTTTGCTTTAGGCCCATCTTTCTCAAAGTGGGATAGTGTTGGCAGCATCCAGTGGTAGGGGGGGTGGTATAAGACCCGAAGAAATTTTAGGGGAGTTGACGAGGACTAAAAGGGCGATAATAATAAATAAAAAATATGTTCTTTTTATACGTAAAATTTAAATTAAATACCTACTACATGTCCACATAATTCTACTTACTTCTGTTTTTAAGTAAATCCAAGTCTGATATTAACAATTTTGTTAAAGAGCATCAGGTCCATCCTTTACATTAGATACGTTTTAATTTAATTTTAATAATACTCATTTTAAATAATATGATAAAGTATGAGTTTTAATTATATTTGTATTGTTCTGTTCCATTAAACATGGAAGTTTGAACACAGATATAAGATATAGGTACGGCGTATTTAAATATAAAAATTACAATAACTAGGTACTGTTTTTAGGATGCACTACAGATGATAAGATTAAAATAATTTGGAGGGGATTTAGAAAATTAATGATCTTGAAAGTGGGAGGTGGATTAAATAAGTTTGAGAACCTGTCCTTTAGGTCATGCTAATTATTAGGTATACAGCCAACAAATTGTTGTTAAAGTATGACAAGTATTTTCGGGTCATAGGCACAGGGCTTGCATTTGAAAAAAAAATTCGTAACACAGTGTTTGCGTTTATCGTTGTTTAGTAGTAAACGTTAACAAGTTTGGGTTATCGTTATTCAAATTAAACGTTATACAAGTTTTGCGTTTATCGTTATTCAGAATAGTGTTAATAACTATTAAATGTATCAATAATAACTAATGCGGATACGGAAGATAATCAATTATAATGTCCATATACATGAAATAAATATTTCTACGAAACTAATATAACTTTTAAATAAATGGACTTTAAATCATTTCGTTTTGCGTTATTTTTTGTTCAATGAAATTCTATAAATTAAGTTTTGCGATATTTTTCGTTTAATAATATTGTTCTATAAATTATGTTTTGTTTAATGAATAATATATAATATTGTTTGCTAATCATTGTATTTTGTTTTGCGGTGTTTAGTTATTTTTGATTATCGACATTATCGCTTTCCGTTATAATTAAGTTTAGAAATTGTAATCGTTTTTTTGTCAAATATAATGTTATTAGTACGTTTGCAAGCCCTGGCTTAGGTATACCTTCATCAAATATAAAATTGTTTAATAGAATTTTTTCTTTAGTATGTTAAATCAAAACTAAATAACTGTTTGCACCCACAGACCTTCACCAAATAAACAAATCAAACAAACGATCATAGTTACCAAACTCAAAGGGGAATCAATAAACTGGTCTTATATATTCAACATTGAAATTATTTTCTGTTAAAAAATAACACACAGTAAAAATAGGTTATTTATTTCATATATATTATATATTATCACTACCACGACGTAGCAAGTCGTGGTTGTTTAAATTACCACACAGTTATGGATGGCTAAATACAGCGAATAAGTACTTACCATGTTATTTCAAAAAAATGAAATAAATCAGACTACTTCAATTTCCATCGTAAATTTACTCTCAAAATTATTAATAAAATCCTAATTAAGTGCATTTTTAATATTGATACAAAGAAGACTGTTTATTACAAAAAAATACTGTGTATCATATAGTTTACAGCATGGTTTATGAATAAGGTATAATAAGAATTATACCTTATTAATATAATATTACTAATATGAAATAATATTGAATGTTTGAAAATTATTTTACACATATTTTATATTATATGTAAATTAAATAACACTCTTATAACAAAGGTTTCTTTGTATTTATCATAATGTTTTAAAACAATAGAACATACGAACTTTATAAGTACAACAATTAATATAATAATAGGTAGATATAGGTATACTACATGCGTGTGCAAAAGGTAAGTGATTTTTGAGTGGGAATTGTAGTAGGTACAGTATACATCTATACATTAAGTTTATAAACAAAAATAATAATTATCGAGTTCTAAAAATTAAACTAACTTGTTTGTATTACATTTTTGAAGTTTTTTGAATAACATATATTTTTTTCTTCATCAACAATAGTTGATAGAACTTAGACATTTTAATATTTTAAATGTCTATAATTAGCTACAATAAACCCAATATACCTATGAATAGGAAATGCTTGTATAAATATTAATTATCTAGTTTAATTTCATTTTTAAATAACAAAAAAAAATTAAAACGTTTTTGTCAAAACCTTAAGTTACGTAAATATTCTCGGTTTTTAATATAATAATAATTTTTTTTTCGATTATTTTCAAAAGTAAGTAAGAACCGGGAATTTTCAAATTTGACTCATTTGACCAAAAGATCCGATTCAGTGGCAGAAACAACTCTCGATATTGAAATATTTTTTCTGATATAAAAATGCTCTAGAAACAAAATTTTTAAAAAGGTGGGAAAGTGTAGTACATATAATACGCTTCGCCTCACAGTAGTTGTTTTGAAGAGCCATTGTAATGCAGGATGTGTGTTAAATTTGAATTCGATGATATAGAAGCATTGTAACGAAAAATGATTATGAACGAAGACAGTTTGTCAGCGTATATATTACAAAATGTATGTTATGGTATTATTGGGATCAAACTTACTGATTAAAGTAATTTATATTACCTAATGTTAAGTATTTATACTAAAATAGGCCAAAAAAATATCATTTGAAAATGTCAATAATACCTTTTTGAATAATCCTTAGCTTTAGATGCTGATCTGCCCAACCCATTTCAAACACTACAGAATCATTTTTTCATAATAATTATATACCTATAATGATTTATCACAGAATACAAAATATGTAATATTGTAATACAGTCATTACAGTAACCTACTAGATGACGAATTTCATTAAAAACTTACCATACACCGAAGTTGTGAGTTCATCTATTTTAGATTCTAAACAGATGAATGTATTGATTATACAATGTTTTTTTTTTTTAGGGTGTCTGCGTGTAGCTACACAATAAGTAAACAGAATAATGCTGCTTTGATTTTTAACTTCAGTATTTTTTCTGGTAAGAAAGTGAATTTATTTGGTACTTAAGGTCAAAATTGAAAATTCCCAGTAGTCTACAAAAGCGTCGTGAAAATAATAAAAAATCGGGAATTTTCACGCAAACCCGATTTTCGACGAAATTGATTTGGTTTTTTTTAGCCTAATTCACAAACGAATAACAGTAGATGTTTGAAATGTTTACTCTTCCATTTTAAAGGCATAAGAAATGTACAATATTTTTTATTTTTTTATTTTTAAATAGTTAGGACAAAAAATGTTCAAAAGCTTGGAATTGTAATATAAGCTTCTTCATAAGTAGTTCATACTATAACCAAAAGTTTTCATTCAAATTTGGACGAAATTAAATATTTAAACGAAGAATAACAGTTTTAGTTATTTTGCTGCGATGTAAAAATATTTTCCGTGGGTACTTGAAATTTTAAAGTATATTATTATATTTTATACACACAGTAACATTTCCAAATGCAATTTTTTCTAACCTATAGCTATACTGTAATCCGTTCATGTCTAATAATTAAATAAATAACTTTAATAGCAATAATATTATAAAATATACTCGTATAATATTGGTTAGATAGTCTTCACTCGGAAGTTTTTATATACAATTATTATTTAACCATTGAATTCAAATTTTAAAAAAAACCCACTACACGATATATTTCATTATGACGATTGAAAGTACCTATACTATATAAGTAGTTGTATTTGTACTTGTAATTATTCATGCATTATTAATTATTTTTTTGTTTTAAGTAGGTAATATTCCATGAATTAATTTTTTCTTATCAACACTTTATTTTTATAAATCCGTTTGTTAAATTAATTAATAAAACTGAAAACCATACAAAATGTCATGTAACTATTATGAATTTTCAGTTCGTGTATATTTTTTGTTAATGTGTGTATACACCACAATACATTTTGTTTGCCATACAATTAAATTAATAGTAGGTGTTATTAGCATGCATGTTTCAAATATTTAACAATTAAAATCTTGCATATGCGTTTTCTAAGATATTTTTTTAAACTAAATTTGTTCATTTTAAAATAAAAATACGACTAAACGATTGTTGATGATTAAAAAAATATCAGTCGTTAATATTTATAAATAATTAAAAAATATATGCCTTAGACCTTATTTCAACAAAAATGACTTAATATATTATGTTAATTTTCTAATGGAAATAGGATCAAAGTATGATACCAAGTCGAATTGTTGTTGCATGTTGTAATTACACACTATATTTTATATTGAAGATACGTACGTCGTACATCATATTAACGTATTACTACTTACATATTAACCTTATAGCTAAGCACAGCCTAATCATGGTAAACCAATTTCGTTCAAATTTACTTAAAGTCATGTATAATAGGTAGGTATAAGTTATTGAATTAAATTAACAGCTATTGAAAGAATAAAATAAACTGATATGTTCTTTATCGGAATACTTATAGTTTTTATTTAATATCCGTTTTTGAATAATAAAATGATTATAACGCATAATTTATGTTTACCTTTTTTATTGAGTACTTAGGTACATAAACTGTATAATAAACGGCTATTAATTAAATAATAATTACATTTTAACTGAATGAGGCAGATATAGTTCTTGAGGTCAATTGATTTCATTGTTTAGTTTTACAAATGAAATAAAACAAAATTTAAATAATGAAGTCTAACTTAATTATAACTATTTTTCTAGAACATGAACAACTAAAATCACCTATTCTATGTATGTATGTTTTTGTAATGCGATTAAACAATTTTAATTAATTAATTAAAAACTAATAAAAAAAGTCAGTTAAATTTTTTATTGGTCTGTAAATACCTATATATACTCATAAACTAAGAAGAATAAGAAGACCACGCAAGTTACTTTTATCTCATATACCTATGCAAGTAAAGTTATGTTGTGTGCCAAAGTTTTTATAAAACCGGGATTTAAAACCATAGTATACTCAATTTAAAGTTTAAACGTAAATATAACCGAAAATTAGTACCACTAACCTTGACTAATTCTTTGAGGCGTTCCCTGTTGTATGTGCTACCAATTTCCTCGCCGAGCGCCCAGTCTAAAGCCTTACTGATGGGCCAAGACAGCGGGGTAGTAAGCACCATTACGGTTTTCGTGACGTAAATGGTTTTTGCACCGATGCACAATCCGTGACGTGAACAAACAGCTTGTGGTGTGATTTCACCGAAGATGACAATGGCCAGTGTAGAAGTAATGACTGCCACCAAGCCGGACGTCAAGTCGTCCAACAGAATGGTAAATATCGAATTGACCATGACGTTTCCCAATAGAATACTACATAGCAAGTAGTTACCATGAATACGCACAGGCAAGATAGCTTTGGCGTACTTTCGCTCAGCCTCTGTACCCGTGTTGCAAATGATCTTCAGGTCCATTCGGTTCAACGACATCAAACCCAAGTTTAGACCGGAGAAAAGGGACGAAAATGACAGACAAGTGAGAATTATAGCAACCTGTAGCCAGAAAGGTAGCATTTTTTCGTATACTCCAACTTTTTTGTAATATTCACTACCCATATGTGTCCAAATCGCACCGGTCTTATCGCTCTCTTTCGAACAGAAGTAGAATATCGTACCTGCTTTACTAGCTTGTGGCAAGATGATATTTATTAGGGCTGTGTTTGGTTCGTTCTGTAAAATAGTTACCTGAAAATTCCATTAGAAAAAATTAATTATGATTTTATTGAAAAAAGTTTTAAAAAATCAGGTTATAGAACCATAATTCAGCAACTATTATTATGGTATTTGAAAAACGATTGCGTACACAATTCAGTTTATAAAATATATATGTTTTAAGTGCATACGAATTAATTAAGAAGTAGACCTAGTGGAATACAATTTTAAGTTTTAATCCTGAAATTACATATTTGATTGGAATAATATACCTATATATTTATTACTTATCGGTATAGAAAAAAATAACTACAAATATATTATTTTTTAATTTTAATGATTTTTTAATTTATTTAAATACAATCATAAATACTAAACTAAACTGAAATATATATAATCGAAATTGTATTTTTTATTTAAATAATACAGTAAAGAATAAACGTTTGATATTAAAAGTGATTGAAGTATTTTCTGACAATCACACAAGGACATAAAAACCGATATTCGTAATAAAAACATGTGTAATATTATGTGTCTACATAAAATTCCACATTACATATGTACACTTTTTCTATCCATTATCCGAATAGAAAAACAAAATTATTTAGAATGTCTTATATACTATATACTAAGTAAAAAAATTGAATTTCATAAATAAATATGATACGTACTCCTTGAATTTCTCCAACGGGAAACTCACACGGACCACCTTTTTCACCAATTTTTTCCGTTAGAACAAATATTGTTTTTTCAGTCCAGTCACTACCAAACAAACGAAACGACGCATTTCGTTGAACCAGTAACTGTGGTACTCCTAGATCATCATAGTCTACAGCTGCATCAGAGTACTCCACCCGTAAGCCATAAAAGTTTACTGGAGATATGTAAGCTGTACCTAATGGGGTAACATTTTTTAATGTCCCTGTCCCTTGTTGTCTTCTCCGTCTGCAAGAAAAAATTACCAATTATATAATCAGCAACATTCAGTTGAAATACATTTCAAACAAAAACCTATACGTACACCATAACAATGTATTATTGTTATACCTACATAAAATATAAGTATATTAAATATATTTATACATTTTGGAAAACAAACTTAACGAGGGATTTAAATCTGATTTCAGCGTCTTAAACGCATCAATGCATCACTAGATTGATATCGTTACTTTGAAAATGTATCATAATACAACTAATAAATTCATATATAATTTGTGTAATAGATACATCGACCCACGATTTCAAATTCATGTTGACTGTTGTCATCTTAACGGGGACGTTATACAAATTTACAATTTGAAAATGCTCATAACTATCTCTATTATTAAAATATAATAATACAAATGGGGTAACAAATAATGTTCTTACCATTCAATTTGACTAAAAGTTAATTCACTGTAACATTAAAAACAACAGAATAAAATAGATTCTAAACATAAAATGTACTAAGTACGTTATAAATTAGTATATTGGGTATGACGTTCTCATAAGATTATACAGCTCACTATTTGTTTTCTATCTCTGATCCACGCACCACAGCATAGCAATTTTGCGTTCAATAAAGCCAACCTTGAGTTGTTTGTTGTTACCTTTAGTTACCTTTAGTAGTGCGAATTGACTTACTCTCAAAATTAAAGCTAAGATAATTATATGTGTTTTTACAATGGATATTTTTAGGGTATTTAAATTTTTCTGTGATATATGAATATTTTTAAATTGTAATACTTTACATACTCATAACTTGTATATAAATTGAAAAATCGTAAAAAACTCATGAATAAACACAGGTATTTTTCTTAACTTAAAGTTTAATAGTAGGACAATTTATTCTAATATAGGGACAACATAAGGTTGGTTCTACTAACACAAATTTGCTATATTATCAAAAAGAGAAAACAAATAGTGCGCTGACATCCTCTTAATGAACTATATTATATAGAAAATTAAAACAAAAAAAATCAAGCAGATCATATTAAAAGGGCGTTACTTATAGACATTTGTTGTCTCCGTCTTACAAGTGCGTAACATAACAAATAGTACGTTTAGCGGATCACGTTTAGAGCTTCATTAGTTTACAAATTAGAGTGAATTAATCTCGTATACAATTTAAAGGTAAGATTATTATCTTGAACATTTCACAGGATTTGTATTATATTTTAATTTTTAGAACAAGTTATGAGTATTTTAAAATTGTAAATTGTTTATACATCTTAAATTACCCATAACTCGCTTTAAATTTAAAATATAACAAAAAATCTGCAGATTGAGAGTTAATGTCTGGTAATAGTTCAAACTTCAAACAATCAATTGTATAATGTGTTAACTATACAACTCTATATATTAAAACGTGCTGGTGTTTTTAGTAAAAATTGAAAAGAACACTGGCTCAACTGCTACAGTCCTTGGTATTTATAAATAACCGTAAAAAAAATAAAAAGATCTCCAGGATCCTGATTTAAATGTGGTTGAGTGTAAAAAGATCGATGACAAACCAATTGCTAAATAAAACACTCACAATGGTTCAACGATGATAATTGAAACTGATGAGACAATTAATATGCCATTTATGCTAAATATTTATGAAGCTAAGTTGACGGTGGATGCAATCATTGAATTCAAATTTATTAATAGCCTGTTTTTTTATCAAACAAAATGTTATTCCTTCAAATTTATTTGCCAAACAAGTCATTTATATAAACTCTTACTAATAGTTAGGTATTAAATGATTTTATATTGATGGCATTGTGTTAATAGATACCAATACTAATAATTCGTTTAAATTAAATATGAATAGTAATTTATGAGTAGATATTCAAGATCAGGATAAGTATATAATCAACAAATATTAAGACAGTTAAAGAAGTAGTAATTATAATCTATATGTACCTAAGTACCTATGTTTAAAGTATACTAATAATATCACTGTATTTATAGTGTTCTAAACAAGTCACAAACACAATAACATTTTCGAAAAGCAAAGTTAAACAATAACAGTTTTCTACTTATTTATTTCTAATCGTCATTTGGAGTTCAAAAATGTTTTTTAGACGTTAAACATTTGAACTCAGTCACATAAAAGTAGCACACGAAAGGCATTTTTGAAAGTTAGGTACGCATGTAATTATGTATAATTTTAACTATTATTGTTATTAATAGCCGTGGTTTAAGTGTAGGCATACTGTAAAATGCTGTACATAATATAGAAAGGAGTTAACTGATGACAATTAATCAAAATACGCGAAACACGAAGTAACTTTTAAATAATAGTTTCAAATATTGTTAATGTTAGTATGCATAAGGTTTTTAATATTTTTGATAAGAGCATTTGATGGGCATGTAATTATGTCACGATTCTAAACAATCTGACAGACTATGGGGGCATTATATAAAAAAAACACGCCTACTTAAAAAATGTTGATCCTCGCCATGGATTTGAGATTAACTGTGGGCGGTTTTAAGTACTAATAATTATACAAATCAAAACGATAATACTAAAAGCTCAATAAGTTTTTATATTTAGAGACTAATTACATTTAAATTAAAAATTAAAAATGTTAAATCATTGTTTCACAAAACGAATATAATTGAAGTAATATATTAATCAAAAGTAGATGTTGAAATTTATAACTAGATTAAAATAACCATGAATCAAATGTATTACCTATGTTAATAAACATGATCATAATATGATACAATATGACAATAATTTCAGAAAACTGATATGAATAATAAATACAAAATTTAGTTATATTAATATTTAAAAGGAAAACATAGATTAATAAGTTCAAAATAATAAGGTTTGAACTTTGAACTTTGTTAAGTATTTTCCAGATACCCAACTGTATATTTATTATTTAGATATGTTGCATAAAGGAGAATTTTTTTTTTTAAAGCTTAAATTTAGAACTCTGAAACTGAAAATGATCGAGCGTCATGTACATTATTTGAATTAGAATATATTTTTAGAAAGTACTTGAAATTTCTCACAGTAAAAATGTATATTAAATCATCATTTGGTTAAACATCTTGTATAAATTGTGAATTGAAAAAATACTGTTTATCGAGAATCCAAACAGCATGATATTAACTGCAGTTGAAAGTGATACGTTATAATTACTAAAAACTAAACGAAAAACTCGTTCAAGCATATACTAACCAATCAAAACGAAAAATTAAACCATAAGTATAGCTGCACTAATTGAAATTTTAAATACAGTATGTTCTCTCGATATGTCAAAGTTTCTCACCTGCTTGGCGACGAATCCAATGAATTTTCCGTGGACTGTGACATTTCGTCGGATCTGATTGCTACCGAATCACCCTGGTTCACCCATCGACCATCACTGTCGTCGCTGGAACCACTGAACACGCTCCACAGCGATGAGGTAAGTCCATTAGGTGGTTTTCGCGGCTCGTAAGTGCACAAGTATACGTTTCGTGTGGTCAAGTCTCGATCAAACTTGAACGTGATGCTCATCAACAAGTATGTACCATTTGTCCACAACTGAAAAATAAAACACATAATTTATTTTCAAATGCTGAAAATGCATTCACCACCAGGCCTGTTAATCCAGAAAGCACATCACGCGTACCAACAAATGTCGGCATAATGGTCTATTATACTATTAAGCACCATACGTGAAGGTACACGAAGTACTTTAGAAGTAATGCAAAAAAGGAAAGGGGTGGACACAAAACATTCACCGATTTTTATTTAACAATATAATTAATATATAAATTAAACTATAAATTTTAAAAGGTAATTTTTTAAAATGATAAATCATAAATAAATAAAATACTGTATAAGTACCTATTAATTGCCAGAGACAAATAAGGAATTACACAATTTTAAAAAATAACTTATTAACGAGAAAGATATCTTTGATTATAATTTAAATTATAGTATATTTTACATTTTATAAATTATGATAAACAGTTAAAATTTAACTCGCATTAGTCGCATTGCGATACAACTATACAAGTTTAAAAAAAAAACACAAGAACACGGATAATAATTTTATTTGTAATGTTAACAAGAGGCAGTGGCGTAGCCAGTGATACCCTCTTGAGTGATGGCGGACCCCCCCCCCCCCCCCGAAGTTCTAATAAAATAAAAAAAATTATCTATGGTCTATGAAAGTTACTACAAATACAAATTTGTATAGCCGTACGGAAACCGAAACCTAAAATAAAATCTCGGCATCAATATGCTAAACTTATGAGAAACTTTAGTTAACTAACTCTGTGAAAATACAATATCAGCCCCACTCCCCGCATACCAACCCAAAGAAAAATCCTGGCTACTTAACTAATGTAATTTACTATAATATATAAAACAATTACTAGTAAAAACAACAAAACTGAATATATTATGCCGAACCTGAATATAAGTTTAGTATAAATAAAACAATATAAATCCAAGACAGTGACAAAACAATATACCACGGGTGTCACGTCCTCTTATTGAAATAATATTCAGCAATTAAGTAATAGTGCAAATTACCAGACAATATAAGATCCAATTATATGTATGTATCACTGCAGTTATATAGGTTAATAAATGGGATTAGTTAGATAAACGTGAGTCGTCAAAAATAAATGTTGTATTGCTATCATAAATGATAAAATATAACTTGCACGATATGGAATAGTTCTTTGCGCATATACAGAGTGACCCACCATATTTACCTAGATGTTTACAGTACCTAGAGGTAGTTAATAGGTTTTTTTAAACTTATTTTTGCGAAATATTATTGATAAGATAATATAATGATTTCAATTTTGTTGGTAGGTACATACAATAGAAATCAGTAACAATCATATGGTAAAAAATGAATCAGTATACTTAACTTACCAACACAAATACGAAATGTAAAGTGTAAATATTACGTACCTATATATGAGTGAATCTATGTATAAGCGGTAAAGTAACGACTAATGAGATAAAAAAATTTTTAACAAATAATATACTCGTAATATACGTATACCAGAGTATACTTACATACTACCTACAGAAAATTATGACAACATTTTTATAATATACGTATTATAGTAGAAATGTCCCAGATATAAAACAAATATTCCAGTTTGTTTATAAAATAAAGTTTTAATTTATTTTTAACACTTAAAGAACTTCAACAAAATATATAGGTAGTTAAAATACACGTAACAAAACACGAAACAAATTATGTTTTTACTTTTTATATTGAATACTTTTTTGTGATAATTTAATTAAAATATAAAATAACATAGGTACCTATGCACAAAATACACAAACATTTTTCGATTAACTATTGTGAATTTTAAACAATACCCTATAGTCACTACTTACAATTTATATATATTTGTAAATAACCAATAAGTAAAACACGATTTTTGAAATATAAATTGGTAAGTATACATATTTTAACTGTATATATACCTACTACAAAATAATATAAAAATTGGTTGGTTTCATTGCAAGTTAAAATTAAATTTTCACTGACTGCATATCTGTTCAACAGGCCAATAATAACAGACAACAGATAACCACACGTAATTTATAAAAATTTATCAATTACGTAATATTTAGTTTGCATAGTGATTGTATTACGCAGCACTGGAGTTCATTCACTATTTAACTAATTTTCTGAGACTTCTAAAACTAAACGAAAGCAAACGTGTTTTAATACCTATCGTATATCACGTACAAAACATTTCCAAGAACAAATAGATTTTTATTTAATTTATGTCCACATTTTACTTATATATGCTCTAAAATAAAAAAGCTAAACATCACAATGTTACCAAAACCCAAAGACATACAATTATAATAAAATGTATCGTAATTAAAATTATAATATAGGTACCTACTACAACTACCTAATACAATTGATTGCATACGAATTGAGACCTAATAAACATTTTAAAACGAATTAGATCTTGGGGTTTTTTAGGCACCTAATATGTAAACTATCCCTCCAAACTTTGAAAAAAGAAGTATTCACTTCAAAAAACATTTTCCTTCCCAGTTGTACACACTTTGGACTTTTGTAATAAAAAATCTAGTTATGATTAAAAATATTGTTTTGTGTTGGTTTAGAGCAGTAAGTATATAATATACCTAGTACCTACTATAAAAAAAAAATTAAAAAAATATTTCTAACTTAATTCTATGAAAATACTTTGTGCGTAAATAAATTATGTATTAAGTTTCTAATAATGAACAGAACATATTTATACTAGAGTACCTATTAGATTATAATAGATAATAGTAGATAATGACATTTTAAAAAAGTTTTATATATTTGTATAACTTTTCCTAAATCAAATATTTAACAGATAGTTAAGGGTGATAACAAATAAAAAGTGATAACAAATAAAATAACAAATTATAATGTGGGAAACTCAATGAAATTATATAGGTAAGATAGTTTTACAGTTTTAATTCATTTTAAATGTATTTAGGGGGACGGAGTGGCCGAGCGCTGGTTCGATACCTCGGCCGCGGGCGGCATTTTTCTTAGGGCAAGTCATAGCAGAAACCTACGGGTGCCCCATTAGAAATTGCCAAAACACAACACACACGTACCAAGCTACCCAACCTAAAAACCCCACAGTTCCCTCCCCTTACCCAATAGCCTATGTTGCCGCGGGTTATCCAATTAAAAAAAAAAAAAAAAAATGTATTTAATTATAAAACTGTACCTAAATACTTATGTAATACGTATTTATATTTTAATTTCAAGTTACACTGCGCAATATATATATATTTTTAAACCGTATAAGTTGCAATCTTAGATGTATCTGGATAACATTTGAATTATTTCTTTAACAAAGATTTTAATTGATCATTCTTATTTTCAAACATTTCATTCAAAATAAATGCACACATTTTCAGAGTAGACCAAACTGATGTAATATCAATATAAATCATAATACGGATATAAATAACAGGAAGGGGCTTAATATAATTATTATTAGGTTTTAATCTGTTATTAATGTGTTCAAACTATATTTTTCAAAAAAAAAAGGTTTCCTAAGAGTATATAATACCTAAACGTTTAATTTTGTATTTAAACATGTTTGACCTTCAGTACGTAATTTGTTTGACAGATCTCAAAAAATTATTTGTATTTAATAAGTTTATCATAATTCTTACTTAATATGGTAAGGAAAATAAGTAAATACATAAATAATCCATAGGAAAATCATGTATACTAATACTAAACTACCTATAGTGAATGAATACATGGAAAAATTGTTAAAAGTACATTTTTACCCAGATTTTTACTAAATTTTACAATATAATTATGTAATATTGATTAATTTAATGTAAATACCTAGTAATTGGGTGAGCCGATTTTTTCTTATTATTTAAGAAATAATTATGTATTTATAATAAATTATTAAGTCATCATAACCAAAATTAAAATTAAATTGCTCTTTCCCTATGATGAGTTATATTAATAATAAATGAATGATTATAAAGACGGGAAGGCACCAAGGAGGTAAAAGCAATTTTAATATATTACCATAGCTAACCAATTTTGACTCTATTATTACTACGCTAATTGAAATTTAATACTGATTAAAAACAATTAGAAATTTTAATTTTAATAACGTATAAGACAATTATTGTTAATTACGATTTAGTACAATAGTAATATAAGAGTTCATATTATTAATTATTATATTAATAAAAAATAATAATACATTAGGTATATATGTAGTTTATAATTTTGAAATTATTTTAGGTAATATAGTAGTTAATTTATCATCTATTGGGCAGTTTAATTATAAATTAAAAGCTAATGCCTGATAAACAGTATCAATTATTCTGTTCTTAACAATTATTAGCAAAATATGAATAGTAACAATTGTGGTAATATTGTTATAAGAACTATATCAGATTCTAATTTTCATTTTTTTCCCCTCAGTAATAATTATTTGTTTGTTTTAACAGCAGAATGGGATAGGAAAATATAAAGGACTTGAAAATGAAAAGAAGGCAATGGATAACATGGACTACGATAATGTTGCCATAGATGCGTTGACGAGTATTGATTTGTAACACGGGCGCTCACTAACAATATTTTCCACTCGGCTGCGCCCAAGCATACTGGCAAGAAACTTGGTATTAGTATGTTAGTTAAGTAATACGGGTAGGTACAAGGCAATGTAGGTATTGACGTCTTAATGGACGAATTCACATGCACACGTCAATCCAATCAGATCACGACATTAACCACTAACTAGTATACTTCGATACGTAGACTGGGACACATAATATATTGATATAGATAAACAATGAATTATTAATGACAAGATATATTATGGTATTGATATCACGATATATCATCGATTATACTTCCAATTCAAATAACTGTGTACTATAAGTCTATAAGGAAGAAATTACGTTAAAAACCATACGTTAAAATATTTAAACTATGAAAAAACACCAAATAAATAATATGTACTTAACTAAATTTTTTTAAGCTGCAGAGGAAATAAAATATTTAAAAAAATATTTGTTAAAATGTACAATCAACTCCATCAACTTAAATTTCATAAGATAATAATAATTACTTAAATGTGTTAAATTACAACACACATAATCTGATCTAATTCATAAGATAAAACATTTTAATAATATAGAAAGACGATAAAAAACACGAAAATAATTAGGTAATAATATTTTAGGTTTACTTTTTAATATAAGACGTAATATATTTACAGTCATGTTTAGAATATATAGATAGATAAATAGATACATATGTACGGAATTGATTCAAAATCATATATTTTATTTAAATAAAGTCTCGTGAATAATAATATTGTTTTAAAATTTAAATATGGTAAAAATAAACCTCGAAATAAACCATGAAATATGTATGTACCTACTATGCGAGCTACTATGTATACGTATACATATAGTAGTAAATGACTACTGTCTTTTCGAATAAACTTCGCTAAATTATACAAAACACCCGTTTTAATATATTATTTTTAGAAATCAATAAATAAGGTATTTCAAGTATTTCACATTTTTATGCTTCCGAAAACATAATTTAATTTTTAACAAGTTTAAGATACGAAGCCACGGATTCTGTGCTCTACATTAGTTACCTAATACTTTATTAGTTAAATTGTTAAATGTATTTTATAAATTGTACCTAAGTGAATTATTACCAAACCCATCACTTATTTACAACAAAAATATGAACAATTTGCCACTTTTTTTAAAATACAAATTATTAGGAGGCACCTACATAATAGATTTCTCTTAATATACTAGTTTCTAAAAGTAATTTATAATATAATATCCCTATACCCTACATTTTGGCATTTAACATTTTTCCCCGTTATTTTTAGATGGTGCCATTGACAGTCGCCAAGGTATAATATACTAAATATTTAGTGGTATAATTTATATTACTATCGAGTCTTAGAAATATTTAGGCCGTAGAATTTAGATTTTTTAAGCAGAACCAATCGTGTTTAATATTACAGTTGTTTGACTTATTATGGAAGTAAAGAACATTATCTGTGCTTTTATGATGACTTTATTACGGTAGGTAGATATTTAAATGTTTCTGTACCTATAATATATCAATATATGGTTATTTTTAAATTGTAATACTTTACATACTCATAACTTGTAAATCAATAATGAAATATCATAACTTTTTACTCAAAATTTTTTCATGTACAACACTTATCATGTTTTTAAATTTAAGTTTAACAATAGTTCAATTCACACTAATACTAAAGATAACAATACAAGGTTGATAGATCGTAAATATGGTTCTGTTGAACGTAAATTTTCTTTGTTGAGAGTGGATCAGAGAGAGAACACAGATAGCTGATAATTGACATCCTCCGGGACATCCTCTTAATTAATTTTCCAAGTTTTGGGTTTTTGTTACCCATCTTAAGCTGGTATTACACTTGTTCGACTTTGGTCGATCGATCGACACATTTAGTCATCGACAAAAAGTCAGTAAACATAAAATGAAAGTATTTATCAACTATCGATTAACCGATGACGAAGCAGTGCTAACCTGCCAGAATGTCATCATAATATACCTCGTAATACACAATTTATTGTGAAATATAATTATAACACAATTCCAGAGAATTTTGTATTAGACAATCTAAATAATATTGTCTATACATTTTCAGAGCGGTTGTGGCGCTAAGATTATGGCATCTGCCATGACAGCGAGCAAATTAGTATAAAACCGGGTATAAATCAATCTTATAGTAAATGGTTAGAAACGCCACTCCATTATCTATTAGCCGTAGAAAATATTAGAAGATGATTTCGTAAGTACAGATTATTTTAAATCGTATTCAAATATTTGAAAGCTCTTTATTTTTTTTAGATAAATTTCAATATTAGGTAGTTATTACGAAAAACTAAATAACTAATAACTTAAGCTTCTTTAACAGAACATAGTTATGCACGATTGTAAGTTAGTAGGCAGGTATTTGTCCTTGTATTTGTTATTTTCTGATAAAAATAAATAAATACTATTTACAAGTCATAAATCATAAAAATTAATAATTGAATTAGTTAGGGAGAAGGGAAAAAAGAAAACATAAACTATTTAGTATTTACAAACTTGAAAAATTTCTCGAAAATTAAACAATAGGATTCGTTAAAAACTTAAACAAATAGTCAATAGAAATTAGTATGAATATTCAATGTACAATAAATCAATGACTAAGATTTTTATTACGCTCAAATCATTAGGTAGCTAGGTAAAAATATACTTTAATTTAAAAAAGTAACTTATCTTGTCAGGTATTTCAATATTAGAAGTATAATATACATTAGTACCTATATATGAGTGTATTATACTTGTAAAGGATTAGATCCGATCCTAAGGACGAGATGATACTCTCTAATATGCTTAATCCCTTATACCCATATTTTCAAGAGGCAGACAATAAAATGACACTTCAATCTTTCGTTGATCACTTTTTAAGAGAAAAGCTATAGTTACATTGTTTGCCTAGCCTAATACAAACTAGCCCTAAAGATGAAAACAAATTTATTTAAAAGAATCATTTTTTTTTTATTTAGGTATATAAGGTATAATTACAATATGTTTGAATAGCAATACCTACCTATATCATTTGACTTAGTATTTCAGATTTCATTTCTAAATGGATTAGTCGTAGAACTGTCAATATTTAAAATTAATAGAAATTTATAATTTTAGACCAACTATATATTAAGTAATATGTCGTTCTTTAAAAATAATTTACGACATAATACAGTAGGTGGATGTGTACTATTATTTTAATTTAAAAATGTATATCAAGTGATCGTACATTAATAATTAGTTGGATGAATATTCATAAATATACTTATTTGTTCATTTTTAATTAAAATAAAACATACAATTTCGTGAAACAAGTCATTAGGTTTTAAATACATTCACATATAACTAAAAATGAATACAAAAGCAATTAGGTACTTCTATATCTAGTGCCTACTTAATACATAAATACATGAAAGGAACTAACTACATTTTACATTCAAATATATAAAAATTACTAAGTAATCAACTCCTCAACAATTAAAAATAAAATCAATAGGGCCCTATTTTAAAACTTACTAAGAACTGGTCTCTGTACTAGTATATCTACCTACATTGATAATTGATAAAATGTATATCTAACTATAATAATAGGTAAGCATTATATTACATATCAGATACTGAATAAATCTAGAAATATATTTGTTTAACAATTATTACAATCAGGGCTATTGTCAGGGAGGGGAAGGGGAAAATTCTCACAAATGTAGTGCATTGAGCTTGGAATATCAATATTCTAATTGGTAGCATACAGAAAATCGCCTCGCAAATTGATCTTAAGTCTAAAGTATTAGGTACTAGAATTAATGACAACAAACCATCACTGCCGGCAACACCTGAAATAACATTGATATGTGTACAATTCCTATAATATTCTTTTATTGTTGCCATAGGTACTGCTTACATAATTCTGAGTTCTGAAGGTAGAATTTGAAATTCCCATTATTCATTATATACTTATATAGTTATATCAGGCAATTATTATATAATTAAATGTATTTTATATTTTATACCTACCTATTCATAACTATAGCAATAATAAAGTGGTAACAGTGGTATCATTTGTGAGACAACACATGTAAATTTCAACAATTAGGTATATTAGATTGTACCTACATTTAAGGACAGTTTTAAATAGTAACATCCTTTTTACTGATGATAACTTAAAGTAGGTAGGTATGTACATTCATTTTAGTTGTTGAAGGAGTTTTTACCTAGGTACCTATTGGTTAGCTTATTAATTTAATGCCCATTAGTTTTTTTTAGTTTTTTTATTACAATTCTTAAATTGCTGGTACCTAAATACCCTAACTTCTCTATAATTTATAGAGCCAATAATATACAATTTTTAAATACTAATCTAAAATGTAATAGGTACCAAATAGTCATGAAACTTGACAGTCCTATAATAATACCTAATAAAAACAATATTACTACCAATTATGTTAATGTCATGTCTATATAATCATTTTGAATAATTAGTTAGTGGACAACATCTAAAATTAACTCAGTATCATCTACTACTGCATTACCTCATTCTTTACACTGTAAAATATATTATGTTGAAAATTACATGAAATGTGTACGAACACTCAAACAACTTACTTGTAGTATAACACTACAACATTATATTATTGTCAAAGTAATATACGGGGTAATATACATCCCATGATTTATATGTTTACTGTACAGATTGAAATGTATCAACCTATAATACAGTTATTTTGTTGATTAATTGTAGGAAGCTATTAAATTATTAATAACTTACTTTTTTATTTAGTTTAATAAATAAAAATACATTTAGGTATATGGCTACTGCGGGCTACTGTAATATTAAATGAGTATAGAGAGATTAGTTGTATCTATACAGCATTGATAGTTGACATTCAATATTCTTCTAAAGAATATGCGAGAACGTTATGAATGAAGTGAAAAAATAATTAGTTTCACAATGATAACAAACATATTTTAAGAGTATTAAAAGTAAAATTGAACATTCTACAGAATTCTTGCAAAGCTTGTATGCTTTCCCCAAAAATATAAATGCCTCAAAGTAATTGCAGATACCAATGCTTCAAAAATGTTTATTAATACCATTATTATTATTACTAGGTACTTCTTATTAAAAAATAAAAACATTAATTACTATAATAAAGGGTTTATTGCAAAGGATATATTTTATAATTCTTGTTACTTAAATAAGCAGTGTACATTGATTGTATACCTATGTCCTAGGTACATATTTCATCTTATTCTTCTACTTTATTAGGTATAACCAAACAACACAAGTTATAACATCTATAGTTAATATTATAAAGCTGAAGAGTTTGTTTGAATACGCTAATCTCAGGAACTACTGGTTCGAATTGAAAAATTATTTTTTTGTTGGATAAACCATTCATCAAGGAAGGCTATAGGGCATAGGCTATATAACATCACGCTACGACCAATTAATAGAAGTGCTCAAACAGGGATTTTGAGATTTACGATGGAAATATTTGTTTGTAAATGGTTGCTATTGGTTATAGAAGAAATAATTAATAGAAATAGTATTTATTTATTATTGGTTGCTATTGGTTAATCGGGAAAATCAGGTACAAGTCGAATGCATCAAATCAAATTTTCGCACATTGCCTACCAGGGTGGCTGAGTTGCGCTGATAATATACTGCTGTGAAGCAAAATTCTTATTCCAGGCAACAGAAAAGTTAAGATAAATTTTGAGCACCATACACCAAATATTAAATAACGAATTGAACAAAGTTTGAGTCATATAGAGTTGGTACATTTAACGGGCAACGAAGTGCACAGGATCAGCTAGTATCGAGGCTAGTATATTATATTATTATAAGTACACTATAAATAGTAACCATACTAAATGTTTGTACTCGTGTATAAGTATAACGTTTAATGAAACAAATTAAGTATTCACACCATATTTAGATAGGTACAAAAAAATATCAATAAAATTAATTTTAATGGAGGTATTTGTATCCAGTGATCACTATTAGTATACCTATTGCTATTAATTTTAAAATACCTTTATAAGCCATAGGCATAGGAGTTTTTGGTGACTAAAACTATGGTTTCTGCCACTAGTTTCACTGTATCCGTTTGCATTAAGCACAATCAATGCTATTGCTTATTTGCTTATGTGAAACACAATTAGATGACCATCTGGGCATCTGCGCCATAATTTAATGACAATACCTACTTAAATAATATATTTGTTAGGTTATTTTTATTTTGATTATTATATTTATTTAGTTAAATTAACCGTAATTTTTAAAATCAGAAACCCTTGCATAGTAAAAAAATGCAATTTAATACAACTATTATAACTCTGATTATACAACAGTGCGATACAACTTCATCCATCTACATACATATTCCTAAGCTAGCTATCTGAACCTAAATCTAATGTTGAATATAATATGTTACATATAGGTAGGTACAACACTCGGTACTATATTTTATGATTTTCTCTAAGGTTTAATCTAATACTTGAGTTCAAAAAAACTTATAAGATACCTACCTAAACTATTTTCATGCCACCATACTTAGGTAAATAATATGTTTTGTAATATTTCTTACACACCTAAGAAATTTAATTCTTTCCTACCGAGGTAGGTACCTAGTAATATTAAATTATTAGTATTGCATAGAAATTTGGGATTATAGACTAAAAACAATAAGTTTATTTTTTACAAAAAAACTATGAATACCTGGCTAAAAGATGTTTGTCTAATTTTACATTAATAGAATGCTCGATAGAATGAATACCTACCTACTGATATTCTTTATAATTCTTATTATATTATTCTTTATTTACCTACCTTAGGTATTATTAACATTGCTAGTAATTTTTATTTTTAAATATTTAATACCTACTTATTACATACATATTTATTAAGTTGGCAAACCAATAAATCAATAGGCAACTACAAATAATTCAAGTACCTACCTACATATCTAACAACATAAAGCTGTAAGTAAAAAATCTTTAGGTTATAGGGCAATTATTGAAATTTAAAATGAGTATAGGTAGGTAGTATATTATATTAAACAGTTTTATTAGCATTTTTAAGTCTTGGCAGAACCATATTATCGAGCATATTATAGACATTATATTCAATATGTACAAATAATATTATGCAACTGAATATTATATTAAAGCACATCGGTTACAGATTCTTTTTGGCACATACCTACTCTAATTTACTACCTTGTGATTATAAGAGTAAGCTCACCTGTTTGAAAACATGGCTGTCAGAATCAATGTTCTTCATAGGATGGTTTTTATAACACTCAGAGCCACGTAACGCAACTCTAGAGGTGGGCCTGATTTTTATGTTTTCGTTGAGTCCTTGTCCATACATGCCAACTGTCAAATTGACGTACAAATCTTTGGTGTCATCCTGGGTGAACTTTGTGTGGTTGACGACTTCCACCAAACTTACAAACGAACCGCCGTACGATGCCGACACGACCAATCCGTCGCACAACACCAACAACACAATAATCGCTAACGTTCTTTTGGGGCTGAACGCAGCCATCGTTGCTATCGTTCGGAACGGTTCAGACGGGGCGCAACGGGCCTATTCGATGGTTGGGGAGGGGAAAAAAATTTAAAAACCAAAAACGACAACCGACCGAACAACAAACGTAGGTATACAACCTGAGGAGTGTTAACTGTGTGTGCGCACAGTGATCTCAGGTAGTACTACGTACATTGCGGTTAGAAGGCCGAAGGTCGAAGTTAAAAGTATTCCAAAGTATTTATTTTATTCCAATGACTCAAACGAAAATTCAAAAAAATCGGATCGAAACGCACACGCCGGGCGCGCGGTAGCGGGGACGATGAACCACGGACTGAGAACGGCGCGCGACTGAGCCGCGATGGGAACGCACGGCAACGACGAAGACGAGGGAGAAAAAATCCGGCGCCGCCTGGAAACTGGAAACGCGCGCGCGGAGCCGAACGGCCGATGCAGTGAGCAGTGGCAGTCGTGGACGGCGACGACGTGTGCGCGCGGCGTTGTTGCGACGAGTGCGCGGTGCGGCGGCGGGAGCACGGCGCGACCGAACTGAACCGGCGGCGGCGGCGGCGGCGGGCATCGGCAGCAGCTGTTGTCGTCGCCCCCACAGTGGCGGAGGCGCGGTGGCGGCTGTGACGGCGCGCCGTAATAGTGTAGTGTTGTAATCGTAGTCGTCGGCGGTGCGCGAGTTGTTGTGTTGTTGTTGTTGTTATCAGTTAGATTAGCGCGCGTGGCTCATGCAGCGGCCGACGTCGTACTCTGATAGCGGCAATGTGGTCCGACCGCAGATAATAACCGTTAACAATGTTAACGCAATACAAATATTGCGACGGCGGCGACGGTCGTTGTGCTATCTATTCCGCAGCTTATGTCGGTGGCCGGTGCTACTGTCACTACGCGCGCGTGACCAGTAGCGGACCGTCGGCGTGTCGCTGATAAACGATCGAGCGCTTCCGTTTTCGTGACCGATGGCCCGGCGGAAGGTCGTAAAACGGTCTGGCAGCAATCGTTACAGTCGGCAGATATAAAATAAGACCTGACCGTTGTACCCAAAACATTTATTTTGACCCGTTGTCGTTAACCGTCCTATGGTCGAAACGACAGCACTCGATTGATATCCTTTGGGTGTATATGATATTTCCAATAGGCATCTCGTACTTAAATAACTTAACATTTGATTTGTTTTGAACTGTTTAAGAAAATTTTCAGTTTCCAATTTTATTATAGTCTTTTTTTCTATGAATGTCAATTCAATTTAATTTGTTGGGTAAAAAGGCTATGTAATACAAGGCTCTTGATATTGATACAACGATATTTGAAAAATATTAAAAATCCATGGTCACAATTTTTTTTATAAACATTTAAAGTTCAAATATTGACAAAATACATCACAAAAATGTGCAAATTATTTTGAGTTATAAATTCATAAAAAAATTTCTTTTGAAATCCAAGATTTTAAAATGTAATGCAAGATCCCTCACGGCCTCACAAGTTTGTTTACCTTTATCAATAAAAAATAAAAGGCTTACAAGAAAGTCAAATCAACTTTGTATGAACGTTTGAAATATTCATATTTTTATCACATTGGATTTTCACTCGATTTTTCATGTACCAATTTTCTTATTTTATTGTTTTTCCCGGTGCTTTTGAAAACTACTGAGAACATTAAATTCACCATGGAAACGAATAAAAAATTATAATATTATATTATAATTAATTCAACTAACAAGCTATAATGAATAATAAAAATATCCAGACTGACAAACCGTCTCCGCTCAGAATCGTTTTTCTTATACAATGATATTATATCATTGAATTCGAGTTGAATACAATCCTTTATATACATTGACCCACTCGTAACCTACTGTACAGCAGAGCGACATCCCCTCACCCACTTTTTTTTTATTTTTATTTTATAATAATAAAATAATATGTCATCTATTGGTATGAGTAATAGTGGGTACTTACCTATTGTGGATTATCTAGTGATTCTCACTGTGACGAATAACGACGGAGTGCTTACGAAAGTGCGAATTACGCGGAACAGCTAGATAAGCTATATAGGCTTGACGGCTGACGCATATTATATGCAATAATTAATATTTAAATGTTAAAATTTATAAATATATTTTTTGAAGAAAATAATACTTCTATGAGAAAATAGAACGGTACACGTATGCTGACCATGAGCCTATAAAGTATCATATATAGGTACTGCAGTAACATTCGTTAGGTACACCCTAATTAATATGCCTATGCCAAAAACGGCCATGGAATAAAATAATGTCCAGATAAAAATGTGTATTTACAAAAAAGTTCATGATGTATGACCAGAGGAAAATATGGCCAAAAGTAAAAAAATGAATGAACAGCAATTTAGCATGGATATAATATAGTTAATAAGTTCCAGTGTCTTGCAGCACTTATACAGTTATACCTATATACAGTCATACAGACTTATGTTGCTGCAGTAAATATACTTAACATTTATCTACTTGCAAATGTCACGTGCAAGTCTTAATTGATATTCTAAAATCTAAGACATATGTATATAGCGTATACGTATAGCCGTATAGGTATGCATAAATCATATATTTTATAAATAGGTACCTGTGATTTTACTCATAGCTGCTAAGTAGTGGCAGAGCGAAATCGTGGATGCTTTGAAGCATATTGCATATTTTAAATATTTATACCGCCGCACCCTTCATGAACCAACATTAGCAGCAGGGGCCATTAATAATTATCAATCATAAATTTTGCCACGATATTTGTATTGAGGTCTTACGATTATGTATATTTATACACCCACCCACCAATTCAGACATGAAGCATTGTATATCCCGCCGCCACTGCTGCTAAGTAACTTAACTTACAACCAAGTACCTACCGGCTACCTGTCTATATGGCTATATAATATGTCATAATAAAAATCGTGTGTGCCAGTACGCACACCAGAAGTGAATACGTAGTGAAAATTCTATATTGGTAAACATTGCAGGAGACGTTTAATAACAGAGAATTTAGGACTGTCTATGTTTGCTAAACAACGCCAATCATTGCAAACGCCATCATGCTCTATCGTTTTGTCTGTTCAGTTCCAATAACCAATATATACTTACCGTTGTTGAGTTTGTTTTTAGTTTTATACTTTTTCCTCTTTCCGCTTTTTAACGTGAGTCTCACAGGACCTCTAGTTATTTATTATATAATCAATACTTAACTTTCCTTAATTCTCTATGATTTTGACTTAAGTCTATCAATCAAAAGTACCTGTATTGATTTAATTTAAAATTAAAAATGTTACCTATTATGTTTCGAAATATATATATATATCTACCAAGGTTAATTTACATACTGCACCAAGCTCTTAAGAATTTCAACATTTTCAATGTTTCAAACGTTGGCGATGGTACTGCAAAACGTTTTCCGCTATAGAATTTCCTTCATATTATATAAATATGATAAAATACGCCATACCAAATACCTACAGATGCAGATTTTACGTAAAAAAATTATTTGTTGTCCGTACTCTGATCGTATACCGAGTATAAGATTACTGTAATCCCCGCCAAATACCGTACCATTAGCAACACTACCGAGTCTGCACCTGAGCGAACCATAATGGTGAATAGATTAGGTATAATGGAAAAGAAATATATAATCCGAGGATTTGACTAAGCTTTAGAAAGTCCGATGTCGCCTATGAAGTTTCACTTCAATAATATTAGACCATGTATTTGAATAGCCCATATATTAGTATTTAAAACTGCCTCTCAAATAAATAAAACACGTTTTGTAGAACACCAACGAAAATTAAAAATTAAAAATATTATATTAAACGTAGGTAAATAATATTATGTATTTATGTGTACATAATTGATTTTGATTTTGATTCCACAGTATTATTATTTCAACCATACGTATAGGTATACCTATTATACTAGAGTTATTTTAAACGTTATTAAACAGAACTTGAGACATACGACAGTGTACAGTAGAACAAACGAGAACAAACGAAGAACAATCGAGATCCTTGAGTCTGGATCTGAAACTCAAAAGTTAGAGTGCCAACATTTCCTCGGCATTCCTCATCGTTAATCGCCTACAAGTCGGCAACAGGAATGACACAAACGAGAAAAATCGAAAGCCTTGAGTTTGGTTCTGAAACTCAAAAAGAGGGCTGCCGGTTTTTTATTGGCACCCCACTGTAGATCGGTTATAAGTCGTGACGAGCGACTTAAGGGCACCCGTAGGTGTCTACATTGGCGTGCGCACTGAAGGGGGTGCCGGGGGTGACTGGGCACCCCCGGACCCTTCACCAATAACGACAAGGGCCCTAATTATCAATTAATTGTAAATTAAATTAATTAAATTATTGACGAATTCAAAAATGTTGTTCCTTTTAAACGTCGATTATCATTATAACATTGTATATCTACATATATTGCTATGCAATATTTATTAGAAAGAATAATAAAATAAAACAAATATTTTTAGTGCATTTGATATCTTTAAAACTATCTATAATTGTTTTCAAAATTATTGTGGGCCCTAAGTTTTAGTGTACACCCCCGGAACCAAAAGTCTGCAGCGCACGCCTATGGACACCCTGTCTATGGGTTGACAGGGAGAGAGTGGGGAGGGAACTGTGGGGTTTTTAGGTTTTGTAGTGTTGTGTTTTAGCAGAATTTGGACTTGCCCGAAGAAAAATGCCGTCAGCAGGCGGATTCGAACCGGCGCCAGTGTGCGTCACAACCGACACCCTAATCCGCTCGGCCACTCCTTCCCCCAATAATATTATTATGCTGGTTTTCCAGGTCGTATTTCGCTCCCTCTAAAACGTATATTATTAGAGATATTGGATCAGTGCAGTCTTATGTCTATAATAATCAACGTGGCAAAATAATCCTTTTTATAATAACTAAAAAAAAAAGCAATAATATTGTATCATAGGTTTATTAAATGATGGACCTCGCATTCCACCCCTTCGCCTATTGCATAACAACTGGATTTTGACAGAGAGATATAGAAATATCCGTTGGTAATATCATACGGTAGAGAATATGCTGCAATTTATTTATTCCATTTCTCCATGACACAAAATATCTTTAAAATGGCTGTTGTCTAACACATCATGTTATAAATTATTGTTTTCTCCATTAGTTAAAATGGCTACAAAATGTTAAAATTCGTACGTTCATACAAATTTTTATGTAACATAAAATAATAAATTATTACATTGTTAAAAACTGCATTATATGGTGGATGATTTAGAATTATTAATTTTAACGAATGCTATACTGTTCGCAAAATATTTATCAATAAGTACCAGATATTGGTTATCCACTGATATTAATAATTTTTTCTCCAGGCAACTTTTGTGTTAGGCCCAGGGACGGAAACCGGTTTTAGGAAAACCGGTTAAAAACGGTTAATATTCGGTTTTGATGATTTATCTTAACCGTAACCAGAGCGGGAGCAATAAAACAAGAGAGCGGTTTTCAAGTCCGAGATTGAAACCCATGGTTATTTGAACGGTAACCAAAACCGAAACCGTTTTTTTTACTTAGTGGTTAACCGGTTTTTTACATTAAATGATTACTGATACTATTATGTTATTTAATATTTTAGAAATATCTGAACATAAAATATTAAAACGAGAGTCGATATTCTGTGAATACAACGGTTAAACTATACAATTCTCTGTAGATATAATAAATATAAATTGAATTCCACTTATATTTTGTTATATAAGTTTATTATACTATTAGGTAGGTAAATATTATATATTATATACCTACTACCTAGTAATTAGTATATATTGCATTATTGCTATAGGTATATATTTTCGTGTTTTGTGAACACCGTTGTCCGTCTGTTATGCACTTATGCTGGTATTGATCACTAGATTAAGATTTTGAATTTCTCAGAATATTTGATACCTACCTAATAAATTGAATTAGTGATTAGTTTAAGTTTATCAATACTGGTTACATATTATAAATTCTTAGTTATTAGTTATTAATAATTAATAAATAATATACCTAGTGTCCGACGTCGACTAGTCGCAATAACTTGTTATTGGAAAAAAATATACGTACCAACTACAAATTAATAATAGACCGTATATAGTCGTAATGACTAATGTCGTATATTAATTCATTTAAGTTATTGGTATTTGTAATTTTCTATCAATAATATAAGCCATAAGGTTTTCGATGAGTATTGAAAGTTATAGCTATTTATAACTTAAATAATTAAATGTTGATACTATTATCATTGCAGTTTATTAGCTTAATAATTTTCGGTATTATGATTTGTGATAATGTGATTTCGTATTTTCATGGTATTTATTTGAAATACGTCAGTGCGTACTGTCAATTCGCGTTAAGTTGTCGTGTGAATGTCGAGTAACTAAATTATTATTAAAATATTTTGTTGAAACTTTAAACGGTGTTATGGGCAAGCGAAATCCCGTTGAAGAGTTATTTTTTAAATTCGATAACGATTCTAACAAATCAAAATGTTTAATTGAAGGCTGCCCTAGTTATCTTACTGGGAGGCATGCATCAAACCTCGAGAGACATTTGCAAAAAATTCATCCTGATGATTTCAATAAATTATTGCTAAAAAAACAAGGATCAGAACAAAATAAAAAACAGAAGGTAAGGATTTTACCTATATTTTATATAAATATAAGACAAATTAAAAATTTACTTTTGTTAAAAATTTAAATTATTTATGAAATTATAACTATACATAGGTATCTAATATTTTAATATTCATTTTTAAGCCAACAATTATTTGATTTAAATTTATCTTAATGCTTTTGGTACTATAGTCATTAGTATTTAAATGGATAGTTTAATGAGAAATATACTATTAAATGTTGACACTTAATAATTTATAGGAAATATAAAAGTTGTTTTAACTGATAAATGATAATTTTTATTTATAAATTTATAATATTATAAATCATTTAAGGTCCACCATCAAGGAACACTTGATAATATAGTAACAGTGTCTAAAAAAAAAATTACAATAGAAATGGACAAAAATACATTGATTAATGCATGCATTGAATTAGTTTCTGAAAATGGACGACCATTGTCTATTTTAGAAGACAGTGGGTTTAAAAAAATTTTGAACCCTTTATTAAAAGCTATTGAACCAGGTATTTATATTAATGCTACCAATAAATTACCATATAATTTTTCTGAATAATTTTATTAATCAATTTAATATTATATTATTATCTAATATCTATGTTTAATTATTTGTCTTTTAGGATTTTCCATTAATCGCCACAATATAAAAAATGAAATTGAACTAAAATACAATAATATGATTATTAATATAAAAAAAGAATTGAAAAATAGACTTATTTGTTTAAAAGTTGATGGCGTGACAAGACTGGACAGATGCATTTTAGGAATAAATTGCCAGTATTTTAGTGATGGCAAAATTAAAATCCTAACTTTAGGATTGATTCAGCTTTTGGACAAGCACACTGGCAGTTATTTAAAAGAAATGGTAATGATATATTAAATTAATTTATAAAAAATATTGATCACTTACTAAATAAATTGTTTCAATTACAATTTTGTTTTTATTATTTGTAGCTAATGATAATTTTGGAACGATACAGTGTAACATCTGACCAAATTTTTACCATAACTTGTGATAATGCAAAAAATATGGTAAAAATGGTGGACTTATTTAATATAGTTGAACCTGATACACAAGAAGAAGTAGAAAATGACAATGATGAACCTCAGGAATTGAATGAAGGTAAATGGCAAATTTTGAGTATTTTGATAAATATACTTTATGTGGTATACTGGTATTACTATAATGTGTATTGAGATTTATGCAATATTTTGTTTATTTTCAGAAGAAAATAATGGTAATGAACTTCGGGCCAATGATTGTTTGGAGTTGGAAAATTTGGTAACAGCTTCTATTCTTGATGAATTTCCAATGACTACTTGTGTACGGTGTGCTGTTCATACATTTCAACTGAGTGTATATGATACTTTGAAAGACAGATCTATAAGTAGTATTTTATCAAAAGCTAGAAAAGTAAGTAGTATAATAATGCTATAATAATTAATAGCATACCTATTATTATAAAGAGTAAACCATGATGATATAATATAGGCACCTAATCAAATATTGATTATAATTTATATTAACATTTATTAAATTGTTATATTAATTTGCTAAAATAGCAAGACTTCTGAAGTTAAACAATTTGAAATATATAGAATATTATTAGAATTTGAATAAAACATAAGTTTAATTTATGGTCTAACAAAATTTTGTTGTAAAAGTATGAACACTAAACAATAATATTGTATCTGAACATTGTAGGCAGCAAAGTCCCTGAGAACCCAGACGTATTCAGCATGGTTAAAAAAAGAAGGGTTAAAACAGGCAATATTAGATATTGAAACACGCTGGAACAGTACATATAACATGCTAAATAGACTTTTAGAACTAAGAACATTCTGTAGTGTTAATGCCAAAAAGTTATTAAATGATCATGATTGGAATTCAATACATAATTTGGTAAGTATAATATGAATAGGTACTACAAATCACAATAAATGTTGATCTATATGTGTAATTATTTCCTAAATTCTAAGTCTAAACACTCTAAACTAAAGCATTTTACAATTTAATTAATTTAATTGAAAAAATAAAAAAGTAAACAAAAAAAATTGTATTAATTTATCATGAAGGTGTTTTATTTGTAATTGTTTGTAACTTTGCACTAATAATAATATAGTTAATAGGTAATTACAGTTTGAAGCTTATACTTTATTTGGTAGTACATATTTTAATTTAAAATAATTAATAGGTTAATGATTTGGAGCCAGCTAAAACAGCTACAATTCAAATGCAGAAAAATGATTTAAATCCTGGTGACTGCTTTGGTATTTGGCTTAACGCACAAATGAAATTGAAAAAATTAAATACCCCAATGTCAAAAAAATTGTTGATAAACATAAACAATCGTAAAGACAGTATTTTTCATAATCCGGTGTTTGAATCTGGTATAGTAATATTTAATTTGATTTATAGTTTATATTTTTATTTTTATATAGCATTTAGTAATTAATATGTTTTTAATTTTTACACCATTAATTTTCTGTAGCATTATATCTTGATCTTCGCTACCAACATTTGATGTCTGAAGAATCTAAATCAAGAGCAGTAGTTCATTTAATTAAAACATGGGAACTGTTGAATCGTTTAAAAAATCGTTTTCCAACCTCTTCAGTTGAAACGGAGGATAACAGTGTTAACTCTAATACATATGACAAAAGAATAGATGATGACACAGACGATGAATTTCAGGTATATTTAAACTCTCTATCAAATTCACAAGAATTCCCAGAATCAAGTTCTTCCACAACGACCACAAGTTATAGTACAGCTACTCCCATTAGAATTATTCTTAATACTTTTGAAAATTCAACCAAAATGCCATATAGTGAGGATATAATTGCTTTTTGGAAAAATAAAAAAAATGAAATGCCAGAGCTATATCAGCTTTCAAAAATATTTATGGCAGTACCAACTACCCAGGTAATTTGGTGTTATTTTGTATAAACTAAAAAGTATAAACTGTATTATTTTTATAAATTTGTTACTTGTTATAGGTGTCTGTAGAAAGATTGTTTTCATCATTAAAATTTATTTTGAATGATTTACGGTCAAATTTAGGAGCAAATGTTCTTGAACAAATAATGATACTACGATCAAACTTAGTAATTTAGTAAAATACTAAAATTAAAAAAGTGAAATGCATAATACCTATAAGTTTATAACATTATAAAAGTATTAGTTATGAAAAGTACAATGTTATTTTCTTGTGTTGTTGTAATCAATATACAATTTTGATATACTATAATTAAATATTTAAGTACATATTTAACATTTAATATATTGTTTTATAATTGTATTTGAATGAAACTTTATTAAAAAGTTAAAAGTAATAAACTAGAAAGCCTTAAGTAACAAATTACAATTGCCTAGTGTCTTAATGAAATTTCAAGTCTAATCGTTATTGGTTTGTAAATAATAAGTTTAAGGCTATTTAAGTTTTAGTTATAAGTTATAACTTATAAGTTATAACTTTATAATGCTTAAGTTTTTTCTAGATATTTTAAATTCTTTGTATCTAGGAGAAAAAATTGTGTATATTCGTTATTCAATTATGAACCCAAATGAAAAGGGTGTTTTATTAAAAATTTAAAAATACTTAATTTTTTTTTTTTACCTATATATGACTCATATGAGCGGTTAACCGAAGACCAAAACCTTAGTAAAAGAAAACCGGTTTTAAAAACCGACACCAAAACCTACAACTTTTATTTTGAGTATTAAAACCGGGGAGCAAAACCTTAAATATAAAAAACCGGTTTTAAAAACCAAAACCGAAACCGCCAAATTTTTTTTTGGTTTCCGTCCCTGGCTTAGGCCATATATTATTTTCCTCTGGCCATTTTTGAACTTGGATATTTTTGAATATGACCATTTTTACCGACAACCACAAATTAATGCATTGATAATTCGTATATACTGTGTTTAGGGAATTATGATAAATGATAATATACACTCATATATCGCGGTTGAGACCTATAGTCATAATATCAGTGACGTAGCCATGAGTTTTGTATGGGGGCGAGGGACTAATAGAAAAAAATACAAACAATACAAATACAGTATGTCTTTTATTTACACTTTTTATTTTTTTATTAATCTTGATAAAATTCTAAGGTCAACACAGTCAATGGGAGGGGGGCTATACTCCACTGCATAATATATACTAGACAAGGGCGTAGTTAGAAATTTAATCGGGGGTGGGGGCAAGTGTATTTTTAAATGTTTACCTCAATTTAAAATTTCGTTAAACATTTGTTAGCTATGGACTAAAAATTACCATTAACTTGCCCAAGCTTGAGGAAATCAAGGTGTCTAACCAAAATATTGTTTATTATATGTCACCCAAAAAATAAAGCTATATCAGCTGGTTACATTACTAACAACATCTACCCATATAGTTTTTTTTTATTTTGTAAGATTGTAAGAAAATAAAATGTGCAGGCAGACGGCATTAACTCACAGTCTACGTACCTATCATGTTGTAAAAGTGTAAAACCATATATTATATTACTGGATATACTTTATACCGTACAATATTTACAATTCAGTCACCTGGGTATCTGAGTTAATATAATACATTCCCGCTGTATTGCTGTAAGCACACAATATACCTATTATATACCTACTTATATAATACCTACCTATTTATTTTCTTAGTTGGGAGTACCTATTTCGTGTATATTACAATAATGTATAATAGGTATTAAATATTATTTGATAAATTATCATTATTACCAAATCGCAAATTTAAAGGTATTCGATAATATTAATGGTTTAAAAGTATATAGATGTATACCTACGAAGTTTTAAGTTTGTACACAATATTATATTACAAACTATACGATAATGATATAGGTAGGTACCTAGCTTGAGCATTATCTAACTATCTCTACAGTATAATATATTATGCGTTATATATATTATATATATATATATATTATGTTATATTATTATATCATTATCTTTGTATATGAGAATTGTGCATGGGACATGAAAATCGTACTGTGGGTCAAAGCATATACCTAATATAGTTCATATTTTATTGATTTTATATAAAAATGTAAAAAATGTGGTTTTATGGCAAATAATTCTGGAATGGTGTTTATAAAGCAAAATATACCAGCTACGCCTATAATAATTTCATTATGAATTTAAAACACTCCAATAGGTAGGTATTACTATATAATATTAGTACCTAATTTGGTCTGAAATTGGATTATAAAATTTTTAGTAGAAATAAATTTGTGTTGTGTGTGTTCATCGATAACTTTTAAACCAATGTAATGACGAATATAGAAACTACCTATATATAAATTATATTAATTAAAATAGGTAAGTATAATATAGTAAGTATTTATCAAAATATTACTATCTACTTACAAATTAAAATTAGGCACCTCGTACTATATATTAAGCGAATCTTTTATCTTTTCAAAAAATATAGATAGTCGATTAATACGCATATTATTTTACCAATTTCAATGTATTTTGTAAAAGTCCAAAGTTAGGGCATGACTCTTCACTTCCAAAAACCATATTCCCAGTTTTGCTCTTCGCCCAAAAAAAGGTTAAATTCGCCTGTTTCAGTATTAATCTATGTTCATGAAATAATGACACAATATATTTTAATAAAAACATAAATACAATCAATGCAGATAATACAATTTAAAAAAATTAACAATTTATATTGTTTGGTTTTAAACTTATATGTAAGTACGAACAATTCAAAATTATGTAGTATACCTACGGATGACGCTTTGGGCAACTATAATTTTGGTATTGTTGGCACGTTGTTTTAAATTTCAAATATATAGGTTCAATGACCCTGGTTCATATTAAAAATTATAGAAAAAGGAAAAAAAACCAAGGAAAATTTATAAAAATTTTATCTAGATAACGTACAACACTTATAGTGTTGTCTTGTGACGCAGATACCTAGCTACCTATTTAAAAAGTAATAATAAATTAATTTAGGAGAAAAATTGGTTTAATTAATATGTTGATTTGATAGAATTATTTTTCGCTCACTCGTTGAAAACATAAAAAGCTCAACTTCTTGTTAGCAAATAAGTAATTTTTAATTTATTCGGTTTACCAAGTATTTAACGTGTCAAGATAAAACAACTCGTTTTTATAAATTAATCATATTTACTTAGTTTGATAAGAATATTAAATATTTTGGTAATCTTCATTACTTCCTCTGGGACTATAAGATTATTCGTTGGTAAAACTCGTAAAAGGTATAACTTATACAGTTTTATATTATGTGGCAATTTATGTACCTACCACCTTTAACAGATGCATACAATATATACATTCAGGGTATTTAATATTCTAGTAGGTACTTACTCAGCATTGTGTAGTAATATTGTAGTAACACAGTAACACCATTACTTTCTTGTAACGTATATACCAGCCATTACGTAATTTTGTTACGATTTTGTACTATCGAATAAAAATTAGGTATATTTTGTTAGCAATTTTAAATTTTGTTATTTTACATTTACAACATATAATATATCACAAATATCAAAATTCAAATTTTTTTTTTTTAATGTACCTATTTTAAAATTTTAAAAACATAATTTATTTGACATATAAAAAAATTGTAAAGTACATTAAAATTAATTACATTAATTTTAAAAACTAATTTACTCAAATCTAAATAGTAAATAATGAATAATGATCATCCAGTTTACACTATTTTAAACGATTTTAATTTCTGAGCGATATGATTATTATTACAATAATGATATGTACCTATATGCGTTTTTGTTATTTGTGTCTGCGTATACTATAAGTTGTCGAAAAAATGCTTAAGATTCACAATAGTTTTCAAAAGCGCCGGGAAAGTCAAAAAAAAAAAATTAAGAAAAACGGCAATTTTTACTCAAAATCGGTTTTCGTCAAAATTGATTTTGGTTTTGACTTTTGGGTGTAACTTTAAAACAAATTACCGTAGGTATACATCAAATTTTCACTGAATGTTTTTATTAGCATTTTCTATACACCATACAATTTTCAAAATATTTTAATTCGTTTTGACTTTTTGAGTTGTTTACGGACATTTTCAATTTTTAATTTTAGATTCTGAGCGGAGCGATGAATGTATTGGTTTTACAATGATGTATGTTTTTATATTTTAGATTCTGAGCGGAGCGATGAATGTATTGGTTTTACAATGATGTATGTTTTTTTTTATATTTTTATTTATATTTTTGTGTCTGTCATCACGTTTTGGGACTGTAAAAGTGCTTCGATTTTCTTCAATAGTACCTTTTCTGATAGGAAAGTGAATCTAGTTGGTACTTTGGGGGGTCAAAAGTAAACATTTTCCAGTAGTTTTCACAAGCGCCGGGAAAAACAACATAAAAATTAAGGAAAAACGGGAATTTTTACGCAAAATCGATTTTCCAAAAAATCGAATTTGGTTATTGGTGTAACTTTAAAACAAATGACCGTAGATACACGAAATTTTCACTGGTTGTTTATATTTGCATTTTCTATACACGATAACATTTTCAAAATATTTTGATTTATTTTGAACTGTTTAGGGACATTTTCATTTTTCATTTTTTTTTAGTTTTTTTTCTAGAAATATCAATAAAATTTTATTTGTTGGTTGCGAAAGCTTGAAAATTTAATAGAAGGCTCCTAATACGTTGTTTCAAAGGCAGATGAAAAATATTAAAAATCCTTAGTCACAATTTTTTTTTATAAGCATTTAAAGTTCAAAAATTGACAAAATATGGAAAAATCACGAAAATTAGCAAATTATTTTGAGTTAAGAATTCGTAAAAATTTTTCTTTTAAATCTAAGATTTGAAAATGAAACACAAGATTCCTTATAAGATTATCTACCTTTATCAATAAAAAAATCTCTACCGGACAGTCAAATTAAATTTTTATGAGCGTTTGAAATTCAAATTTTTACAACATTGGATTTTCACTCGATTTCTCATGTAGCGATTTCCTTATTTTGTTGTAATTCAAAAACGAATAACTGTAGATACATGAAAATTTCACTGAATGTTTATATTAGCATTTCATATACACCATACAATTTTGAAAATATTTTGACTCTTTTTGAGCTGTTTATGGACATTTACAGCTTTCAATTTTTTTTAGTTTTTTTTTCTATAAATATCAATAAAGTTTTATCTGTTGGGCCAAAAAGTGTAAAAATTTAATACAAGGCTCCTGATATATTGTTACAATATCAGTTGAAAAATATTAAAAATACATAGGCACGATTTTTTTTTATAGGCATTTAAAGTTGGAATTTTGACAAAATTTATCAAAATCTCGAAAATTATCAATCGTTGGAATTAAAAAATTATAAAATGTTCAGTTTTTATAACTAAGAGTTGAAAATTTAAAACAAAGATTCTCTTAAATAATTCATACTGTAACCAAAAAATCTAAAAAATATATAAACACACTTATTTTTTACAGACATTTTAATTTCAAATTTAGACAAAATTTCATATTTAAACCAAGAATTACGATTTTAGTTATTTTGTTGTGATTGAATAATACTATTCGTGGGTACTTGAAACTTCTAAAGTGTACTATTATATATCTATGATAGTATCACGGTTTTTGTTGATGTATAACGCGTTATAAGTATCTAATGGATATTGTGATATGATTAATTTGGAATTTATTATAGGTACCTATTATAGGTCAATTTTTTGTTTAATACCTACCATAGATATGTATATAATATGTCTAATACTAGACTGACATACCGTCACCGCTCAGAATCGTTTTTCTTATACAATGATATTAGATCATTGAATTCAAATTTAATACCATCCATTATACAGTGACCCACTTGTAACCTACTGTACAGTAGAGCGACATCCACTTACCCACCTTTTTTATTTATATTTTTATTTATATTTTTATTTATATTTTTGTGTCTGTCATCACGTTTTGGGACAGTAAAAGTGCTTCGATTTTCTTCAATAGTACCTTTTCTGATAGGAAAGTGAATCTAGTTGGTACTTTGGGGGGTCAAAAGTAAACATTTTCAAGTAGTTTTTACAAGCGCCGAGAAAAACAACATAAAAATTAAGGAAAAACGGGAATTTTTACGCAAAATCGATTATCCAAAAAATCGAATTTGGTTTTTGGTGTAACTTTAAAACAAACGACCGTAGATACATGAAATTTTCACTGGTTGTTTATATTTGCATTTTATATACACGATAACATTTTCAAAATATTTTGATTTATTTTGAACTGTTTAGGGGCATTTTCATTTTTCATTTTTTTTTAGTTTTTTTTTCTAGAAATATCAATAAAATTTTATTTGTTGGTTGCGAAAGCTTGAAAATTTAATAGAAGGCTCCTAATATGTTGTTTCAAAGGCAGATGAAAAATATTAAAAATCCTTAGTCACAATTTTTTTTTATAAGCATTTAAAGTTCAAAAATTTACAAAATATGGAAAAATCACGAAAATTAGCAAATTATTTTGAGTTAAGAATTCGTAAAAATTTTTCTTTTTAAATCTAAGATTTGAAAATGAAACACAAGATTACTCATAAGTTTGTCTACCTTCATCAATAAAAAATCTCTACCGGGCAATCAAATTAAATTTTTATGAGCGTTTAAAATTCAAATTTTTACAACATTGGATGTTCACTCGATTTCTCATGTAGCAAATTCTTTATTTTGTTGTTATTCATAAACGAATAACTATAGATACATGGAAATTTCACTGAATGTTTAAATTAGCATTTTCTATACACCATACAATTTTGAAAATATTTGGACTCTTTTTGAGCTGTTTAGGGACATTTTCAGTTTTCAATTTTTTTAGTTTTTTTTTTTATAATTGTCAATAAAATTTTATTTGGTGGGCCAAAAAGTCTGAAAATTGAATACAAGCTTTCTTATATATTGTTACAATATCAGTTGAAAAATTTTAAAAATACATAAGCACGATTTTTTTTTATAAGCATTTAAAGTTGGAATTTTGACAAAATTTATCAAAATCTCGAAAATAATCAATCGTTGGAATTAAAAAATTATAAAATGTTCAGTTTTTATAACTAAGAGATGAAAATTTAAAACAAAGATTCTCTTAAATAATTCATACTGTAACCAAAAAATCTAAAAAATATATAAACACACTTATTTTTTACAGACATTTTAATTTCAAATTTGGACGAAATTACATATTAAAAAACCTAGAATAACTATTTTAGTTATTTTGTTGTGATTGAATAATATTATTCGTGGGTACTTGAAACTTCTAAAGTGTACTATTATATATCTATGATAGTATCACGGTTTTTGTTGATGTATAACGCGTTATAAGTATCTAATGGATATTGTGATATGATTAATTTTTAATTTATTATAGGTACCTATTATATGTCAATTTTTTGTTTAATACCATAGATATGTATATAATATGTCTGATACATAGACTGACATACCGTCACCGCTCAGAATCGTTTTTCTTATACAATGATATTATTATATCATTGAATTCAAATTTAATACCATCCATTATACAGTGACCCACTTGTAACCTACTGTACAGCAGAGCGACACCCACTTGCCCACCTTTTTTTAGTTTTTTTTTCGTATAAATGTCAATAACATTTTATTTGTTGGGTTAAAAATCTTGATATTTAATACACGGCTCCTGATATACTGCTACAATAGCAGTTGAAAATATAAAAAATACATTGACACAATTTTTTTTCTATAAAGTTAAAATTTTGACAAAATGTATCGAATTGAAAATTTAAAAATGATTTATAAAATGTTCAACTTTTATAGCTAAGAGTTGAAAATGTAAAACAAGGTCCAACATAATAAGTAGGTTATTCTGTAACCAAAAAATTTTAAAAAATATAATAGAAAAAACACAGTTTTTTCTTAGTTATTCTACGTTCAAATTTGGACGAAATTACCTGCATACTAAATAACCAAGAATAACGATTTTAGATATTTTTTTGTAATTGTGTAATATAATTGTATAATTTAACTTACTTTCTACTGTATTAATAATAAGTAAAATCAATGTAAATATAATATAAAATTTTTTATTATTGATTCTGTAAGCAGAAGTTTATACACAAATTAGAAGCGTATATGAACATTTATAGCCAGGAAACGAGCTTTATTTCGAAATAATTATTTCTTAATGAAATTAAAAAAAAATATGAAGAGAAAAAAACAGTTTTTAAATTTATGAAGTCTGTATCGCTATCGCATTATTTAAAATAACAATGATGTTTTTTAGTAATTAAAAAAAAAAGGTAATAATTATTTGACTAATATTACCAGCTATCTAATATTATCTTGGTCGAACGATGGATAGAATCACCTTAATAACCTAACTATTAGGTTACATATTTTATATCACAAATCTACTCCTAACAAGTGAACCTAACTTACCCTTTGGCCTTAAGGGGCACCTATAATAACCAGTTAAATAAGAAAATTAGTCACCCCTTAGGTATAAGATAGTAATATTATGCATCATTTATGTGGATCCTCGGTCATGGCAATGTAGCGGCCAACGAAATAACAGACAAGGTCGCAAAACTTTCAAGCTATACACAAATATAACAAATATATAATCAAATTTTGGCAATCATATTGGTCCAAACAGACCACATAACTAAATTAAAACAAATAATGTCAGCACTCCCTTGGCCCAGTGGCGTCATTTCAGTTTTTGAGAGGGGGGGGGGCCAACATTTTTGACAGACTCATAATAAAACTGAATAAAAAAACCGCTCACTAACAATTACGTTACCTACATTACATTCAGTAGCATTTTTATCTCAATACAAATAGCATTATTGCATAATTATATTCTAGTTATCTGAGATAACCGTGGTTACTGGTTTCTATCATAGGCATAAATAACTAATTTTTTTGAGGGATAACAATGACTAAATAATGAATACATAATATGCAGAGGGATACCTAAGTGTTAGGCATTATATGAAGGCACAAAACTAGCCCATACCCGGTCCGCTAATGACAAGGGGGGCAAATGCCACCCTGTCCCACCCCAAATGACGCCACTTCCTTGGCTGCCCTCACTAGGTAGTTCCAGAAGACAAGAAAAATTATAAATCGCCTTAGAATATACCACACTTCTTCAATTTCTTTTCAACATCTAATCGACCTTCCCAACAAACTTATTTTTTTATTAAATATATTAAAACTATTATGGAGAACTTTGTATTCAATTTTCAAAGCTTATATTATATAAATGGAAATTTCTTATGAATTTCTAACTCAAATAATTTGCTAATTCTCATGAATTTTGTAAAGAATTTTACTTCTGATGTTCATAAAAAAAAAATTACAAGTTTCGCTCAATTTTTTTTAAAATTTTTTCTAACATATCTTATGAAGAATGATATATTACATTTTCAAGACCGAAAAAAATTGTGTCGATAATAATTAATAATACTCGAAATTCTCTTATGCCTATAAATACCTCAAAAAGAGTACATGAGAGTAATTTTTTATAGTTACACCGAAAAAAAAACACACAGAATCATTGTAAAGTCAATAAATCCGCCATCGCTCTGCACAGAATCTAAAATTTGTAAAATTGAGTTATGAACATAAGTGCAAATAACATTTGAGGGAGCTAAACTGCTAAAGCCATACTTTGATAATATTGAATAAGCTTAAAACAAAATGTAGGAAATGTTTGGGGGGGCTATATGAACATTTTTTGGGGGAGATTAGCCGCAAAAGCCCCCCCTATTTGGGGCTTATGGTTATGATTAAAAGAGGAGTTAGCCAAATAGAACACCCCGACACCTGAGGAGTTCACATTCAACCACATCTTCACTGAGTGCCGTCATCAACAGTGAGATTGTCATATGAAATTCTTAGTCCGGATCCAAACGCTATTCATAATGTATTTTAGTAGGTTTCTAAATAAATCTGATATGTACAACAAAATATGAACTATACCTTAATTTAAGCAATATATTATAAATGTATCTTATTTAATAATGTAATAATTTAAGTTACTGTCAGACTAATGTCCACAGCTGCTGAGGTTTTTTTATTTCATTAAAAAAAAAAAGTAAAATAAATGTCTATTTTTAATACTTAGTAATCTATATGTAAAACTGTGTGTTCTATAATAAATTACCATACACAATATGATCTATGGTATATAAAAAAAAAATGTACTTTAATTTTAACAAAAAAAAAGAAATAAAAATATTTTTATGTCAAATACAAATTGAATTTATTTTAATTGTATACAAATACAATACAAATAATCCATTATAATGAACAAAACTAAAAGTTCAGTTGACTATTGCCATTTTTAAACAACCAAATATAAAATAAAAATGAATTACTTATAACATTAATGTAATATATAAATATTAAATACTATAGGTAGCCAGATAGGTAGTTAAAAGAAATATTGCTTACATACATAAAATTAAAATAATGTACCATGACATAATGTTTTAACAAGCATAGTATAAACATAACTTATATCAAACATTATTTATGTATTTGACTTAAAACTAATTTTTACAAAAGTCTTGCTTTTTTTTTATTTCCACATAAATGCACAATATAAAGTACTCCACAATCTAGGACCTAGTGATAATACCTACTTCGTAATTAAAAGTATAATTCATTAAACTTAGAAATTGGTTCCGGATACATTATATTTTCTTTGAGTCTCTTTTGGTAGGTACATATATAGACACCGTAAAGAACTACTAAAGAACAGTACTAAAGTGCTAAATGAGATTTCACTAAACAAGAGTTGTGTTAGTAAATCCTTCAGGTAAATTTGAGTACAAGTATTACATCAATATGCGGGCAAAAATATAAGGAATGGTTCGAAATAAATCCCAAATCTTTATGAAAAATTACAAGCCACATGAGACATCAATACACTATCCAAATAATAATCATATTTTATAAGATTGGTAGTTCAATAGAAGGATATAATTTTGATGTTATAATAGGGAATAATTTTTTATCATTAAGGAATAGTAAAATACAATAAAAAATTGAAGAGAAGACTGTATTGAAAACTGTGTATTAATTAAAATACTAAACAGAAAGAGGTGGACAATTAATGACCCCCTTGACGTACACCAGATTTAACAAAAAAATGATTAAATTATTCAACAAGCTGATATTTATATAATAAATATATTTATTCAATAGGTGCAAATGAAACCATGAAAGCCTTGGGTCTTCAACCACTAATTGGTTGAAAACATTAATTAAAATACTATGGTTCAAACTATGAAATGTTTTAGACGGGGCAGTAAAAAATACAGATACTTGATCAGCAATCATTTACTAAGAAAAAATGACTAATATAAGCGGAAAAATCTTGAGGTCTAAAACACTACACAAAAGTGTAATAACTAATAGAATTTTTCTAAATTTTCTAATAAAAGGAACCAATTGAGTACAAAATAATAGTATTGATATTTATTTTTAGTATTTGATACTCTAACATTGGTAAGCCAAACAAAATGTTATAAAATGTACATGATACTATTTATACTTAAGTTAAAAACTCATAATTTATGAAACGGTTTTATCAGAATGTTCTAGCATAATGTCTACTTTATTATTGTTTATACTGTGCATAAAATATATACAATTTTCTTTTATAATCAAACTTAATTTAAATTAAAAATAAACAATGCATGCATTAAATAAATTGAACACAGTATAAAAAATTCTTGGTTCTTTGACACGTTTGTTATTGATTAATTATATGGGTTATTTTACTAACTTAATTTAATTATACATATTAAAATTGAGTTTTTAAGTATAAAATATTTTTGAATTAGGTTCTTTGCATTTAATTTTAATTAAAAAATTAATCCAAAAAGCTATTCTATTATTAATTTTACATATTAAAAACCTATTATTAATAATACAAATTATAAAAACATGATTAATATTTTAGGTAAGCACCTACTTTTCATTTTAACTAAAATGTATTAAATAATTAATTCAAAGAGTTATTCAATGAACTAAAAATATGATAACAAATAATTATAATATACATTTATTCTTCAGTAATGTATAATAATTTAATGTATTAAAATTTAATTTAATAATTTTAATCATTATTGCGATTTGTGTACCAAGTTTAAATTAAAATAATATTAATTATTCAATAATTTATGAAAACTCACCCTAAATAAAACAAAAGAAATACCACAAAATAAAAAAAAATTGCTTATTTTGTTGTTAATATATTTTTTAAAATAGATAAAAAAAAAACTTAAAATTATTGACTATTAAATATGATTGTAATTAAAGCACGGTATTATATTCCAATATATTAAATTATAAATAAATATTAATTTTATACATATAGGTACATTGAATATAATTTTAATATTATAGCATCTATCTGTACAGCCAGTGGTGTAGCCAGGGGAGGGGGGTGGGTGTTTAAACACCCCCCCATTGACATTTCCCCACTAATAAATATATTGTTTATAGGGTCCGGGACTCCTTGCATGTTTTATTGTAGTGGCAGTAGGTTATTTTAGATAAGTTATAAATTTGTCTAATGAAATTTTTTTGTCTTATCAAACGATGTTTGAATTTGCATATTTTTGTATATTATAGGAAAAGTGTACATTTGAGTGATTTTTCGTATATTGGTGTATATATTGAATTTTTTTAACTTAAATGTAGGTACTTACATACAATTGTCGAGAAAAATCATATTTGGACAACATTGAAAAATATCTTTAAAAATATTATGTTTGGTTAGGTACATTAGGAGCTAATTTTGAGATTTGGGGAAGCCGAAGCCTAAAATCATACTATTATAAAATTGAATAAGCTTAAAAAAATTTAGTAAACGTTTGGGAAGATATCATAGATCCTATTTTCGCATATGTAATAAATAAGTATAAGTATAAGTATAAAGATTTTATAAGTCTCTTTGTGACAAGATTGTGTTAAAACTATAATTGACATCTAGATTAGTAGATTCTAGATTGTACGAAGAAATGAAAATCAGTAGATACGTGTTCGTTTTTCACGGTGTTCGCAATCACGTTATTCGTTATTACTTATTTATTAACCTAGTATTTTATGCCAGTATTTTTAAAAATCAAGTTTTATTTCACAATAGTTTAAAAATGTCCAAAACATGCAATAGCTGTGTCCTCCGTCCATCATATTAACCTATAGGCTAACCTACCTATATTAAAATATGTATATCCGTGATTAAATTACTTTTATCATGTTTATATACCTACTTATTTTTTAGATTTTTATTACAAAAATTGAATACACGTTTTATGAATTTTTCAAAAATAATATAAAAATGTAGCTGCATATATTTAAGCATATTTTGAAAATGTTGACTGCATATTTCGATAATTTTTAGTGCAACAAGTCAAGTCCCGAACCCTAAATTTATTTATATACGAAAACAGTAAAAACTTGGTTTTAATCTATACTTGAACACCCCCCATTTCATAATTCTGGCTACGCCACTGTGTACAGCTTTTAAATAACATAAGTTTATTTTGTTAATTATACCAAAGTTGTCAGTAATAAGCAATGGCATAAGATGTGTGTTAAAAAAAAAACTCAAACCAGTTGTATTATAAATTAGATAATACAGTGAATCAAAAGGTCTTTCTATTATTTAATTTGAGTATTTTTTCCTAAGTTATAGCATTGAAATCTTCAATCACAATACTAATAGTCAAATTAACATCCTTAAATCTATAAGAGGAAGTTACACGGACTTTTTTGTCACCGTCTTACGAGAACGATACATAGCAAATTGTACGCTCATTTAGCTTCATTTAGTTTAATAATTAGAGTGAATTCACATCTTATAAAATGTAAAGGTAAGATTATTATCTAGGGCAGCGGTTCTTAACCTGTGGTCCGGGGCCCCTTGGGGGTCCGCGATACTCATGTCGGGGGTCTGCGGCAGCCTCAACACATAAGTATAACATACATCAATAAGTGACAGAGTGCATTATTACAATATTATTGGGTTATTATTTTTTTCATATATAATATGTAGATTCTAGACCAAATAATTGTATTATTAGTATTTATTAAGTAGGTCATCAGTTTTTCTTGTTCATACGAAATGTACATGAGTACAGCACTGTAGTCTCGGCAGTCTTCTATTTAACTAGAATTGCAGTTGATCGATCGTAGTATCGTACTCAATTATAGTTTTATATTACATTTTTATAAAAAATTAATTGTAATAAAAATAATTGGAAATGTGTATGTTTTGTTGTCTACTAATGTAATTTTTAATATAAAATAATTATTATAATTTTGGTTATGATAACATAAGATGTTTTGTAAAAAAATTGGTAAGGGGTCCGAGATTTCTAAAAATCTTTCATCAGGGGTCCGCGATCTACAAAAGGTTAAGAACCGCTGATCTAGGATATCTCATAGGCTTTTTATTATATAAATTTTAAAGTAAGTTATAAGTATTTCGAAATGTACAACGGATTTACAATTTCAAAATACTCATAACTCACTTAAAAATTAAAATATAATAACAAGCCTATAAGATAACTTAGACAATAATCTTACTTTGAAATTTTAGAAGATGTGAATTAACTCTAATTTTTAAACTAACGGAGCTAAACGTTTTTTGCTGGGCACAATATTTGCCATGTTACGCACTCGTAAGAAGGAAACAAAATATGTCCGTGTTCTCTTGGTGACTGACACTCTTACTAGAGCACAATATAATATTAAAATGTACGTTTAGTAATTCCAATTTTATGTTTTTAGCTTAATTTATATTATAGTGAATTGGCCTATAATCAGAACCCTATGAACCAGCTTATAATAAAATAAATCAAAATAATTAAAATTAAAAATAAATACAATGTACATAATATTGAATTTCTTTGACAGTCTTCAATCATTTCTACTTTTTTTTTAAACCAGAGTAATATATAGTTTTGAACAGACCTCGTATTAATGGTGGGTTTTGAGATAAGGAGGAGAAAAAAAAGTAATAAATTGAGAAAAAATTAAGAAAATTATGATTTTGAGATAATTTAAATTTAAATTGATTAGTGTCCATCGAGATTACCAGACCAGTTAGAACACATAGGCAAAGTGGCAAACGAATGATGGAGCGGGAAGGGGGTTATATCCTTCCCTCATTTACTCATTTTGGTCAAATAAATTATATGATAGAGCATCGAAACTATATTATTTACCGCTATAAGAAGTGGTCTCAGAATAGTCAAAAAATCATACCACCTCTCTTCAAACCACCACTTCATAGACAGTTTACATTTATTGAAACTTGAAGTGAGTATATAGCAGTGACAAATGTTTAGTATTTTATTAGGATGTGTAAACTTTGTTTAAATTTAGTATATACATTTCTTATATCTTGTTTTGGATGAACCAGAAATATTTTATTGGTTAAAACTGTAAATACTTGTAAAAAGTAGCGTTTAAAAAGTACCAAAAGCCAAGCCTTGGCATGTTAGTGATAATTATTAATTGAGTTAAGTTGAGTTGAAAGAAAACATTTTAAAACATTTACTATAAGTTTTCTTTGATATATAAATAGCCAGCAATAAGATTTAAAATAATAAAAAGTAAATGTTTATGCAAAATGCATAATCAATAATAATTGTATTACTCTTATTATTTATAAATTAATGTAACTTTATTAATAACTCTTTATTTATTAAGTTTAAATCAATAAAAACAAGTTAAGTTAAAAATTAAGTTAAAGTAATTTATAAAAGTTAAATTTAACGTTAAACTTAATTTGTTTATGCCAAGGCTTGCCAAAAACTGTATTCAAGACTATAGTCACTCGATTTGGCCAATTCACAATGTAATTCCCCCTCCCCTCCAACCACTGATTTCTAGTGATGCAAACAAACAGTACATTATTTACAACAACTGTATCATATTGTATAATTAGATTAATACCATATTTTTAATGTAAATTTGTTTAAGAAATTGTCACCGGAACAATGTATTAAAAGATTAATATAAATAAAAAAATTATAAACATAATTAAAGAACCTAATTATTTTGTTATTATTTTATAATATTGTCAATATTATTGAGTTTAGAAATTTTTGATGGCTTAAGAATTTGATTATTACAAGGCAATTCTGTTTCTGACTCCGTATTAGAAAATTTGGCATCAGACTTTTTCCGTTTTTTAGATTTTGTAGTGTTTCTTTTAATATCTCGTACTTTTTTTAAATCTATTTCATAAATTGTCCAATCAGTGGTTTCAGAATTTATGTTTGTTGGATCTTTCATCTCGTCGTATTCGTCAATTTCTACTCCAAGGATATCCATTAGAGACTTCATCAAATTGTCCACATATGTATGAATAACTAAATCTGCTTTACGATCCTTAATAAAAAATATAACACAATTAGAACAAATATTTTCAAAAAAAACTGTAGTATATTATCGAATACAATTTAAAATAATAATTATAAGATACTTACACAGTTGGTTTTTTGTAAATTGCAAATAACGACTTTTCCTTTGTTTTTCTTCGCGTTAAATGGGACCAGATTGATTGGTTGAATTTGTAATGAAGTTCCAAGACAAATGCATAAATCAGCCATTCTGAAAAAACATATAAGCTTTGTTATATTTGAAAAATAAGAAAACTAGCATAACTTGAATTGATAGTTAGAAATATATGAACAATTTCTTGCATAACTATAATACTTGCTAACATAATTTTATAAATACATTGCATTCAATATAATAATAAGAAGTTTATTTCAACAGCAATTAAATTATGTTAATTTGTATGGGTCAGCTGTGCTTAAATCATTTTTTAATGATTATTTCAGTCCTAAGCGGAGAACACCGAACTTAATAGGCAGATAGTAATTTTATTATTTTCATAATCTCAGTTGACAGTCATACAAATCAATACTATAATAAAATTATGTCAACCAATAAATGGTCTTCGATATGCAAAAATGTTTAGTAAAAAAAAATATTTAAATGTAAAACATACAGATAGTTAGTATATAATATAATTACTTAGAATGTAACTCCGATAACTCCAGCTCTTCAGTGGGTAATTGATGTTCCCAGTCTAATATTGTATCATAAAATATACCTCGGCATTGATTACCATTCTTATTTTTCCCAAAACATTTTATATCCAAGCATCGTTGTCCAACTGTTTTTACAGCCGTTTTGCTCACATAACTCCTAGTATTTAATCAAAATTATATAACTCAACTATTTCCAATATAGATATTTAAATTATATACAATTTCAAAAAGACTATTTTCAAAACCTTAATATATTAGAAATATATAAAATAATGATACATAATACTATTTGAAACAAGACATCAAAAAAATTCCGAATGTTAATAAGTAGGTAGTTTACTTTAAATCAGGGCTTAAAAACTGAATATAATCAGCCACAAAAACACTAACCGTGGCCAAAACCAAAAATGACTGAATTTAAATGCTTGTAAACAATAAACTATACTTGCTACATTGATATTGAACTTATGATAATTGTATAATAATATGTAAGTCAACATAACTGATACCATTGCGAACTGCAATACCGTTACACCGCATTTCTCTTTTGTTTAAATGTTAGGGTCTTTATCGCTCAGAAGCTTCAATGCAAGTTAGAACCATTGTTAAGAAGACAAGGTACCCACATGTGTTGTCTCCGTATTACAAGAGCTTACCTTAACTCCGTTAGTTTAATAATTAGATTCAATTGACCTCTTATAAAATTTAAAGGTAAGATTATTATCTAGGTAATAGACTTTTTTATAATATTTTAATTTTAAAGCAAGTTATGAGTATTTTAAGATGTACAAACGATTTAAAATTTTAAGATACTCATTACTCGCTTTAAAATTAAAATATAATAAAAATCCTAGGACTTTGCCTTGATAATAATCTTACCTTTCAATTTTATAAGAAGTCAATTCACTAATTTAAACTAACGGAGCTAAACGAGATCTGCTGAGCGTAAAATTTGATATGTAACACGCTTGTAAGGATACAACAAATGTCACTGAATGTCCCCTTAAAGGCTTAAAGTGTATGTTTAGTGACTATAGAAATGCCACATCCATGTGTTTAATATCAATGACTTGGATACTTTTTTACAATAATCAACAGTTTTAGAAATTATTCAACAGTAAAATTAAAAATGGAAGTATAGTAATTTATAAAGTACAAAAGAACAATTAGTTTGATATATGAACTATTAAAACATTTCAATTAAAATTAGGTACTTACAAGAAAATAATCATATTTAAATTTACCTTCTGCATTTGTTACATCTCATACTAAACATATTTCCATGAACTTCAGAAACATGTTGACGAAGTAATCCTGACTTCAAATGCAAACCATCTATATTCTGACTGACAACATATTTTGCATAATCTAATAAAATGTATAAAATTAATGTTAACAATTTTTAGTGATCCATATTATTTTACTGGTTAGTGCTAAACAAATACTAAAAAATATATAGTATACTGAATATTTAACAAACTAAATATTAAGTGTTTTACATATATTTATTTGCACTTGTCTCTTAAAACAAAACAACATTCTATGTAATTTGCTAACCTAACTACATAATGGAGGAAATATTAAATTATAGTTTTGTTTTAGTTGATCATTTTTAATTTTAGTTTGAATTAGTAATACCTACTAGTTTATTATAATTTAACAAATTCACTCTCAAATTACCTATAAAAAAATGTGTCCTATTTATCAGTTATAGTAAAATGTATAACAATTAATAACTATAATGAATATATTGGTATTATTAAAAAGTTATTATTATTTATTGTTCATTATTATATTTGATGCTATACATTTGTGATATTTTGTATTTGTTTTTGTTTTTTTATTGGAGTCTGAATTTTCAGGTTTAAATAAAGTTGACTATGACACTAATATTCTCAAAAAAAAAAAAAAAAAAACAAGAAAAATCATTTTAAAAATGAGAAAAATGTGCAAAAGTAATCAATTAACAACAAAATATGCTTTAAAATGCAAATCTAAAATTTGTTTTAATAACAAAAATAACTACAAAAATAGAATCTAAATTCATTGCAATATAAGAGAAAAAATAATTATAATGACTGCACTTCCTTAAAGAAATATAACAATACTAATCGGATCTCCGATACTTATACTCATTAAATTTCATTGATTGTATTAAAAGTTTATATTCACTGGTTAATAATTATTGAAGAGACAGTTCACAGAGTACATATGCTGATTTGCATTGCATTTAAGTAATTGTGGATATTTAAAATCATAAAAACACTTAGATATTAAAAAATAACCATATTACACATAAATAATTGAAAAAATGTGTAAAGGTGGTTCTCAAAATTCCGGGCGCAGTATTTAACGGCAATGAGTATAATAACTTATAATTTATAACGTTACAGCAATGCGCATACATTATCAATGTGCAGAACAAAAAAAATGAACATTTCAATTTTCTGTTTATCTAAAGAATCCAATGTCTATATAGGTATACATTAAATATTTAAATTTAAAATATACGAATATAATTCAAGATTTACTTTATTTTTATATATTATATATTATGTAATTCAAAGACGTCACCCCAAAACTGCCACTGGCAACAACATACATGAAATGAGTGAGTGCTATGATCAATGAGCGTAATAATAATCGAAAATTATTAACGGAGTATCAGTTTGTTTATATAATAATATATGAATTGCATATTATATAAGATAAAAATTTCATAGGTAATTATTTCAAAATAAGATTGTTACTAGACAGTAAACAATAGATAATTCAAGAATTAGACCTTTTTTAACCAAGCTTTTGATTGCCATATGTGTAACTGTTGGTTTAGCATCATTGAAATCTAAATTAACTTCTGGTTTCTTTCCTTCTTTTTCTAAAGTCCATACTCCTTTTGGTCCTCTATAATAAATAAACAATATTGATTTAAATTCTCTAAGGAGTCTTTATAAATATAAATATTGATTTAGCGGGTTAGGTTTAAATTTTTTTTATTTTGTAAAATATAAGTTTACACTAAATATACATAATATAAGGTAAACGACACCATGTCACAAAATAGTAATTTTACAGAAGATAGGTCCAAATGGTGTTCTTTACCTTTAAAAAAGTAGATATGGTTTATTTTTCCATAGTCTTATTTCCGTTATTAATGATAACTGGACATAGGGTCATAAACATAGTATCTTTACATAGAGCCATACATTTCATAAAAAAATGGACATGGTGTCCTTTAAAGATATATTATTAGGTATTTAAGATCTTAAATTTAATTTTTATTGATATAAAAGTTGTTATATAATGATTGAGAACTAAGGTATTTCTGTTAAAATTTAATGATTTAGTGTTAAGAGTAGGTATAATATAAAATTACTATTCAAATGATAAATTAAAAAAAAATAAAAATATAATAAATAAAACATATTAAATATAGGTATACAAATTTACAAATATCCAATATTGATAAAGATTATCTTACTAAGGTTATTTTAGTACCTAAAATTAAAATCTTAAATATTAGGATAGTAGACTGTCTTGTATTTTATTTTGGGTAAATAATAAATTGTTTTCTTTACAAAATCTTAAATGCTTGAAAAACACTAAAATTTTATTTTTGGAAGAATTAAAATACCTAAAATATTGTTTTGATTTGCACTTAAACTCATTATTATTATTACAAAATTCATTATACACATTTACCGAAAATCTGGTATTCCCGCTGATGTACTTATACCAGCACCTGTATGAAAAACTGTATATTTTGAATTTTTGATCCACTCGGCAAGAAGCAAAATCTTTTGTTTCAAAACTTCAGGAGTATCAAAAACCTAAAATAAATATAAAACGTATAGTTATGTATTTAACTGTTTTTAATAATTATTATACTTACTTCATTCATACCAACTTCCCCTTTATATTCATACGGAGATAAACCATCAGCATAGTTGCAAGACATTTTGCTTTAAAGTAATATGTATTGTTCTAGAACATTAAAAAAAAGATACATATTATATAGAAATGTATTGGCCATTGTTGTTAGTGAGGCAGGTACATTTTTATAATATTTAAATGTTTAAAACCAAAAGTATGATAGAAGCGTGGTTAAATTATGTTACATACCTAGGATCTTGAACTTTCCTAAAATATTTGTAACAAGATTAGATTAAATAATATCTTATACTTGCACGGGGAATTTAATTTCTAAAGATAAGTTAAATTTAAAAATACCCAACGATAAATAGGTTATACAAAAATATAAAATAACTATAAAATTATATTTTTCATTTTTACTGATCCCAGTAGGTTAGGTATGCCTAATTAAACCGTATCGAAATAACACACCGTTAAAATTAACATCCAATGTTTATAATTGCAAAACAGTTTTACCTATTACATATTGAAGCAATTAAATGTCCTAATTTGCATTTTGATGCAAACAGGAATTAGTATCAATAAAACCGTAATTAAACGTAATATTGATTTTCAAATACATTCCAATGCGATTATAATGGTTTATTAATAGCCAAATAATTACTGACGTACTTAAACATTAGTACACTGTACACACATGATACATCGGTAGTTAGATAATTTTAATGTTTGGACAATTTACCGTAGGTATGTTTACTTTGTGAACTATGTTTCGTGATTGTGTGAGTTTGACTTTTTTCTAATAGTTGTCGCCTTAAATTTTAATTGTCTATTGACAGCCGACGTTTTTAAACGAACTTTTATATAATATTTTAATTTCATTAATTACACTAATTCCACCGTCTGGTTAAGTGCAAAACAGTAAGCACAATCTTTAAGTATTATCACTTGTTATCTTCGTAAATGTATTATTTTGATGAGAAAAGATTGCACAAAGGCCTAAACGACACACGACTATAACTACCGATTGATCCATATTCCATTTATCCGTAAGATTTTTCACACGAAGGGTAGTGCGTTTTTTTATGTTCCTTCAAATCCAAATAATATTCTGTTGATGAGTGCAGACGGGAGTAGTGAGACGTCGTAGTAAAACTATCGATGTCATTACAAGTAGAATTTTAGAATTACAATAATAATGATAAAATTGGTCGACAATTTATTCGTACTACTGTCAATATGAAGTTTTGATGTTTTACCACGACTACCAACAGTCCACTAGACCACTGATAAACGGTATCACTAAATTTACTAAATTTTTTCTCATTGTCAGATACTGAGGTAAATTACCTAAAAATGTTTTGTAAATTTATAATTAATCTTGGCTCTTATGTATGTTAATTGTAATTGTTATTCATTGATAATGTTTAAATTTATATAGACTATGCGAAATTGTTTTGAATACTTTCAGTAAAACTCGTATTGGAAGTTCATACATCTTTAAGATTATCGAGAGGTATTTCTTTAATATTTCAATATTTCTTTAATAGTATTCATAATCAATGCATTTAGTTAGGTATTAATTTTGTTTTACAATATGATTCTGATGTACTGGAGAGATTTATTTGTGAAGTTATTGAAAATTGCATTAATATTACAAAACCTACTTAGGTACCTACTTATTTATTTAAATATTTAAATTTATTATTAACAAATTCAAATAAAATTTAATGATTTCACCAACCTGTCAATCGTTTTATTCGAGCCAAATTGTACATATATTTGATAACTGTCAATTAAATTAAGTACATACTTTTTTGGCATTGGTTAATTGATGGCTCGACACCCGCCAGGAAATTATTCTTCCAACATTCAGGTTTAGTTGATGTCCGCCACTTACCTACCTATATCTCTCGTATTTTCAGTGTTCTAAACATCATACTGTATTAAATATACTTAATAGCGGTGGTTCCCAATTCGTGGTCCGTGTGTTGATGTTAGGGAGTCTATGGTTGTGTGTAGTACTGTTGTGATTTTTCATTATTTATTTTATTTTAATGTAATTATAAAATTTATAGTCATTTAAAATGTTTGTATTTTAGGACTATTGAAACTCGATTATTGTGAAAAAAGGAAATAATCAATTTATTCAAATTTAAAAGTAAGTATTTACAAAAAAAAAAGCTGTTCCCGGATCAATTTAAGTTTTAGCTAGGTGTCCGTGGCTTCATATTAATTTTGAACCACTGCTTTATATTTTAAATATTTAAAATTTGTACAGCAATAATAACAAAATTACTTTAATACTTTAATAGTTTAATCAATGATGAAATCCAACAAAATAGTCAAATTAATATTACGTTTTTAGTTTTACCTTATGGTCCACAAGCACAACTAAATTATAGTCAAATTTATTATTAGAATATAATTAATTACCTGCACATATAATATCAAATATTATTCAATTCCTTCAGCAGTAATTCTATTAATAGATAAAAACATAATAAGAAGAAGGTACCTAATACAACTGTTAATTTATTATGATTAATTAGTACCTATTCAAACATTGAAATATGTATAAGATACTGAGTTATAACTTTTCTGCTTATAATATTTATCTATAGGTAACATTCAATATTATAACCATTATAAGGTACTTATTAGTTATTATTTATTATATTTATAAATAAAATTTGATATTTCTGATTATTATTAAGTATTATTATATTTTATTAATGTTTACAAAATAGAATATATTTTAAATCTTTGGTTTTAGGGAAAAAGTTAACAGCATAACAATAAAACTAACTATACATTTAATAACAGATGGTTAGAACATTGAAAATACAAGAGATATAAATGGCAGGTATTTACTAAATCTGAGTGGCGGTAGAATACTTTCTTGGAAGGGGTCAAAACCAGTGTTCTTTTTTTATTAGTTAAGAGAACGTTACACCCGCATACACTGTCTCCGTTTTGTAAACACATAAAATAGCGAATTGTACATTCAGAATAATTTGTTTAACTCAATACAATGATTAATATAATAATATTGTAGCAAATTGACCTCATATCAAAAGTAAAAGTATTATCTAGTGAACCTCATAGGGTTTTTTAGATTTTAATTTTGCTTCTAAATTTGATAACAAAATTGCTCTTATATTAAACATACCTACTTTGAATAAGTAGGTAATAAAAATTATTAAAATAATTCAACTAACTACAGTCAAACCATGTGGCATGTTTAATCTAAACAACTGACAAACATAATAACAAACTAATTTTATTTTTTGATGTAAAAAGCCTAATATTAATTCCATATCTTTGTAGATACCATACTAAGCCAACAAAATTTGTGGTAGATAGCATATTGAACGACTGAATGAATACAATATTTTGTAAAACGAATATATTTTACGTTATTGATATAAATACCAACTTATGTACATTTTTAACTTTTTATTATTTATGATCGCAATGACTATTTTTCATATTAAAACCATACCGTTCATGATTTGACCTCTATTGTTTGTATATTTTAGAATTAGATTATAATAATTCTTATCAATATTCAATCCTATATTGTAACTCATGTATGTGTATATTTTGTATGTATCCAAGTTATTACATAAAATAAATTCAGATTAAAAAAAATATATTAATTTTATTTATGTTATTTGTTTTAGAGACTTGGGGAATTGAATTGTGAATATGGACATAGATCAGTTGGGCAATGATGCCAAATTGGCAGCAACAAAATACTTTACAAACACGCTTAAGAATCCAGGACAATTGGAGAAAGTTGAACAATTAAAGAATCGGATATCGCGTAAAAAAACTTCTACTGAGGCAATGTTGAAAACAGCTATGCAAAGTCAATTAGACGGTGTTACCATCGGAATGGAACAATTGAAAGACGCATTGGATGATATAAGTAAGGTGAAGATATACCTTAGTCAAACAAAACATTCATTTATCAATTTACCATCTCTTGGGTACAAGTTGCAAGATGTGCGCACCAAGCAAATGCAACATTCTCAGTACTTGACGGCTAATGAAAATATGAAACATCTATTCACCGTACCTGAAAGCATTGAAAAAACTAAACAGTGGATAAACGATGGAAAGTTTTTACATGCTCATCAATGTTTAATAGACCTTGAGAACTCTAGAGATGATCTTTTATTTGAAGTGCATAAACTGCCCAATCAGGCACCCAGTGATAAAATACTACTCAAAGCATATTTCGAAGACGTTGAAGTTATGTCCAATATGTTGAAAAAACAAATTAAATTAGTATTGAGCAGAACTCTAAATACTGTTAGGAAAGAACCTATGGTGATTGTTACTGTGCTGCGAATAATTGAACGAGAAGAGCGTGCTGACATATTTGCATTGCAGCGTCATAAGCAATCTGGATTTATGCCTCCCAGTCGCCCAAAAAAGTGGAAAGAAATGGCATTTGATGTGCTTCAAAAGTCAGTTGACCAGCGAATAGAAGGTACTCAAGTGAATGAACGATCTGACAATAAAATGTGGCTTGTAACATATTTGGAACTTTGTCGACAATTGATTCTTGAAGACTTGCGAGTGGTTAAAACTCTTTGTGTGCCATGTTTTCCTCCACTCTATGATATTTTTGATAAATTTGTTTATATGTATCATTCCAGTCTTTCAGCAAATTTAAATGACATAATATCAAATGGACTAGAAGGCAATGAATATGTAACAATTATTTCATGGGTGACTAATACATACTCTGGCACAGAGTTAATGTTACATCCTGAATTGAATATAGACATTGGTAAAGTTGGTCCATTATTAAAATCATCAATTGTTTTTGATTTACAATCAAAATATTTAGAATACATAAAAGCAAATTACAAAGAATGGATGTTAAAAACATTGGATACTGAAAAAAATGATTGGTATGCAGGTGCTTCACCCGAGGTTGGTCCAGATGGATGTTTTCATACAGCTGCTCCAGTTATTATATTTCAGATGATTGATCAAAATTTGCAAGTCACAAAAACTATAAGTCAGCACTTAACACACAAAGCATTATTATTGAGTGTAGATAGTGTCAGTCTATACGGTCTGTCTTACAAAGAGGCTGTTATAGAGTTCAAGAAAAAGCACTTCGAGGACAGAAGCAAAGTACCATTTTTTACACACTGCATAATTACTGTGCTCAATAATTGCTTGCAATTTATTGAATTAGCATTAGAAATGAAGCAACACTATTGGAGTAGTGATTTTAAAGATCAGTCAAGTACTGCCTACGAAAAATTAATAAAGACCTTCCAAAATCTCAGAGACGAAGCAGCACAATTTCTTTTAGAAGAAGCTTTGATTGATCTTGACATTCATTTTCAAGATTTGATAACTACTAAATGGCTTTCCAGCTTTATATCTATTGAAACTATTTGTGTGACATTAGAAGATTATTTTCAAGATTATACTCATTTAAAGCCCAAGAATTTAGAGTATATAATATTAGAAGCTGAGGATATAATAGTGAGACGATACATAATGGCTATTCTGCAGAAGAAATTAAATTTCAAGACATATGAAGAACGTCGATCAGCAGCCGATAAAATGACAAATGAAGTGGACCAACTGAAATCATTTTTTATGCGTGTGGCACCTTTAGTAACACGTGATAAAGATTCTCCTTTTGATGCTGTTGTCAAGTTATCTGAAGTATTAAAAAGTGAAGATTCTGAAATACTATCGTTGGATTTACACACACTTGTAAAAATGTATCCAGATATAACCGAAGACCAAATGACTAGATTATTAAGCTTAAGAGGTGATTTAAGTAGGTCAGAAATACGTGAAAAAGTACAGTATGCTATTCAAGGCAATAGGGAACTCGCTGGTACCACATTAACCAAAAGCATATTCCAACAAATCCACTTATAGCCTAATAATAAACACCAAATTTGTACAGCTTAGGTAATTATAGCTAAAGAATTGTATAGATACTACTATTAAAACATATTGTGTACCTATATATATTTAATTTGCAATCAATATTCCGTTCCTTATGTGATACAATAATACTACCTTTAATTAATTTAAAATAACATTTATTTATATATTCTTGTATTTAAAGTATATTTTTTCAATATATAAAAATATTTTAGAATTTGTTTACTATTTTTTTCAACATTATTTAATTTTAATGTCATAAGTGTTAACATAATTATTGAGTCTGTTTGTTATTTAATATTGCAGATCAGTGGTCTGCGTTAGCTTCAAAATTGGGTGAAAATGTATTTTTATTAATTTAAAAAAATAATTATAAATTTATGTTCATCAGTTGTATCAGGCAAATACAATTAACATAACAATAATAATATTTAGTACTACATTAATTAAGAATTGGTTAGTTTTTATAAGTATTACAACATTATCAATCAGTTTTTTTTTTTTATGGTTGCAAAACATAAATTATAATTAAAATGGGTAGGTACAAGTCCAATATAGTGGAAGACCACTGATATATAATGGTATTTATGTTGTACAAATACATATTTATAACATAGGTGTATACGATTTATGTAGATATGGTTTATGTTTAATTTCCTTATTACAAGTATAATAACATTATCCACATTATCACTTGTCCTCAAGTTAATAATGAATAATTATAGTGACATATCCAAAAAAAAAAAATTTTTAAACAATAAAAAAAAGTTTGTTAATAAATTTAATAAATCATTTTTAGATAAAATTCGTCAAAATTAATTTTCAACCCCATATCACAGAGAAAAAAATGTCTGCATACACTACTGACTACTTAGTTACATAGTTATGTACTACAATTTACCCCAGGTAGAAGAATCCTCGATCGTGAATACCGAGATCCACTAAGATTCTAAAATTTATAATAATAAGAAACATAGACAAAGAAAATAACTAGTTTTAGATTCCTAGTGGAACGACGAATGTATTCATTTTACAATGAAGTGATTTTTTTTTTTGCAATCCCAGCGAGAGTATATAAAAAAAAAACCCACATATCATTGTATAATCAATACGTTCATCATCCCACTAGGAATCTAAAATCATAATTATCAGTAATAACTAGTTTTAGACTCCGAGTGGAACAACCAATGTAATCATTTTACAACGATATCTGGGATTTTTTTTTTTATATCCTTTCCCTGGGATACAATCTCAACATCATTGAGGTGTCTTAAAGATAAACGCAATTCTAAGACGATTGTAGTTTCAAATTTGAGCGTGTTCTGAGAAGCGAAAATATCGATTTTCGAAAAAATCGCATTTTGAAAAACGGCATTATCCGTCATTAATTTCATGTGTTGCACGCCACAGGTTGACGATAATTGCATTTATATAGATGATTTTATTGATTAATTGTCGACAATACGATCAGACAAGTGGTACAGCTCAATAGCGCCATCTGCCGTCAGTGAAAAACGGACGCATACACGAAATATTATTTTCCAAAAACACGTATTTCTCTGTCTACGAGAATTTGATTTCTCTTTTGTTTAATAATAGTTGTAAAATACGTACGAGCTTGCAAATTACCTGATTGAACACAACACGATCAATATCGTTACAATGGAATAACTACAATCGTCGTACGTAAATTCGATTGCTATGTTACAACGCGCTGTGAAATTCAGTGGCACAGCATCTTTCGTAGACGACGGCCAATCGTGTACTGATAGCGCCCTCTCGTTGTCATAGTATACAATATTTGTACAATAATCGAGATGGTAATTATATCGTATAATGTCAAAAATATCGTGAATTTCAAAATACTACTTACCGTTCCGTAAACGTAAAGTGTACCTACGTGACTTTTTACCTCTATAACAAGTAATAATTTAACAATGTAATTTCGACCAACAATAATAAACGTTCTGTGAAATAGACGTAGAAACAAGGTACACCACTCAGTAGCCATACATTATTTTCTATGCGGATGTGGTGTCCTCATAATCTTCATTCAATCACATCAATTTTAGTATGCTGAACATTTAAAGTTTTAAAAAGCAGTACTTGATTGGACTAATAATAATAATAATACCTGTTACTAGTTCAATAGGTTCAGCTAGATTACTAAGTATAGGAATAAACATTTATAAATATTTTATCTTATTGCTATACCAATTTCAAACTAAATTCTTTTTCACTGTGTTTTAAATATCTATGGATATACCTATTGGAAAACAATATTAATTCTGAAAATATTTTCCACAAATAATTATTAATTATGCTAATGAATTTTGATCAAATTTTATAGAAAGATGTGATAATGTTGAGATTTTTTTAATTCTCTCGCATGCTTGCGTGGACTTGCTTTTATAATTTTTACAATTATACATCAACCTGCACCCACTTGCACCCACTTGCACCCACGTGCATATTGAAGGACACTTTTTTTTTAAATTTTCTTCCTTTTATAATTTTAGTATTGTATACTTGTATCTAATAGCTAATAAGATAGACAGATATACCATAAAATTATATTTTAAGTATTGTACATTATTAATTATATTTTCTGTTTTCTGTGTTTGAACCGTATTGCACTACAATGGTAATAATATTATAAATAAGTATATTACATTTAAACTTACCTATAGGGACATGGGCATTTAAACACTGATTTTTATGCATTTCACAGTACATATAAAAACACACATTCACAGTGATGAATAGTTTTATTAGAAGAAAAAACGCTGGAACCACCTGTCACATTATTTCAGTTTAGCGGGATCAAAATCTGAGAAAATGTACCGGATTTTTCGTTAAGTTCAATTTAAATGCATAGTTTCTGGCCGTTATTTGTCCCTGAATAATATTTAACAGTTGGAAAATAAAATAAAATGCAAAACAAAGCGCTTCGAACACAAATAGCCAAATAGATGCATATTGATTTAATTTTAGTCGAATACCAAAATTAAAAATTTGTGAAGTACCTACCTAGTTGAAGCTGATGGGCTCTTAAATTACCTAGAGAGTATACCTAATACCTGTGTCCTGTATTGTCTATCACTATTGCTCAAGTACAATTAGGTAAACTCAATTTCTTTACGAGGAAATATTAGTGTTTTACTAATATCTATGGTTTAACCATCGACTGGTATTTTTTCTATAATTATGGAAATACAAAATAGATATTGTAAAATTAATTTGAAACCAAGTATAGAATTATCGACTGACCTCGAACAACCACTGGGGACGGTATTCGTGAATTTCGTGTTGGTATAAATGTACCGAACCCTCTGTATACGAACATACGAACATCGTGACGTAGGTACCTATAAACTTGGACGCACCGGAGCTCCGCATGAATAAAAATAGTTCAACACCAAAGTCACATGTCATAAACTGATAAAATATAAATTGAATAACATTTTATTATAGGTAATAACGAATAACCAGTTTTATTTTCCCTAGTATCCACGTTACGGGACGAATTCAGTTCTCTGATCTCGGAGTGTTTGCTTAAAATATAATTGCTAATTGTTAATTGTTAATTTATTTATTAGCTTAAATTATCAATTATATATTTATTATTATATTATATATTTAATTAAGTTTTATTTAAATTTTAAATATGATGGCAAGTGAACGTGAAATAAGTGTTGTATACAGTCAACGGGGAAATGTGCTATTAGTAAAAAGTAACTACAAATATTCTAAGTATACAGAATTAATATCCGGGGAAATTGGATGGAAATGCATACAAAAAATGTGTACAGCAAAATTATACACAATTGGCGTTGATTATAATTTTTCGAGGGAATCAGGGACACATACACATGAAAGTATCGACACCAATATTATTGTTCGACAAAAGATTAGTAACGGGATAAAACGAAAGGGACTTGATTATATTACTGATCGTTCTTCCAAGTTAATAAAACTTGAAATAGCCAATAATGTAGAAGCAGCTTCGACTTTAACATGTAAAGACATGTTTATTTTACCGATGACGACAATATTTGTTGCAAATTGTCTTTATTATTATTATACTATGTTTAGATTAGGCTGTTTAAGCCGTTTCCAGTATTACCTTTTTATTCTAAATTTTATATTATTTTATATTTTTATATTTATTTTATTTTATTTTACCGATGACGACAATATTTGTTGCAAATTGTCTTTATTATTATTATTATTATTATTATTATTCAATGTTTAGATTAGGCTGTTTAAGCCGTTTCCAGTATTACCTTTTTATTTAATTTTAATAACATAATATATTGTATTTAAATTAAATAAATTAATACAATAATAAATAATACCTATTATGTGTATATAATATATTTATACTGTGTGCGGAGTTAGGGTGTTAAAAAAAATCTTGTATGCGGAGTTAAGGTGTCGAAAAAAAACCTTCTATGCGGAGTTAAGGTGATATATTATAAAATGGCGACGATCCGTGCGGAGTTACGGTGCACCGATAAACTTATAGGTATCTCCAAAAAACCTTTTAGAACGAATTGAGTTGAATGTACTAAATTTTAGTAGGCGACCATTTGTCCCGTTTAAAACATGATCGTCCTTTTTTTGAGCATCATCATGTTCCTTTGTCCCTTAATCCCGTTATCTCCATATATTATTATTATGAGCGTGCATAAAAGGAAAACCTGTACACTAAACGAATACAAAATAATATTTTTTTAGTGATTTATATTGAACTATTGAAAACAAAGTCTATCGTTTTTATACAGTGGAGAGCAATAGATTGTCAGTGACGAACATTGTGAGAAATATCGTATTGACGTATTGCATAATATAATAATATTTATAGTGTTATATTATGAACTCCCACACGATTGCTACCCTTTAGAACAACACGCCTCATCTAACAGGCGAACATTATCTTCGAAATGTCCTTTAAGAACCAAACAATAATATTATTATATAAGACAATTATTTTTCGATGTCTATTTTTCGGGTTCAACCAAAATTGTTTATTCTGGTTTATTTTTATAAATATGTTTACCTATACTATATCTATATACCTATACTTATACAGTTATACCGTATACTATCTACATGAATCCCGTAAGATTTAAATATACTATATTCTGTAATATACTAATATTGACTTCATTTTTAAATTCTAACAGCTACGTCAAAGTTTGCAAAAAATACCTTTTCCCTTAAATTTTTACAGACTTTGGAGTTAGGACTGTCTGTAAGAAAACATTGCACACGACAGTATAATGTGGTTAAACTTTTATTTTTTATTTTTAAATGTTTTGGTATAAAATGGAAAAAATTGATTAATCGTGTGATGTAAAAATAACAGTATCACGTATATTCCGGTAATCGCCTGCATTACACAGCGTAAACAGGGTTGACTGTTTGAAGTTGTAAGCGAGTTGCATATTTTAATCTATATGCATATACCTACATAACATTGAATATTATGCTTTCGATTTATAGTAGATCAAGCTAATAAAAATTAATTCTACAAAATGAAGAGTTCAAAAAAAAAAAAAAATTTGAATTGTATTTTTTTTTTCATATTTCGTCAATATGTTTTAGAAGAAATTGCATAGCTCTTAGTTTTTATATATTTGAATGCATAGTTAATATTTTCTAAAAAAAAAATTGAAGTTTATTGGGTACCCTTAAAATATATATTATGTACCTATTTTATATTCAAATAATTAACCTAGGTATTTTTTGTTGTCCAAATATTTGTGCTAATATTTCTTTAAGCAACACTTCTCACAACGAATTTTGAAAGTTTTTTTGAAAAGTATTTTGAAATATACTTTACTAAATGGGTTTACTATGAGGAAAACATACATTGGTATTTTCTACATCTCGAGACCTCGAAGGAAGTTATATAATATTGTAAAAGTAATTGTAGGGTCTATCTACTGTCCGGTGGTGCTGATGATATTTTTTAATTAACTTTACTACTCAAAAACTACGATTTTTTTGCTACGCACTTATTATAAGCTTTTTAATAATGGAGTGTTTTTGTTATGGCCTGACGTCACTACCCCGCGATGGCGTATTATTTTTATTATTATTATTTTTGTCCCACCAGTTTTTCACTATACATTTCATAAAATGTTTTAAATATTATATAACATGTAAAAATAACATTGTATATTAAACACCCTATCTACTATTACGTAACTATAGTATTGATAATAATTAATTATTTTTAGATTCCGAACGATGAATGCATTGATTTTACAATGATGTATGTATTTTATTAAAATTATTTTTTGTGGCTGTGTACACGGTATGTATAGGTAGTCGAAATAATACTTTGATTTTCAACTCCAGTATCTTTTCCGACGGGAAAGTGAATCTATAGTTGGTGCATTTGTGTGGTCGAAATTAAAAATTACTAATAGTTTCCAAAAATAAAAACAAATTAAGGAATTTTTACCCAAAATCGGTTTTGACAAAATCATGTTTGGTTTTTGGTGTAACTCCAAAAAAAATTACCATAGACATGACATTTTCACTGAATGTTTATCTTAGTATTTTCTATCCACCATAAAATGTTCAAAATATTTTAATACATGTTTAGCTATTTATAGACATATGAAAGTTTTGATTATTATTAATTTTTTTTAAATGACGATAAACATTTTTTGTCTAGGTCAAAAATATTGAAAATGTTTATAAACTCAAAGTCTTACCTAACCATTGTATAACATCTAACCCTATCGAGCCCTAGTAAAAGGTTTTAAATATTTCAGTTGTGATGGAGAACAAAAATTATACTTTCGCACGACTTAAATAATTTCAGACCTCGAGATTACACGGTTTTACACCCCTATGATTATTCGGTCAATATGGTTTCGAAATGTTTTATTATTGAATAAAATAGACAATAATAATTGACGGTTCATTTGACACTATTGCAAGAATTAATTTTTGTGCCACAACTAAATGAAGACTTCGGTACTAGACACTTTTCTTATCTGGTTGGGATACAACCGTCGGTGCATATATTAAAAATGTTAATTGTAATATTATGATAAAACTTTTGTACAGGGTTCACTCGTTTTTAAAAATATATGCAATTATATTACACAAAAAAGTAAAATACTCAAAAATGAAAACAATAAAACTATACATTTTTTTTTTAATGTTGGTTTGTTTTATAGATAACGTCTTTTAAATATGTAAAATAAAAATAGTTTCAAAAACGACCGACTTATAACTTATTATTTACACAAGCAAACTGACAATAATTTACGATTGTAAAAAGAGGTTTATATCATATTTTATGCTTTCAAGTTTCATCTTATAGGTTAGTATAGGTATAGGCAGGTTAGGAGTATCTATTGGCTGGTATTATTCAAACAGAGCTTTCTCTGCTGTCGGTTAAACAGGAAAAAAAGGTAAGTATAGGTATAGCCGTATAGGTACGTATACTAAAAAGCAGAGTTGATTAAAAACATGATTTTTTTAAAAAAATCAAAAAAATTGTTTTAATCGTTTAAAACATGATTTTTTTGTTTAAAACATGTTTTTTTAAAATGATTTTTTCAGCTGTTTTAAACATGTTTAAAACATGATTTAATCGAGTTTAAAACAAAATATGTAATTTATTTAATAATTTAATATCATAATTTTTTTATAACTTGACGTGTAATTTAACCACGGCTATCGGTTTTACACTTAAAAATCGTTTTTGAATATTTTGATAATGATTGATGATAAAGAACTGATCTGTTATCTACATCGTGATAAAGAATACTGATTACTGTATTTACTATTTTAAATTTTGGTGGGCTTGCGCCACAATATTTCCGATTATAAAATATGATAAAGGTAAAAAATATTAAATAATAATATTATGATATGATATCAATGAAATTTAATTTTGATGTTATTGAGTTATTCTTCTGCATCTGACATTACTACAATACTACATTAGCGACAGTGTGAAACAAAATAAAACTTAAAAGATAAAACACATGTTCACGGGACGAAGACGTGATGACATTTGGAAATATTATAGTGAAGTTTCTAATAAATAAATAATTAATAAATATATTACCTACAGAACTACAGAAATAATATATTATATAACCATTGAAGTGTTAGTAATTTAAATAAGTAAAATTATCATTATACATTTTATAAATTTTAAATTTGTTTATGAATTAAAAATAATAATAATAGGAGTTGCCAGTACGAACTTACAAATAATAAGTTATATGTGCATAAATTATGATTTCTGTTTTAAACTAGCTGTTTTTTTTATGTTGTTAAATCATTTGTTTTTAAACGTTTTAAACAAAACCATGTTTGATCAATTTAGATGTTTAAAACATGTTTTAAATAAGTGTTTAAAACAAAATGTTTTAAACATCTCAACTCTGCTAAAAAGTAAAAATATTCTTATATACAGGCGCGCGTTAAGTGATTATTTTACCAAAGTTCTCATGATTTTCCAATCCCGTTCATAGGTTTTGTAATAATATAAATACTTAAATATATTATAATTATATTATGATACTTTAATTATAATAATGTAAATTTAATACATTTTAATTTGAAAATAACAGTTTTAGAGCCACGTATATACTGATTAATCATATACAAGGAATCTGCTGCAGTACCTTAATAATATATAGATGGGTGACTTAGACATTTTGACACTTTGTTCGTCCCACTTTGACGTGCTGTCTGGCGCATAATTTTCGGGAACGTGTCATAGTCCCAGCCCGGAGGTTATTTAGACTCATTTCGTCATACGCAATTTGTATACTCTACCTAAATAATATAATATAATGCATATGCTTGTAAACGACGCATCGATGGTGGCTGGTTATATAGATAAGCGTCTGACAACATTTCGTCGCACTGCAGAAAACTATTAAATAATATTAATATATTATACGCATTGTAGAAATAGGTAATAGTTGAAGGTGTCGGTGCCGGATTTTACAATTTTCCACAATTCCATACAATTTGAAAATTATTTTTTATAATTTAGTTGCTATCTTAATTAAAAATATTTTTCGCTAATCTATACACTGTCCGAAACCTATTTAAGGGGGGGGGGGGGGGTTGACACTGTATTTTATACCAACAGAAAATATGACTTTACAGGAAAAACTCACACGCCTCATTGATTTGTCGAATTGTAAAAATTTTTTTTATTATCTGAAAGATAAGAACTTTTTTCGGGTCGGATCTGAGCCCGAAGTTTAATTTTACTCAAATAGTGCTAGAAAAATAACAAATTTTTGCATTCTTCAAATGCATATTTTAACTTTTATAATTATTATTTTGAAAATCGGGCTTTTATCCGTCCTGCAAAACGTTTCTCTTGTTTTAAATAAAAAACACGAAATCCAACTATTCTACTCGAGGGGCGTGAGAATTTTTACCGTAAGACATGTTTTTGTACTAAAAACGCACTAGTGCCCTTAAAAAAAAAAAACCATAAAACCATAAAACGACTTGATCGAGAATCGGACAGAATGGACACCGATTGGGAAATCGGCAGCGACTACCGTAGACCGATTAAAGGTTTCATAGAGCCGACCGACCGATATTATAGAGGTTATTAATTCACCTCGAGTATACCACTGTAACAACGTGCTTACCACGACGATATTATACCTGGTCCGTTCGGGTTTAAGACCTCACCGGATTTCGCAGGTGAATATTTCAGAAACTAGCTACTAAGATACTGTACTCATCGGCCCGTGAATTCCATATTGAGGGTCTATAAGCCGTCCACACCGTACGTCGGTAACCGCGGTAAGCTCGACCGTTCACAGGTTCAAATCATTGACCATTAACGTATGCAGGGGTAATGTACATATAAGCCCTAAGGCCTTGTTTCCAATGTTCCATTTTGTGTTATGTTTCATATTATAGGCACCTAAGTATCTAACTATAAAGTTTCAGACGCCAGCGGCGCATTTATGGTTTTTTTTTAGGTCACGTTCTACGTCACGTCTCCCATATTATTCTGAATTTTTATACGAAACATTTACAAGATCTTGTCACCATTTTGTATCAAAACGTAACCACGGTAACTTTTTTTGTAACTTACAAGAAAGTTAAGAATTACAAATTTCAGAGGTATAAATAAAATTGTACCTACCTATATAAATTATGAGCTTAATAGTTACTTATTCAATTTACCACACGACGTGTCACGGTTTTTTTTTAAATTCAAATTTAACTCAAAAAAATTTTTATTTACATAGATTTTTTACTTTAAAACATGACAAGAAATAAAAACAATGCTGTCTATATTACATTTATTTTACATACAATCAATGTCTTCCTTTATTTTAACGTCTGTTTTGTGATTTGAAATAATTTGATTTCCGTTTACTGTTCTTGTATTTCCTCACTATTATATATAGTCTCTCATATGCTATACCGAATCGATTGTATGTAAGAAACATCATTCGTTGCATGGCTCTCGAAAATATTTCCACGGTTTAAACTTTAAAGACTTATGTTGGGTTGCATAAGCAATTTATTAAATTTAATAGTTCACTAAAAATTTAAAAGGACCAATCGTGGGCCACTAAATCTTGTTTGAGGGACCATTAGCTCACTATTGATTCATTAAATGGCATTAATAAAAAAAAACAGTTACAAATTCATCATGAAAATTTAAAATTTTACAAAAATATATGCATTTTTAAATTTAACTAGTATAGAATATTTTATAAATATCATGTTAAGGTATTTTTAATACATAAAATAGGTAGATTTAATTTCCTAAAAATAAGTAGTGACACACCGTTTTCGTTCAGAATAATTGTTTTTCGTGATTCATCATTGAATTCAAATTTATCACATCCATTTGATTCACCTAGGCATTATCAATGATGCAGTACTCTAAACCTACCATAGGTAACAGAAAGAGTTAGTGACTACCTTGGTTTTAATTTTAGTTTTGAAATTAACGTTAGGTATACTAATTTTCAGCTAAAAATCTAAAAGAGGGATTGATATGATGTCTAAACTATTTGTAAAAAGGATTCATCAAGTTTAAAAGGTTGAGAACCTCAGATTTTAAAAAATTATTATTCCCAAGCCATCATATCACAGTATTGTTATATCACCTAAGTGCTAAAATGCACTTATAGCAGTTTAATATAAAATATGCTCTAAGAATGCATTAAAAAATGGGAAATACGAAAAATAAAATTATAAACATCTAAGGATAGATACCTCATACATTGTTAAACAGTCACTTGACTTATATATTATTAAAATATTAAGTATTATAGAACATTATCATCGCTTCGTATACATATAGTCAGTCATATAAATCGCATATATGGTATAGAGTTGCTATATTATTTTTGCTGACAATGGTATTAATTGGGTAAGGTGCTAATTAGGCCGGTAAAAATACCACGAGTATATAGAATGTTTTAGTCACTACTCATTAGATATAAGCGATCTGTCGATGCACTTAAGTAGCCTGCAATACGATAAAGGAATACAATTAAAAATAAATGGACTGAGAGAAAAACAGCTATTTCAACTTATTTTTTTATATCTAAAAAACTATAGCACGCTGCTTGATTTTTTCCCTGTACTATTAAAATCTATGAATCATAAATATGTTTTTTCGTTAACAAGTACCCATATGACGACGAAAACCCCACAAAAAATCGTTCAGGAACAAAAAACGTGTATCCAGCCCCAAAAACATGTTTATATTGAAATTACCGTCTATTTGCCAGCTGCAGCATATTGGTAACGAGTCATTGCATTCGACTCATATTACTGTTGTTGTACCAAAGGCCTACTATTTCTCCGGGTTTCACCTGGATACTCCAGCTTTACATAATATGTATTTTAAAACTACGGGCTACGGGTCTAGTGAATTTATTGTTCTCCGGGCTGTTGTAAAATTAGTGCTATAATAGGATATTGACCTTTTCATCACATAAACTCATATATCACAAGTATTAGAATACTAGTATTCATAATCGATGGTATTAGATGTATAATATTATTGTTTACCTAGAGCAGAGGTCCTTAACCTGTGGTCCTCGGCCCCCTGAAAGTCCGCGATACTCATGTCGGGTTCCACGTTAACACGTGACACAAGTCAATAAGACGTGACATGAGTGCATTATATTTTTTTTTTAATAATGGAATTCGATACAATTAAGTATTTACAGTGTTAATATTAGGTGTAGATTCTACACAAAATAATTGTATTATTAATATTTATTTATTAGTTTTTCTTGTTCATACGAAACTTACAGGCTTACAGCACTGTAGTCTCGGCAGTCGTACGGCCACTAAGCATAGGCGTGAGCAGACTTTGTCCGCAGGGAGGGGGCCTTTAAAAATGTCTGAACCAAAGATTCTTGTGACTACCATAAAAGGGGGTGACTTCGGACATGTGGGGTGAATTCGGACAACACCATGTTTTTTTAGTTATCTTATAATTTTAGAATACACGTATAATATAAAAGATGAAAACTGATACTCCACGTTAATATATATTATAACCTCCATAGAAAATAATATTTATTGATGACATAATTGTGTACATGTTATATGGATGTAAATACAAAATATTATATTTTATTATTTTTAAATTACAGAACTACATTGACTACTGTAGCCAACAACAAATATAAATATTTGATTGCGGTTTTCGGTAACCTATACCGAGTGGCCTATACCTTAGTGGCACTAAGTGCATTAATAAATGTTGATCGATTGTACTCAATTATTGTTTTATTTTACATTTTTATGAAAAATTAAGTGTAATAAAAATAATTATAAATGTGTATGTTTTGTTATGTCAACTTATGTAATTTATAATATAAAATAATTATTAAAATTTGGTTATGATAACATGAGATGTTATGTAAAAATAAAGGTATTCGAAAAAAATTGGTAGGGGTCGCGATTTCTAAAAATCTTTCATCAGGGGTCCGTAATCTACAAAAGATTAAGAATCGCTTATCTAGCTCAGCTTTCAAAATTTTTTTGATGGGTCGTGACTCGCGGTTACTATTACGCTTATTTCAGTATTTTTGTATATTTTTATAATTTATTTTATTTATTTATTGTGTATTATGTATCAAGTATTGTATTTTATAAAATTCAATGATAAAATTAGTAATAATAAAAATATTATTTATTTAAGGCATACTTGAATTTTTTTTTAGCAGGGGGTCGCGTATCCAATAAATATTAAATTTATGAGTCGTCATTGCAAAAAGTTTGGGAAACACTGATCTAGAGTATAGGCACGGTTTCTAGTCTATACTATAGACTCTATAGCGTAAGGAGATATTTTGGTGATGATTTTGATTTTGTGTCCTTGTCTGGCCTGTATTAGCTCTCAAAAGTGGACACCAAAAATGGATATTATTACTGTTTTTTAATGTTTAGTATTAGCGAACCAGACATTTACGGGTGGACCGTGACAGACCTAATTTACCACTGCCCACTAAGCATTAAACAATAAATGTTTTTAAAATCGTTTTTTACAAAATACCTATAATAATCTATCTATAATATGATTGAGAATTTTAAATTGATGAGTCATACAAAGGTATTTTAATTACATTTACGTTTAATCGTTAAACATTATTTTCCCATTTATAAAACATTCTATTATAATGTTTTTCTTTTAATAAACAATTAAACATCTAATTCATATAGATACATATTTCATTACTTCAAAATAATATTGCAGTATAATGATAACATGTATTCAAAATTCAGTGGCATCTCTAAGTTTAAAGTTACATGCACGAAAAGAGTAACTTTCTATCTAATAGCTATCACTAATTAGTAATTACTAATTACTATCATCACTTGTATGATGTCCAGTATCGTCAGTCCTTTATCAAAATGTCATAAGTTTTGAACAACTATAATATTAATTATAGGCACCGTATATAGCAACTTGGTATAATATCTTAAAAGTATTTTCGAATATGAAATGTAATTTGTTATTAAATTTGAAATTTATACTTATAAGTTATTTTATATGTTATTACTTAATGGAGGTCATCCGTCCGTTTTCAGTAGTAGCATAAAAATATTACAAGCAGATACCTATCTAATTATTAAATTGAATTTATAATTATAATATTGTACAATACTTTATTCACAAATGAATATGGCTAGACGAAAGCCAACATCCTGCAATATTTCTATGTATCATGTCTGGTCTTATTTTTTTCAAATTTATTAATTATTGTTTAACTTGATCACTTAAAAATAAATAAAATAATATTAGATTTCAAATAGGTAGGAACTAAATATTTTTTTTCGATTCTAAGCGAAACCACTAATTAATCGATTTAAAAATGATGTTTTCTGAAATTTTAGACGAAATCGATTTTGTTTTTTTAGTTAAACTCAAAAACGAATAACCGAATTACTTGAGATTTTCACCTAATAGGTATTAGCATTTTCTATATACACGGTAAGATTTTAAAATTATTTATACTATTTGTTGACTAATTTATAGTCATTAAAATATGTTTTTCCTATAACTTCTTTGATTGGTTAAAAACTTGATAATTTACTACAAGGTTTCTTATAAGTTTTTAATATACCACTTGAAAGTTATCGAAAATGAGTATTCACAATATTTTTATACAAGAGTTTAAAATTAGAATAATGACGAAATCGTTAAAAATGTATAAACAATTTTAATACATGCGATTTAAAAATTCAATAAAAAGTTCCTTATAAGTTTTTATTACTGAGTTGATGTTCTATACCAATCAAAAAATAGCAAATAGTACTAGATACATAGACACTTAGTCACAGTCATAGTCAGTTATTTTCACAAGCATTTGAAGTTAAAATTTTGACTAACCACACCCAAAGTAGATACTAATAAAAAATTCTCAATCTATTAATTTATCTAATGAAATAGTTTTCTATTTTATTATGATGTATACGTAATCAGGTAATCTTACAATAATAAATAATAATAACAATAAAGGATTTAATAAAATACGAATGTTATTCATTTAATATTAAAATTTTAAGATGTACCTAGGTATACCCTTAATAGTTTCTGCATTGATGAGAATAAGTATATATTTTTAAACTAATTTATTGACTGATGAAAAACCTTTTAAACTGTCAATACAAATTATTTTGTCAGTACCTACTAAATATATTAAAAGAAAAAATCTACTCTTCATTATAAGTTAGTTGCTTTTATATGAGTATGAATGGAAAAACAAAACAAATTTTAATTTTACGAGATATTTTAAGAATAAATACTGTTGCATTGAGTAGTACTCATTTGTTTAATAATTAAATATATTGTATAGGTACAACTTCACAAAAGGTAAGCTCCCATTTCCTATTATACCCAGGATTAGTTTCTTTTGAATAAAGTATATAATATTATTATATTTTATTTTACTGTATAAGAAGCTTTTCTCCACCAAATTCAAAAATACCTTTGATACTTTGATAGGTAGTTATAAATTAATATATAACGTTGTAACAACATGAATATTATTACTGATTAAAATAAACAAAAGATATTATACGCTAATTATCTACAGGTTGTTCTTTATATTTTGTTTGTTTATTTAAGGAAATTCATATAATTTTTGACTAACTACTTTGACATTTCTATACCTAAGTAGAGATTCAGTACAACTTATTATGAATCGTGGTGAAAATAATTGGTTCCTTTATAACGAAATTGAAAATCATGATTTTGTAATGTTCGTTATAAAATATTTTTAATTATTTTGCTTACCTAGGTAGGTACTTCAAATTTTTGTTAAGACACTTTTATATCGTATAGGTACCAATTTACAATTGTTTATTTAAATTTTTCAACTATTGACCATTAAAAAAGAACTGTTGTAGATATAAACGCACGATATAATACCTACTGTTTTTCCATGAAATATAGAATATTATAATATAATATTGCGAAGTAGGTAGGTCGTAGATACCTACCTGTTTTAAAATGTCATTCATATTATAGCTGGTAAGTTATGAATTATACTGATTTGAATAAATTAATATGAATATTATATATTGTTGAGGTAACACGACTAATTATTGCAATAACATCTTAATAGGTATAAACCTATACTGTAATTATTTAAATTGTAGACTATATGAATACATGTACCTATTTATCAAATAATATATACAGAGTATAGACACATCACACATAGTTATGTTTGTATGGTATAATTCCATTACTTCGCTGCTATAAATTATAATAATATGGGATATAAAAAATAAATTTAGGTATTTATAATTAATTTAAACTTTCAAAACTTTTTTTAGGACTATTATGATATATTTGAACTTGACTTTGCCATTTTGGAAATATGTATTTTAAATAAACGTTGTTGCATAGTAGGTAATATATTATCTGTATACCTACAAAATGTGTAAAGATCAAAGAGGTTTTAATTAACTCATAATAATACGAGTATATTGGTATGTATAATTTATTATTAAATATAGAAGGAAGTCACTGCTGGCATTGTGCTACCCTATATTGCGATAGAAAAAATTAAAAAAATATATATATAACAACATATTTTACCTACATAATAGTATTAAACAGGAACGCATCTAAACATAAGGGTATAAGTGTATTAACCTCCGGAGTTAAAATGATATGGTAATTTTAATTTAAATTTAATCGCTGCATAATATTTAGTTGTATGTATATTATGAGTAGTAAGCTCATGATCTGTCAACATATAGCTATTTTCTAGATATTTTTTAAATTACAACGAATAACTAATATTGTTAGAAATTAGAATATTATTGTATATTATAACTTATAAGTAAGAGATTTTTTTAATATAACTGTAGGTCTCAAATTTATGTTTTTTAAACTCGTTGTATAGGTTGATATAGCTATTGATTACTTAATTTTTATTAGTATGCTTAATATCTTTATACCTACCTATGCATAATAATAAATAACACTATGGTCTTATAGGTATGAAGTAGACGTATGCGAGTCTATACAACTGCATAGGCTCAATTAAGGACATTTTTCTGAGGGTGGAGGGGCTGAAATTATAGTTAGTACTTAATATATAGTTAGTACTTACCTATATATAGGAATATTATATGTTGTATTGTGGATACTCTTTATTTAGTAGGGGTGGGGCAGAATTTTTAGGACAGGTGCCATGGAATCACAATTTAAAAAAATTTGAAGTGCCAGTGGTATGTTAGTACTTACAAGCTTTTTTTCTGGTCGAACAATCAAAGTCGTGACACTATTGTGAGACTGAGATTTGTTAAACAATTTATAAATATAACGTTTTCATAATACCTACCATTCTTTATAGATGTGATGAGCTCCAAATGTTTCTGAATTTTATAATTTATTAGAAACTATATTATTTATAAATAATAAATATTTTTTTTCCTAATTATTTTTTACATAACTTGAGATTTAACGATGAAATAAAAATATTTCGTGTGCCATTAAAATTCGACCAACGTCGTGCCATAGGTTCACCACCCGGTCCACTCAATTACAGCGTGTATATGTGTATTGTGTACATAACCATATTAATCTGGTAGATTCCGCGAATGCGGTCACATAAATATGTCATCTGCAGTTCACATAAGACTATGACTATGATAATAATATTAACTTTGAGGCCCTTTGTATTCTATTATAAAACAACTAAACAGTCGACTCTGTGTTTAAGTCTCATAAGACCCATGAAGTCTGGCAGTCATATGTCAAGATGGCCAAATACAATTGATTAATCCATGACATATTTAATTATACGCCATGAATTATATTATGATAACACCATGATTCAAATCCACAATTCTCGGAAACCACGATTAGAAAGAAGGAACTTTCACCCGATAAACACCCATGTTGTTACTTGTTGTCAAGATCTATAAAGATCAATAATCTTCTTTATAGATCTTGACTTGTTGTTGTTATTAATTTATTATATTATATTGCATGGCATAGTCATAAATGTCATGGATTAATCAATCGTACATTCGTACTTTACCCTCTTAGTATGTCAGTATGTGGCTGCCGACTTCAATATACCTACTCATCGACTATCGAGTCGACCATCTATAGTTGTCTTACATAGCTATGACTATTATTGAAAGGATGGTACCAACTATAATTTAACCAAAGCTGGGCATCAACGAATCAAAAAAATAATATTGAATTGCTTTTAGGTTAGTTGAATTACCTATTAATTTATTTTAAAGTAACTTCTAACTTAACGCGTAAAAAATTGAAGCATATGACACACAGTTAATTGATTGTATTGTCACGTTAATATACGAAATCAACAAATTAAAAATATATCTATTTTGTCTTTTCCAAAATGATTCTATATAATATAATATGTAATGAAAATACTAAATCGTAAACTCTCTATAAAAGTGGCGAATGTACTAAATTTGGATTTCTATAGGGAACCAAATAACTTACATAAGATTTAACTTTGTATAAATGTCCATAGAAAATTAAATACTTGTCCAAACACAATCAACAAATTAATTTCAAATTTTTCAAAAACAGCACTACCAGCTAATGATAAGTGATAACTCTCAGCTCGACGTTGAAAGAGACGTTGGCGATATCTTAATATATTTACCTAAATAATTAAAATTTCTGATTATATGGTCAATTGGGTTGGCTCTCTTTCTGTTATTTTTCTGTTGATTAATCTTATATGTATAATTTCTACTATAATATTATATTTTTGTATTTGTGTAACTACTTACATATATTTTTCTTAAATTTATTTATTGGCATTGATTGTAAATATTCCATTAAAAAATTGATTTTTTACGAAATGAAGTAACTTTTTTTGAATTCTGAGCTGAGCGATGAATATGAATGTATTGATTTTACCAGGGCTATATGCACAAAAATGATTTATTTTAGAATTATGTGTGTTTAAGTGTTTTTAATTTTGTGTGTCTGTCATCACCTTTTGGGGCATTAAAACTACTTTGATTTTCTACTTCTACATATTTTCTGGTAGGAAAGTGAATATATTTGATAGTTTGGAGAGTCAAAAGTAAAAAAATCCTTATAATTTTCAAATGAGTCAGGAAAATCTTAAAAAAATTAAAGACGAACGGGGATTCTGCTCAAAACCAGTTGAAAACAAAATCGATTTTTTAGTATTTTGGTGTAAATCACAAACTAATAACTATATAGGTAGTATAGCCTATAGGTACTTCCAATGTTCACCAAATGTTTACATGACAATTTTCCATACATGATGACATTTTCCAAATATTTTGACTCTTATTTTAGCTGTTTATAGTCATGAGAATGTTTCTATTTTATTCAATTTGATTATAATTAATGTCGATAATTAATCTTCCACTTGGTAAAAACTTGGAAATCGAATACAATATTCCTCATGAGTTTTCTATCTTAAACAAAAAAAATAAATAGTTAACAGTCATTTTTATGACCTTAAACTAACAATTTCTCATAGAACGATTTTTTTATTTTTTTGTAATTCAAAAATAGGAATAACCGCATAGGTAGGTACATGAAATGTTGACAAAATTTTTATTTTATAATTTTAAAAATAAATATTGACTGTTTTTGGCATGTTAAAAAATGTTTGGCCAAAAACTGATTCAACCAACTGCATTACTAATATAGTAAAATAAAGTACTTTTAATAATTTCATTTGCTCAGAATCGTGTTTTGTACATACAATTATTTTATGCCGTTGAATCAAAATTTAACACATACCTACATTACAGTGACCCACACGGCACCTATAGTCCTAATGTACCTACCACAAAGCGGTTTCCACGTGCCATTTTTCTATTTCAATTGTGACTTAAATAGCTTTGAACTTAACATATACGTTTGTTCATACGAACTTGACGTGACGAAAAAATTTGTTAACTTGCCCAGCCTTGAACAATATATATTATATTATATAATAGTCGTACAATATAATATTATTAATAGCAGCAGACTAATAACGGAAAATGTTAATGCCGAATGTTTATCTCGGATTAAGTACGAACAAACACGCGACACATGAGCCTAGGATAACATAGGTATATATAGGTATAAAAATAAAGGTAGGGCAAAGAGTTCGTACGCCCATCATTCATTATTCTATGTGAGTTATGTACTAAGGTAGGAAAAAAACAACCGTACCACACAAGTAGCATTAACCAGATAAAAATATTATTATGTCGTAGATACTCGAGAAGACGGCGGCGGCGGCGGCGGCGACGACGATGGTTCCGCGTACACCGCTGCCAGTCTTCAACCCGTTTCGCGCGCGCAACAGTATTATTATTATTACCTGCCTATTATAATATTATTATTATTATACTCGCATCGTCTTACTACACAGGTATGATAATATCTTAGTATCGTAATAAATAAATGTCGTATCGATATTATAATAATAATTATTAAATATGTGAATCGGCCCGTACACGTCTCGCCGCCGCCGCCGGGACCGCGGCACGTCGTCATCACCGTCGTACGGTTTGATTTGGGGTGCGAAAATCAAAAATTCCTCTTGGCCATATTGATAATGGCACGCACCCATAATAGGTAGCTATATAATAATAATAATAATAATAATAATATCACAAGACTTAGAAAATTTATCGAAAAATATAAACAGTAATTCCCGCGCGCGCTCTTGATCTGCGCTAACGTTACGTATAATAATAATAATGATAATATGTCGTTCGGTCCGTTTCGGCCGTCGCGCACCGTCGTGGGACCTAAACGCCGCCGCCGGTCCCCCCGCCCACCCCGCTGGCATCGCGCCGCCGCCGCCGAACGCCATCGTCGGCGCGCGGCCTCGCGGTGGCGATGACTGACGGCGCGTCGCGGAGGAGGTCCACACTCATCTATTTAAACGCACCGGACGCGTTGCTCGCGCCGTATTTGTCGCATAGCACGCCATGTCGCGCACGGTAAGCGGCGGCGATTCTCCGCGGACGGACGACGTGACCGTCCTATTGGTTGCCGGCAACGGCAGACGAAAATCCGTCGTTGTCAAAATGCGTCGACACCGTCCCTCGTCCAACAGGTACCTATAAAATAATAATAATATTATATCATATATGATAGTGCATACCGCAATCACGGTTATATAATAGTCTAAACGTCATCGTAGAAACGATGATTGTATTATATTATGTACGTAATATTATGATAAAATAGAATATTATGATATATAAAGTAGGACGTGATTTAATGTGTATTGGGTACCTATATAATATTATACTTTGTTCGATTAATAATAATAATGTGAATCAACTTGTAGGGGCTGTGGCATATATTATTAGGTACCTAACGGTTATGATAATAGCGGTATGGCACAGCCGGAGATAGTTATAGATCGATGGTATAGGTAGGTACACTATGTAATCAAAAGCTGCATTTAATTGCATTAAAAACTCAAGAAATTCAACAGTAAAATAACTGTATGATAGCGCCAAAAATAAGTAAAGATTTCAAAAAAATATATATTGCAGTATAAAAGTGGAAAACTGCAAAAGTTATGCGAAAAAAGTTTAATTTCTCTAATATAATAATACAATTACATAGTACAATATAAATATTAATGTTATTTGAAAAAAATTAAAATATATTATGATTAAATACATTTATAAATTAAGTCTTTTAAAATGATATCTCCTATTAGATAGATATACTAGGTATAGGTACTTAATATTATATATGTGCACAAAGAAAAACGATGTTCTACGTCTACACCAGTTGTATTGGTGATTAAAACAATTCACTAAGTTAGGCATTATATCAAAATTAACATTTTCTTTCCCGGACTAGACTTTCCAGTAAACGTTTTAAGACATGTTATAAAATGCTACAAGAGACAATTATGTTGTATGAACGATTTACGATAAATAGGCCCACCGATTTGTGGAATGATATAAGAATAATTGTCATCTTAATAACAATGGCTTTATGGTACGACTACAGATTATCTGCTCGTATCGAACTCATAATTATTAGAATAGCGTTTTTATGTTGTAAAACAAGGAAAGTAAAATATTTATTAGTTCAAACACATATAAGACACACATATTTGCAAAAAATTGCAATTTAAAATGAAACATGTGTATTATTTCAAACATATATAGTATAATTCGAACATATATTTGATCAAATTTGATTTATCTTGTTTGCAAATAAAGTTGCAATATCAATTAAATCCGGTCTATAGGTATTTATAATATTATTTAATACGAATAACGTTATAGAATAATATGCAGCGTGGATTAAAATGTATTAATTACCGATTAATTTGTACTTATCTACCTATATGAGTAACTTCTTTTACGCACTTTTTTCCGCGTCGAAATTATTAAGATTTTATTTTGAGTGATCTTAATTTTTCGTAAGTCGTAACGATATTTGTGGTATTTTGTAGGTACTTACGGCAGTGGTTTATGTATTTTTAAAACATTTTTAGTTGTGACCTATCTTGGACTTGGTAGTGAGTGAAAAATAGACAACAATTTAGTAGTTATGTTAACTTGGAACTATAGTCTATAACACTGTTTTATTTGTGATAAATTACCTTTAAAATAATATATTTTACAATAGGACTATAGATTGGATTTAAATTGAATAAATAAAAATGTGATATTATTATAATATATGGTTTAAATATTACAGATATTTTTACATTTTAATTTTATAATATTATATTTTATACTATTCAGATTTAAAATTGCTAAAATTGAGTTGTGAGACCCACCCTCATAAAAACCCTGGTTTAGGTAGGTGTGTATATTGAAATACAGATCAGAATTATAGACCTACATACATTGATTTTAAAGTATAATTGATATGTATGGACACACGTCACTGAGCGATTGCTTAGCAAACGAATAAAATCCACAAAATACTCGCCAAAAATGCGGGTAAAAAAACACTCTTAAGACTCGTTGAAACCAAACTAGCACGTGCCATATATTTGAATGATACAATTGCAATTTTCTTAAGACTTCAATAAATACCTTTTCGTATTCATATAGATACAATAATATTAATATGGGTAAACCGCTTATTCCAAAGTATTTTATAAATATTATCTTGTTTGACTGTTTTTTCTTTACGCTATTATGGTATCTAAATACTAATCAGGGCAATTTGAAAAAACTTTTGTGGTACATAATATACAAAAGGTACGTAGTAAGTGCTGTTTTGTTAACATACCACGAATTTGTCTTTTGAGTTTTCTACAATCCGACTTTTCGTATTGGTTTCATTCATCGTATCAATTACCCATAATATTATTGTTGATGTGTTATAATATGTTTTTTTTTTCTAAGCCACTTTTTTCCGATTTCAATATGTTTTATGTTTACTTGGCACTTGTCGTTTTAAATAAAACCAATACGATGCAAATTTTACTCCAAAAAGAATTCATCAAAATCGAAATGGTTTTACATACGTCTAAACGTCTTACCGCACTAACGAATACCGTTCTAAAATGAATACATTTATTGTTGCTCAGCAGATAGGCACATGTAATATGTTTTAAATTCATTCATTTATTTCTATATGAAACCGTTCAAATTTTTTTTTTTTATGTAACCATAGAAACAACTACTATAAAGGTTATATTATTATTTGCTGATAAAATATTTCACTAATTGAATTTGTGAAACGATTTCCTGTCACGTCTTCGCCGAAAACTAGCAACCGAACCAATATCTTTTGCTGTGTTTTTTAACATCCCTCGAGATACTACTTATAATTCATAATTTTATTTCGTCCTCATATCAACTATTAATTCATAAACTCATCTAAAACGAACTTCTAAAAATAAAACTATCTACTATTATTTCGCTACTGTGAAATCATTCATCAACCAGTGTACTTATGTTTTATTATTGTGGATATTTAGCCGATATTTACCGATATTTACTTAAAGACTTGCAATACAAAACTGGGAAGAATGGGAGACTGAAGTGCCGCAATCTTATATGTACATAAGAAGCACAACTCGTAACCTCTAAAATTGCCAAACGTACATCAATAAAATGTTTAATGGTATTAGCGTATTACATATGGGAAAGAAATAAATTATTGTCATATAATAATATTATTCTCTAAGCTCTATAACTTAAAAAACTCAATAACCAATATAGTTATGATCAATGGTTAAATGTTAAATCAATAAAATATGAATGATAGTGGGATGTTGTGGAAATAGGCCTGTATACTTGACCGTAACAATGTAACAAAAACTGTAAAAAAGGAAATATTAAATATAACGGATTCACATTTTTTTTAGGGTGCTGCATGTATTCGGGTGTTCAAACACTAGAATAACAATTTTAAACAAACGTTTGTGTGTTAATAACTGTTATTATTCGGGTTGATATTGGTTAATACGGGTATTTAGTAGTTCAGAAAAAACGTAATTTTTATAGTTATTTCTATTAGATTTTTTTTTACATTTTTAATTATTTTTAATACATTTCTAAATTTTAAAATTTCTAAATATTTTTATTATTAAACAAATAAAATATATTTAAAATTATTTACCACACGTAGATTGTAAAATAAAAAATTATTCGTGTTAACCAGAATGTTTTATTCGGGTTTTGGTTAATTCGGGTGTTTGAACATAGAACCATTTAGGCTATATGGGTTTCGGGCTTTTGATTTTTTAAGGGTTTTACAGATTCTGGTTCATTCAGATGTGAGGCTCTGCCTATATAACAAAAGAAGTTTTTGTATTCAAAATGTATATGAACGTCATACGCATACTATAGTACTATATACTCAGTAGTATGGTGGTACCTACCTCTCATTAGTCTCATTAAGATTTAGAACTTATGTAGGTAGTTTATAGTGATTTTTAATATGGTAGATATTCTTTATTATAAATAATAATGTAAATTCACGATATTGCATGAGTTTTATACATTGTACTGTTGTTGCATAGGTAGGTTAGGTACCTAGTAAAAATTAACTTGTTGAAAATTGTTTTAATTTTGTTGGGATTTTCATAATTTTAGCCCCAAAAAATTAAAATTGTATTATTTTTGTCAAAAGTGTTTCAAATTAATTTCTTTCTATAAAAGGTTACAGTTGTATATTGTAGACTTATATAATAAATTATAATGCACATATAAAATATATAAGCAAAACCATTTTTATCGTTTACTTTAGTACCTATTAGATTGAATTGTGAGTGTGTAATATTCAAGTAGTTATGTGAATATTTTGAATCTGATTTGCTTTATTTAGTTTCACTCGAGAATCAAGGTAAATATTACATTGATATTAAATCAACAGATAATCTACATAAGAATTTAACTTTTAGAATTTTCGTTTTTGATCTAACAATACGAGTCTAAATTATGTAAGTATCTATACTTTTCTTAGAATTTTCCGCCTTCTTACAACTTGTTTGATCTAAATATATAATTAAACTAAAATTATGGGGTTGATAATAAATAATGTAGTCAACTTGGTGTTTTATTTTGTAGATGAGTTACTGGAGATGTATTTAAATATAATATAATATACAATGTAATAAACCTATAGGTAAGCTTAAATTAAAGTGCGTACAATTGAATAACACCATTTTATGATTTTATGAATAGGTACTATTGGAGCTATTTAAACATATAATATTAATTACTTAGGTACATTCTAAATCATAAAGACCTTTTCAAAGTGTATATCAAGTTCATATAAAAAGGAGTCATTCCACATTGTATTTATTTGTATAGTTGGGTTTTTATAAAAATTATAAATTAGTTATATCAACATTATAATAAAAGTAATAATTACTAGAAGGTACCAAATTAAACCTAATTAGTTATTAGTTATTACCAATATGTTTAATATATACTAATATATTATATAAGTTATTTAAATAGGTCTATTGCATTTAGACATTTTAAATTCAGCTGTAGTACAATATACTTGAAATTATTAAAAAAAGAGACAGTATTTTAATAATAAGATGTGTAATTTAAAATGTGTTACATTGTATAATAGTCTACAAACTATTATTTTGTTGAAACTTAATCATTCGGAATTGAGATTTCTAAATCGTAACTATTATTATAATGATTCGTAACATGTAAATTATATTTAATCAAAGTTTAAACATGACTTTATATATAGATAGGTATAAAAATACATACATTTTATCAAAAAAATTATTTTAATAATTAAATCTCTTAACAATTAATTATTGATATTATTATACTTAACTATAATCAAACATATCATACTAATAAATTGTTATTCAGTTTATTTTTGTTCAACATTGTGTATATAATTTACTTTCTGTAGATACGAAACTAAAATAAAATATATATTTTGTACTCTGTATAATTTTAAATAGTTTAATAACTTATTTTACAGATGTATTCAATTCATAAATCCTTTTTATCGTATGAGCTAAAGTGTTCCAATCGGTAGGTAGGTATTATTATAATTAGACATGTTGGATATTCAATACTATAATGTATATACTAATTAAGTGAGAGGATTAATAAAAATAACATTTTATAATTTGGTTGATATGAATTTTTTTGCGTTAAATGATAATATAAAACATTTACTTGGAAATGATAGCTCTACCTACACTACAAATTAAACAGTAAATATAAATCAATATATTTACTATTTAACTTTTTTTTCATATTTAACTATCTGTCGATTGTTATTGTGTTAGCTTGTAGCTGACTTTTTAAAATTGAGCATTACCTTCCAACCTATCTGATTTAATAATAAAAATATTATTACATTTATATAATTTGAAAAAAAACTGTAGATAGATACCTACATTACCTATATTAATGACTTGGGTAGGTGTTTGAGCCATGAGATTATTATAATATAGAGAAATAAAAATAGTAAACATGTGAAGTAAAATACATTATTATGGATAAGTACCGTTATTACATGTGCGTTCTGCGTTATAAATTATTAATTACGATTTGAGATCGTATAATAATTAGAAAACAATTTCTGACTTTTTTAAACACGATAGGTACAGACAATTTCATACCATCATCTAAATTTTAACTTTGTCTGGTGCACATAATGAAGTATGCATTTTACATTATATCGACAATATACTAAAATTGCTTTCCATAAACTTTGCATATTATGATTAAAAGGTTATAATTAAAATATCATAACATATTATGAAATTTAGTGAAGCGAATATAATGTTTGTTTACGTATAGAGACTAAAGATGGTTTCAAATATTTGATTTTTTTTTTTAGTATAAGAGATTAATAATAAGTTTCATAATTCGAGTACATAATAATTTAATTGCTTGAAATCAACTATTCATACGTCAAGACGCAGTAATTTTACAATAACTACAATATAAATATGATAAAATTCACGGTAATAATATTATACAGAGATCGGTTTTGTTATCCCGTCAGTTTGATTTACTGGGTCATTAAATTGGTGTGAACAGCTACCTAGGATATCTAGGTTCTAAGTAAAAAACTCGGGAAGTCGTTCTGCCATAGGTATAGTAGGTTTCGAGTGTGTACTCTGTACTATAGTAGGTCACTATTTAATGAATGTGTTATAGAATTAATTTTTATTTCAATTATTTTAATTATTTATTTATTTATTTATTTATTTGTTAAGTAACAACCTACAACATATAAATATTACATTAAAATTATCAATCATTAACATCCCCATAAGCGTAGGCTGTGGTAGGGGATGGTGAGTTTAAATCTAGAGAATATATAATTAAAAATTAATAATTAATTAAAATTAATACATAATAAGTTATCAAAGAAAAAGAACAAACAAAATTTAATACACAGTAACTAATTTCACTATGTATCATTGTGTTATAAACACGCAAAACGATTTTGAGCGGAGACTGTCTTTTTCCGTTTCTAAGTGTATTTATAATTTATTTAAGTTACTATTAGCAATTTATTTTTCAATGAGTATTACGATAATAGGATTATGTTGAATACATTTTTGTCAAAATGTCACATATTACATTATATAAATAATTATAATTACATACTTATTAACTTAAAAGTCAATGTACCACTTACAGTAGAACGGTATGAATAGGTAGTGTGTCGTTTGTGGTATACTTATAACTTAGTCTTATAACTTAAAATGTTCGTTATTTTGTGAAACTTTAAGCTTCAAAGCTTGTAAAAAAGCTTGAATATTTTTTGTATACTTTTTAAATTACAATAAGTAGGTGCAACTTATGACGAAACTTGAATTACATTTTTAACCTTTAACTATCATAACTTTCTGTGATCGATTTTAACAATTTTTATTAACACGCTTCGACAAAAACATAAACAACAGTGGAGAATTTCAATATCTAAAAATAACTCAAAAGAGCTGAACATTTTTTTAAATTTATATTATGTCCTGCCTGGACAACAGGCAACTAACACACTAACACAAACGTTTTCCCACAATTTAAATTATCCATGGTTTTCGTTTTTCCAACAGTTTTCTACAACAAATTTTTTAATAGCAATTAAATTTTGGAAGTTTTTGGTCTACTATTTAAAACTTAAGCAATATTTTAGTTCCTATTTAAGCAATTTAGCTTTAGTTAAATAATAATATTTCATGAGTGAGTTTATTATATTTTTAAGAATGTATATTTACAATAAATCTATATATATATATATAAATGAATTGCTGTTCGTTTGTCTCGTTAAAACTCGAGAACGGTCAGACCGATTTGGCTACAATTTTTTTTTAAGATGTTCGTAATTGCCTGGAGAAGAAAATCTTAGGAAAATGTTTGTGTGTAGAGTTGACCTCTGGGAAGAAGACAGGCTAATTTAAAAACGGTTAATTTTTTTTTTTTTTTTTATTCGTCTGATATTATAAGTACGGTTAGGATTTTGTATTAACTGATTATATTAATCCACCATAGGTGGAATACAACAAACTTGGTATAACTTTGATACTTAAGAGTTAAATCATACACTTACGTACCAACATCAAGGGGTCCGTGATTTACAGCAGGTAGATTGCCTACCTGATAATACTGATATACTGCTGAGAATCAGAATTATTATTATCATTCCGGACAACGGGAAAGTTAAGATAAATTTTGAACACCATACACTGAATATTAAATAACGAATTGAACAAAGTTTGAGTCATAGATTCTGATTTGGTACATTTAACGGGTAACGAAATACACGGGATCAGCTATAGTAGCAGTATAAAATATTATAGAAATGGTATAGATAACACATTGCTACATTACAATATACTAAACATAACTAGAAAATGTGTTTGTACAAATATGGAAATTTGAGTTCAGATGGTCGAAGAATTAAGGTTGCAGGAGTAGGTACGGGAAAATATTTGTAATGTTAGTACTTACAACTTACTGTCTAGACTACAAGTACGTACGTAATAAACTAATATACTACTAAGTAGGTGCGTAATAATTTTATATTGCGTCATTGATATATACATTCAAATTTACAAGTTTACTTATAACATATGAATTTATGCATAATGCATGTACGCCATATGTTGCAACTCTCTTGGTGTCCTGAAATGCCGATTCATTAAACTTATATAATTTATTCTTCGTGTCATTCGATACGATAGGATACATTGTTCCAAAATTCGATGAACACTTAAGTTCAAATTAAAAAAATTAATATATTTTAAAAATCAAAATTATTTTAAACGTCATTATCGCGTCAAAAAAATACAATTGGTTGTTTGGCAATATTGCTAATATTTGCAGTATGCGTAGGTATACAATAAGTTATTATATTATTTGAATTTTTAATATTTTAATGGTCCTACTATTTAACATGTTCATCTTTTATTTTATTATTGCCAAAAAAATAATGACACGAGGACAAAACGCAGTTAGAGTCAGACATAGTTTTCTATTCCAAAATTAAAACGCTCTACCTATAAATGATCGACTGACTACTGTTGTATATATATATCATACAACGTAAATTTAATTTTTTTTTAAGTAGGTAAATAGGTTAATGCATTGGACTAATGACGACATGGCATTTTAAAATAAGAGTGCTTAATAATACATTTATAATTTGTCATTAACTAAATTCGAATGGAATTCTAACATTTCACATATCCATCTAATATTAAACATTTTGAAAACTCATACTCAATTTTCACTATAATATATAAACTAATAAGAACTTTAAAGATACCTACTTATTTAATTATTGAGATATCCTTTTTTATAAAGTTAAGTTTTTTTTTATTTATTTAGCGATTTATAGTATATTTTACTATAAAAAATATATTACAAATAAATATAGAACATATATTATAAAACCAAAATCGTTCGTAATGAGATGATAGTCCAGGGCTTAAAACAGCTTCCAAAAAAACCGATCCGGTAGAAGTCGAACATTTTTGAAAACCAGTGAAAGGTTATCGCTTTATATTGATATTATGGTAACCGGTAATCGTTTCTTCAAAAAAATCTTTAACACTATGGGTTACAGTTAATTCGTTTTTTAGGGAATCGGTTACCAGTTACAACTGGTTTTAGAAAATTCTAATTTTTCATGTAACACAGACGGTAAATTTGATCTACTTGAGTCCCTATATTCATTACCATGATTGGGATTTTATAGAACTTAAAATTCCATAAGTATTATGCTCTACAAATTATAATATTATCTTAAATATAGCTAAATATAAAACGCGTTTTCGCAGAGGTACGGACAGCAAATAGTTTACTAAAAATTGTCTTGGAGGTAACTTTACGTAAAACAGTTGGAAAATTAATTAATTAAAACTAAAATATAAGTATATATTTCAAATATTAAATACAGATACCAAACACTGTTAATTATTTTGGTCGGGAATAGGTTTTAAGATAAAACAGGGTTTGAATATAAAATGGTAACCGCTTTTATATTAATACTTAGATAATTATCTTGATTACCGGTAATCAATAAGCACTTCCACCTTACTAACATAAAAGCGGTTACCGGTTTCGGTCTTCAAATTATCGGTTACCAGTTTTCATTACAAACCGGTTAACGGTTTTAAGTCCTGTACGATATAATTATAAATAACATAACATACCTGGTTGATTGTTAAATACCTACTAAATTGTGTATTAATATAAGTATACTTAAAGTGTAAATAAAACAATTTTTAAAGGTAAAAAAAATTAAGAGTACTATGGTAAAATTATTTAACTATTTGATTTTAACAAAATATTTTGGATAAAAAGAAAAGTCTAAAGAGTAATTAGAACTTAAACTATAAAAATAAACAACAAATTTACATAGATAGTTCATAGATAAATTTTTATAGAATAACAAAAATATTTTAAAAGGCTTATTATTACGTGCCTAATTTAGAATTAACTATATTTATGTGAGTTAATATAAGAGTTGGAAGGGGACAATTTATATAAATAAAAATAGGTAGGTATCTATAAGCTTGAACATTGAGTAAACTAAGTTAGAAGTGCGCATAAGATAAAAGTCCAATATTGTTATAAAATTAAAAACATGCAGAAACTTTTAGCAGCTATGACAGCTTGACAGCTATCAACGAATCTTTTATCATTTTAACATTAAATTGTTTAAATATATAATGAGAAAATGCATGGTTAAAAAAATGTATTTATCATAATATACACATAACACATATAGAGCAAAGGTGGGCGTTAACTTAAGTTAAAAAGTTAAAGTTTAGTTATAAAAAAGTAATTTAGTATAACTTTTCAACTTAACTAGTTAGTTGATTTTATAATTAATTTATGAAATTAACTATTTTAATTGACAGTTAAAATAACTTAGCTTTTCTCAAAGTAATCTATCAAGTACACATTTTTTTTAAAAAATTTTCGTTTTTATGGTTTTATCCGCAAATATTAATATAAAACAAAAATACCTGATCCAATACTTAAATAATATAAACATTTCAGTGATTTTTCTTGATAAAATAATTTTGTATTTAGATATATTTTAGTAGATTAGATAGGTATAATGTTATATGACTTTAAATATTGCAATTCGGTATAAAAAATTAATATTTGTTAAATTATTAATTGAGATGTGTTTATAGTATTATAGTATAAAATATATTTAATAATAATGCACGGTAAAATAGTTGTATACTCTGTACATAAATGATGGTAAAAGTTCAATCAAATGTGTATTACAATTTAGGATTTGAGAAAGAACGCAGTCATTCTTTATGTGACCCACATAAATGTCATTTTTGTTCTAAAAAATATAAAGTGGCTTTCGTTACACATAGGTACATCGTAATATTACATTTTGGCTAAAATAATATTAATTTATAATTAAATAAGTCAATTTTACTTAGGATAATTATTAAAGTGAGTATTGATTTATTCTTCCAAGTTCCAGTGAATAAGTAGAAATATATTATACATTCTTATAATATTTGCTAATTTAATTTTCTTAAATTTTGTACTACCTACTTCTTATTACATCTAAACGACTAAACTATATACTGATAATTTTATACCAATTTTTAATATATTTTAAATTACACTCTTTTTTTATTTAAAATGATTTATTCATAATTACTTTTCTATTTCGAAGTATAAAATATAAACGATTAAATTATTGATATGAATTATTGACACCCACACCCAACAATAAAATTAAAAGAAAAATGTGTATGCTAAACCTTTATTCCTTATGTAGGTTTATGGAAGCCTTGACAAAACCGTCAAATATACCTTCACAAGTCGAATTGAAAATTTAAATTTGTAATTCTTCATTTTTTGATAATAGAAACAACATTTAACTAAATATAATATCTAACACAAGATTGTTTTATTTTCTTAGTTTATTCCTCTTCTTAATATTCTAGTCGTCTTTTTAGACTCTAGACTTCTAGTTTAAATTGAAAACAATATTTGTTTAACGCACGTGGTCTGAAATAGATCAATAAATCTAAAAATATTTTGTTGAAAAAAAATATCGTTTCCAAAATCAACAAATGTTATTAAAATATTTCGAGTAAAGCCTAATATAATATATTGCGTTTTCATACATGACATATACATTTTATTGTATTATTTTCTGATATTTGGCAGCGATTAAATTAGCAAAACAATAAAACCCCTTTATTTGAATAAAATTTTTACATAATACCTTAAACTTTGAGAGACGAAAATAAATTAAGTGGAATTTATTAGTTCATATTTAATTTAATTGTGTAAATGACGATGTTTTTTTAAAAATTATAAATTGTATTTATAGAATACAATTTAACAATATAATATAATATACATTGTACAGAGATTCCTTAAACATCTAATAGCAAAATGTAATGGAACATTTTGATGAACAATGAAAAGTAAATCTGAGAGATGGAAATTATTGTAATTTTAAAATGGTCAATGTCAATAATGCTGTTGTACAGGGAAGTTCTATAATGTTGAAAATTTATACTCTTAATATAACAAAATGTTGACGTCTATTATATCTACTTATTGAATGATAATATGCATAATATTCATAGCATTTCGACAAAAATCTGCTCGATTCCCAACGTAGGTAGTTATATCTCTGTCGTACCTATATGTAGAATTATGTATTTCTTATTTTCTTCTCATATTATACCCCTATTATCTTAACAAGCTATTAATAACAACAATAATTTTTGTAGGGTGTTTATAACTGCTGACACGTGCATTGAATTATTTTTTATTTACACGACATTTTGGCATTTTAATAATTGCTATTAGAGTGCGCATTAAATATAATTTATAGGTTCCTACCGATGTTATTGTACAATGTTTTTTTATTTGGTTATAAATTTCAAATGCTTGCAAGTTTTTCATAGGTATAATAAAATAACACATCGCCAGAGTTATTGATATCAAATTCAGCCTAAAAAAAAAAATTACTTTCACCAATTTACTTTACCCAATGCTCTTCATTGCATGTTGACAAGATTTAAGTGCACGTTAGTGAACATGTGTGAGACATCCCATTTTAGAAATTCACATTTACCTTTTAATATGAATTGAAGCCAAGACGGCAATAACCGAAAGATGTGTATAAATTTAGTTCGCCAGTGTTGTTGGGTATAGTTAAAATATTATGATACCAACTGACTTTCTTAGTGATAGTAATACCCAATACCGGCAGTCAGGTGTGGACACAATGAGGGTTGAAGCCAACCGGCTCCTATTGGTTATATTTCAAATATTCTATTTCGTTTATTAGTTTATATTAACGATGATATTATAATTAGTTAATCTACAAAAAGGTGACTTAATATACTTAGTGTATCATTAACAGTTCCTACCATCAATACTTAATATTATGTTTATAGTTCAGTGATGAATTTTGGTTTTTGACATGGGGGGGGGATATGATTTTATCCAGTAGCCTCGATTTTAAAGCTAGAGGCTTTAAGTTAGGACTTCGAAAAATTTCGCATATTTTATACTGCAGCCTATGGGGGATTTATCTCCTTGACCCCTTCCCCCCCCCCCGAGTAAATACGCCACTGTTATAGTTTTTTACCCGTTTTAAGCTGTGTATATTTAATTTATTTTTATTTGCGTAGCTAGATATAGCTATATAACTTATGTGGCCTGTGAAGGTACCTGCGGACCAATATTAATGATACGCTGACCCATTTTAAATATCTTATGCTCTAAAATTTATCCTTTATCACGTTTTTCTATCAATATTTTTGTGAGATTTTTATAGAAAATCATATTCTCGACCCGTGATAGTATAGTAGTGTTGGGTAGTATCGTAACGAAAATTACATATTACTGTAACGTAATTACTTTTTCAATAACGCAGCAGTAATTTCATTACTTTTTACTTAAAGTAGCTCAATTGCAACAAAATTACATTTCAAAAGTAAATTCTATGAAGTAACGCACTAACGCGTTATTTTCCACGTTATTAAAATAAAAGTTTTGAATGTATTACAAAAACCAGCCAATATAATATTCCAGAATAATTAAAAATTAATTATATTTATTTGCGATTCCGATAATAGTTAACAATATTATTATAAAACATTCCAGGAATTAATGTTATCTTATCACTTTATTAGCAGAAAGAAAAGAATTTGGTTTAAAAATACAATGTAATTAAAACCAATTATGATTTATGACTTATGACTATATTATAGTCATATAGGTGAGATGACATTTGTACATACATAATATAGGTATTAGGTAAATTATCACTAGCCAGTAGCCACTAGGTCTATGATTGTAAAATATACATATAATATTTAAATCATGATATGAATTGAATACATAGATCCCTAAATAAACTTTTATTAATAAATCCATGATTGAATATGGTTAAAAAAAATGATAACTGTTATCCATGATTGAAAACACTAACGTTATTTGTAACGCACTATACCTACTTAATTAATGAAAAAGTAATGTAACGTGATAAAAATAATTTTAGGTAACGTAAATGTAATTTAAATAAACATTTTTTTGAAGTAACAAGTACTTACATATAACCGTAATTTCATTACTTTTTAAAAGTAATTTACCTAACACTGGATAGTAGCAAGTACAATGTACAAGCACTAAACCGGACCCGTCTACGACGCTTCCTGCAATCACCACGACAGGAAGCCGGTACGACCCGGTCGACTTTCTCAATAATTATTTAAAAAATAATAACTTATGTCGAACAAACCCAATTTTAATACAATTGTATAAATATATATGTTTTATAGTTATAATTCAAAGCATTTTTGTCTTTATTCCAAAAAAAGGGGGGAAGAAGGCATTCAGCTACTCTGCTGTACAGTATGTGTCTAGTGTACACAGCCTTTGAACAAGTCACAGATGTGTCATGTGTTTAATTTGGAATTTAATGATAAATCATAGTGTATGAAAAACGATTCTGAACGAAGGATCAGGCTATATTATTACTAATCATATTTTATGATAATATATATTTTATATTGCAATTAAAACTTAATTAATTTTACTATTATAGTAAATAGTAATACGGTAGGTTGAACTAGATTTGGCCGAAAACATTGCTTTGAAATATCTTTGTGTATACAGCATACAAATAATATATTTATATACTTTAAAAGGTTTCAAATACATACAAATATTATTTTAAAATTATAACAAAATAACATTAAATTGTTATTCATCGTTTAAATATAATATATGATTTAGTCCGAATTCGAGCGGTCATCCACACGGCCTAATTAGTTAAATTGTATCTGTATATCCTTAATATGTACCTATAAATGTTGTATATATTTTATTAATTAAATATTTAGATAAATGGCCTGTGCACGTCTGTAGTTTTTTTTCATCTTGGTAAAAAAGTCACATACTTATTATTCTGTACTATCCATAGATATAGATAGCCATAAGCTATGAAAGTCTTATTTAAAATAATAATGATAAAAAAAATAAGATCAAATTTGAACTTACTATGTGTAAAAAAAGTCGATGTATATTTTAGATTTTTTTTTAACAGTAGGTACCAATTAACTTCTTGAGAAATCTTGTATTCAATTTTTAAATCTTATGTATTAATACCAAAAATTGTATGCCCTTTTGTACGGTTAATCGTATTTGAATATTGCAACAAAATAAGACAATCAGGTTTTTACTAGAATGTGTATTTTTTAGATGTTTTGGTAACAGAATTAACTACTTACATGGAATCTTATTTTAAATTTTCAATCCTTAGATATAAAAGTTGAACCTTTTATAAATTTTTAACTACAAAATAATTATTCAATTTTCAATTTTATAAATTTTGTCAAAATTCGATCTTAAAATGCTTATAAAAAAAAATTGTGTCTATGTATTTTTAATATTTTTCAACTGATATTGTAACAATATATTAGGAGCCTTGTATTCAATTTTTACACTTTTTGCCCCAAAAGATAAAACTTTATTGATACTTATAGAAAAAAAAAACTAAAAAAATTTAAAACTGTAAATGTCCGTAAACTGCTCAAAAAGAGTCGAAACATTTTCAAAATTGTATATGGTGTACAGAAAATTTTAATTTAAACATTCCGTGAAATTTCCATGTATCTACAGTTATTCGTTTTTGAATTACAACAAAACGAGGAAATCGCTACATGAGAAATCGAGTGAATATCCAATGTTGTAAACATTTGAATTTCAAACGCTCATAAAAATTTAATTTGACTTTCTTAGAGACATTTTTTTTTTGGTAAAGGTAGATAATCTTATAAGGAATCATGTATTACATTTTAAAATCTTTGATTTAAAAAGAAAAATTTTTACGGATTCTTAACTCAAAATAATTTGCTAATTTTTGTGTTTTTTCCGTGTTATGTCAATATTTGAACTTTAAATGCTTATAAAAAAAAAACTGTGACTAAGGATTTTTAATATTTTTGAAACGTCATTGTAACAACATAATAGGTGCTTTGTATTACATTTTCAAGCTTTTTTAACCAACAAATAAAATTATATTGATATTTTTAGAAAAAAAAAACTAAAAAGAAATGGAAAATTAAAATTTCCCTAAACAGTTCAAAATAAATCAAAATATTTTGAAAATGTTATCGTGTAAAGAAAATGCAAATATAAACAACCAGTGAAAATTTCATGTATCTACGGTCATTTGTTTTAATGTTACACCAAAAACCAAATTCGATTTTGTTAAAAATCGATTTTGCGTAAAAATTCCCGTTTTTCCTTAATTTTTCTTTTGTTTCTCTTGGCGCTTTTGAAAATTCCTGGGAATTTTAAATGTTGACATCCCCAATGCACCAACGATATTCACTTTCACTTGAAATGAATAAAAAATAATTGATATAATAAATGATATAATAAATAATAGCAATATAAAATATCCACTGACAAACCGTCTCCGCTCAGAATCATTTTTCTTATACAATGATATTATAAATTATAATATCATTGAATTCAATTTTAATACAATCCATTATACAATAACTGTACAGCAGAGCGACATCCACTTACCCACTTTTTTTTTGTATTATTGCAGTTTATATATTACATAGCTACTGGTTTCATAAATCTGACATTTTAGTAACAAAGAAGTGTCTTAATTTTAATTCAGATCCTAAGGAATTTAATATATTGTTTTACGAAAACTTTAATCCTTGGCATATTATATGAGTTACTATAATAAACACACTTTAAAGTTTAAGCCATTAATCTACAACCTTGATAAATACCTACTTATTATCTTATAAGTAGGTATGTACCTATATAATATTTGATCATAGCTCATAATGGAGCAAAATACAATATTGTCTTGGGTTAATAGCTCACGTATCGGATATCACGGACATTGATAATTTGGAAGTACTTAGGTTGTAAAAATCTATAAAAATTAATATTAACAAATTTCAATTCTCAAGTATTGCAAAAACCCTTTGTTTTTAAACTAACTAAACAAATACACTTAAGTGAGTAGATACTATAGCTTACTATGAAATTATTATTTTAAAATTTATTCACTTTTATATTACGAAAATTGACTGGGTATTGACTGGGTGACTGCCTCCTATTTTAGACCCTCCTAAGTATATTATATGGACAATAGTAATTTCCTGTACGAGAGCAACAGGTAAACAATTACATAACTCAATTCCTACAAATGAGGTGTTTAAGTTCATACACGATAAAAAAAAATAGTCTACTAGTGTAAACAAATATCACAAAATTATGTTATTGCTGGATTTCTAAACGAAATATTTATTTAAGTATAATAACTTTTTACATCGTTTAAAATATAAAATGGAATATGAAATATTTAAAATTGTTATTAACTTCATATATATCATATTATGTGTTGTCGCCGCCTTACAGACGGACAACACGGAAAAGTTTACGTTCACAATAATACATTTTACTTTGTAAATTCTAAAATAAGAGTGAATTGACCTGTTATAAAATTTAAAGGTGTACTATTGTTATCTAGATTCTAGTTTTATAATTATTTATTTTATTTGTTTATTTATTCTAGTTTTATTACTCTGTGTCTCGGAGGCTTTTATTGATATTTTTATTCAGAAGCAAGTTATAACCTCTTTGAAACTGTATATTTTTTGTAAATTTTAAAATTATCATAACCTACTTCAAAATAATAATATTAATATCAATTTACAGTTCTCCGAGATGCCTTAGATAATAATCTTATCTTTAAATTGTATTATGGGACAATTCACTCTAGTTTTAAAAATAACAGAGTAAAATGGATTATTATTATTAATTATTTACGTACAATGTGATATGTTGTACGTTTGAAGACGGAGACAACACATATGAGGCTGTGGCATCCCATTATATTTTGTACTAGTTGATAACATTTATTTTTTTTATTGATCTCAAAAATAACCCGGCATCTGAGGCCATTATAGTTACAGTCATTACAATGTTTTAGGTGTTTTTATAGGGATGACAACATTTTAATACATACAATAATATAATATATTTTAGATTGTGAGTGGGGTGATCTTAAAACGATATACGTGTTGTATTATTGTTTTTTTGTGTCTACCAACACTTTTTGGTAACTGGAACAATTCTTTTTCGAACAACAACGAGTTTTCTCAGTTAGGCCCAGTATTTTTTAGATAATTTTACTTAAAATAAAATGCTTAGATTTGCAACTTCAATATCTATTCTAATAGGAAAGTGATATTTTGAGGCACCTCTCTTAATATTTGTTGAAACAAAATAGAATTTTATACAAACCCAAACTTTTCGTAGGTACATTAATATATTTTATGACAATGACATTTTAAAAATATTAAGATTAATCATTTTAAACTATATTATATTTATGCCAGGAATCTATTCACACCTTGATATAGTAAATTATGGTATTTTTTGCTTGAAAGTTAATAACAATAATATATGATCTAAATATTTACTAACCTATTATCAATATGAAAAACCCAATGTATTCGGTAAAAATTACTTCAACGACCATTTTTAAGGATTATTATCCTTAGCAAAAACATTTTAACAACTGAGAAACATTTTGTTCAAATTTTAAATTAGGAGACTAAATCAACATTTTTATAAACAATCTTAAGGATTTGAAAATATGGAGCATTTATTTAAAACTCATAACGCCAATAAATTGATTATTAAAAATGTGAATCGAAAATTGGGCTGAACGAGCTTGTTGAATTACCCTGTACATACATATAATATAATAGGAATTTATCGTTTTATTATATTTGCATAATATGCTTAATATGTAAATATTAGTAAACTATATTATTGATTTATATACACTTTTTGGTTCAATAAATCTATTACTCATACTCATTCATACTCAAGATATAGAGTAATTTTAAAATAATTTTTAAGATAGTTATCCTTTAAATGCCATATTACCGAAAGCAAACTCCATTCGGGATATGATGGAGTTTCAGGATTTTTTTTATATGGATCCACTACAACGTAAAATTTTAAAATTTTCCTTAAGGAACGTCCAACATTTAGTATTTTTTATTTAAACTCATTGTTGGTAACATTCCTTCTACAGCGTTTAAACTTTAAAGTGCCTACAATCGATACGCAAATTAAAGATTTGTACTACGTGAAAAATATAAATAAAAAAAATTACTCGAGTCTTCTAATATAAACATATTAATGGCAAGTAATACGGCTGATATCGATTTCTTTAATTACGATAGTATTTATTTATTCAAATCACGCTTAAAGTAAAAATAATAAAAATTCAATTTTTTTAAATTTTAAATGTTGAGTATTTTTAATTTGTTGTGGCATAATATTATGGTAATTGTTAAATGTAAAATATTAACCACTGTTATTGTAAATATTATTTTTGTAAATGGAGATGATATCCGTAATAAAGATTGTTATTATATTCTGTTTCACGCTGCCCTATCACGTGAGCATTTTATTCACATTTTTATACTGTTTTGAGTGGTCCATTTTTAGGTCTATTCTCGTAATATTTGAAGATACCACTTTTAAACCCATTAATGTGATATTATTAATATTCAATAATTGGAGAATGTGCTTTTGACACTTTGTGAACGGTCATATTTTTTCTTAACGCCGTTTCTGAATTGATTTAATTTTTATGTTACAGCTGGTGGTCGATGTGGTCGTATCTCGATGTTTTGATGGTTTTGTGCATTTGCACTGTAGAACTATCGGCCAAAGGTATAGTTATGAACGAGCCGTGCACAGCTATTAACAGTTGCTGTGTTCGCAACCACACTCACTCTTGGAAAGACAAAATGCAGTTGTACTGTTCGGAGATCCAAAGCATACCGATTGTTGACGAAATAATACACGTGCTGTGAGTAAAAATATGTACACCCATTTCATAGGGTTTTATTTTTATTATCTTATAAAAATATCGATATGTATTTTCTAGAACGTTTTTTTTAAAACACGAATAAAAATGTTCGATGTTTTTAAAATATATCTGCTAATACTTCCTACATTTATGAAGGAGCCGAGTTGCTAAAATGATTTTTTCAATTAAAACAAAATAGTCTTCTTATCCCGGAAAAATACTTGAAGTAGATTATATACCTACCTTACCGCAAATAAATAACAACATTTTGCCCCTCAAAATGATACTTTTCATACTGTCGTACAAGTTCGATCACAATTCATTACAATTTATTGTTATTGTCAACAGGCAACAGCTATAATTTTCATATAGAAAAGTACAAGTTCGAATAGAACTATTGAGGATGTTGGTTTCATAGTAAATTTTGTTCGTGTATTAAACTATTTTTAGTGGCTTGGCGCGGCGCGTTAGATGCTCCCAGTCACGCAATGAGACTGAGAGTAAGTAACGTCCGCAGCTACTAGTTCTCGGATGGGTGACCATCCGGGTTCGTAGTTGACCTTGCCGCACATACACGTGTTGCTTACCTACCGTAACAACACCTTACCGTACCAACCTTACCAGCCACAGTTCATAACCCCTACAACAACCAATGGCCATAGTCGCCGGGCTGAAGTTCAATAAAAAAAAAAAAAAAATTATTTTTGACTTACAATATAAGGCAATTAATATTACTCTATTAACTAAGATTATTTATAAGCTCACCCTTAAACAAAATAAATCCAATATTTATAAATTAACTGAAAATCTGCATACGCGATGATAATAATTCATTCATTCAACTATATAATATTACACAAAGAATAAATAACCACGAGAAGAATACGTAGGTGCAGACATTACAGTACATCTATAATGTCATTCACCCCAACAATCTATGAAGTGAGTGATACAAGTGAATGGGGAGTAGATAAAGGCAGTTTTGATGATATATAGGGAAATTTTTCCATAATTTCCATAAAAACGAATACGCCACTCGTAAGTCGTAATAACATTTTGATACAACTTTTTCGTTAAGCCATAACTAAGCCCCACGCATTAAATTATTTATTCGTGGTGTGAAAAAAATTATTCAAACGATATTTTCTTTATTTGAAAAAAAAAAATAAATAGTTTTCAACTATAATGAATGAATATAAGTTTTGAGTACTATATCTTCAGTTACATACTAATATATTTGTTCAATATTCAATAATTGTGTTCAGTGGTGTGTATATTTATTTTAATGTAATGCTTGAGGAAGGATAGTAGAAAAACTAACCTGTGTATAAAAAATAGGCTTTTATAAATATTTTAAATGCTTTAAAAAAAAGGTCATTGTGGCCAAAATAATAATTTTAGGCACCTAAAAGTCAAGCCTCCCGCCCTCAAATTTAAAAGTATAGTCACGCTAGGTATATGCTGTTATATATAGGTACTAATATATGATATTAGCTGTGACGATTTCAAACATTCGCGTTTCACTATCATAGTGTGAAACCAGCATCTTACTGAACAGTGGTTATTATAGTAAGGTACATTATTTATATAATTCAAAATTGAATTAGCAGAAATAAAATCTTATTGTACCAACCTATCAAATATAATATTTATTATAGAATAGCTATATGCCTTTATCGTATTCCGTAAAGCTTTAATACAAATTGTATGTGTATTATACTAACAGTGGGTACAAGTGCTAGGTAACAGGAATACTAAGTTTTATGGAAACGAAAAAATCAACTATAGGACATAGGTTAGGTACCTAGTATGTACCTACAAAGGTACATTAAATTATGAGAAAAACAAAATGTTTGTAACTACATATTTTTTATTTATGTATCTTGTAATTATTTATTTAAAATCATTATTATCATCGTGCATATATATATGAACGTACGCTTAACAATAAAAGTTTCAATTCGTTAATTTTTCAACCACACGAGTTATATCTATATTCCATAACATTCTAAAACCACAATGAATGTACTATAATGTACTAACATAATGCAGTTACAAATGTATTATTATTTAATTATTTATGTACTCAAAAATTTAACCATAGGATAGGTATAGTTATAACTAATATCGGGTTTTATAATAATTGCAATTTATTAATTAAATAATTGTCATAATTATATTGTTGAGTACATTGTACAAACGAATAAAACATACAATTATAGAGTAATCGTAATATGATGCATACATCTACATTAAACTGTCATTATTGAATATTGGCAATTATTAATACTTTGTATGCTTATCATTAAAAGTTTGGTTCGAAAAAGCTGTGCACTTCATGACGATCATCTCGTGATCGTTACAGCACGTGGCTTGGTACTTACATGAATCTTTAACAATATTGGGGGTGCAATAACAATTTAGGAAAAACTTTCTCCAAACTTAAAACCATTCATGTTAGGTACCGAGAGTCAACAAAACAAACATTATTATTCTGGTTCAACAGTGTTTTGTTGTTCGTTTCACATTCATAATACTTATTTTATACTGACCAAATAGTTTCGAAAGCCCTAAGAAGTGCTAGACTGAGGTTAAAATAAATAATAATGCTGTTCCACACCCATAAACATTATAAATTGTGTATCTACCTTATTGCTATTGTAACATATTATATTATTTAAGTGACTATAATGAGTAGGTATTTAATACTTTTAGCCTATGATATTAGGTTAATACACTAGTATAATACTATAATACAATATAAACATACCAAGCATAGCATAAACATTGTATTGCTTAATACTAATCATCTTGATATTTTTGATTTTAGAACTATAGACAATTCAGCCGGTATTAAAGATTTATCGGAAAAATCGATTAGTCGATATAATAATCTGACAGATATGTAAGTCAAACAATAATAATGAGTACCTGAATATTAGACATTTAATCTCTTAATATTATAAATAAATACAATTTTGTTTTATAGAGTATTGAACAACATGACAAACCTAGAAAATTTGGATTCGTCCATTTTCAAAAACTTAAATAAATTGAAGTCATTGTACGTTTTTCAATAATATTAACAAATTATATTTTAATATCATGTCTGATGTCTTAATTACATTTCTAGGTACATAATTAGAGCTAGTGCCTTGACCGAACTACCCTACGATATATTTCTTGATCTATCAAAAACGCTTTTAGTACTGTGAGTTTATGAAATAGATAAACTAAAATAAATAAAAATGGATAATATGTAGTAAAAGATCTAATCAATAATTGTAATGTATTAAAATATTTAAAATGTATACATTATGTACCTATATCACTATTCACTATTAAAGGAGCACAAAACAGAAAAAAAATAAGTTTTTTTAATTTGAAAGAATGATAAATTCTAATAATAATAGTATAGATTTTACGTTTCTACTCACATTATTCAATAAGTTATGATTAATTGAAAAAAAACAAGTGGCATCATTGGACCCTGCTCATCGTAATTTGTAATAGCCTATCTCATACGTGTAAAAGTTACTCTCCTCAATCTAAAAATTTTATTTTTGAAACTTAATTTACGTTAATATGATGGTTTTATGTGTTTAAGACGATACAAGTATGAGAATTTCAATATAACGTTTCTTCTTCTTCTTCTTCTTCTTCTTCTGCTGGCATTTATTCCTCTTTAAAGAGTTTTCGGGGCCATCACGATCTGCCTCCACTCTTTCCTGTTATGAACTAAATTGTTCTCCATTCTCGTACTCCTGTTTTATTGAGATCTTTTCCATGAAGCACCGTTTAACAAAATATCACTTTTAAGATTTTTAATATTTGAAAAACTAAACTTTATATTGAAATTCCAATAATTTTTATCGTCTTAAACACATAAAATTACACATTTATACATAAATTAAATTTCAAAAATAAAATTGTATTAAATTGTATTAAATTTTGGTAAATCATTGTGTGAAGCGAGGAACTTTTATACGTATAAGATAGGCAATTACAATGTGCCGGGCTCAATGACGACACCCGTCTATTCTACATTTCTTAATATCTCTTAAAGTAATTTTATTACATCGGATTTACGTCAAATCATTTCATATAACCAGCTACAATAATTTAACATTTAAAATAAATGTTTAGTTAATTTTGTTTTGTGTTGTGTGCTCCTTCAATGTATTAACTGATAATTACTTATCTTACGCACTTTTGTTTTACCATTTAACAGCTCAATGAATTATTTATTATCTCAGTTGTACATTACATAATTAATGTTTAAATCTTTAATTTTATTAAAACTACTGTGAAGCTAATATTTTGCTCAAGTCTTTTTGATTAAATTTTCTTTTTTACAATTGTGTTTTTTTTTATATCCTGCTCCTAACTGTATTTAATGATAATTTAATGAAATAGGTATTTTTGAATGATAACTTCTTTTATTCGCAGTTTTGAAAACGTTTAAATATGTTATTTTATTTACAAAATATTTATTTTTATTAAATGTATTATTAATAAATATAAACTATAACTAATATAATTATATTAAATTGGTCTTCTTTTACTACATTTTGAACATTATACATTAAACCAAAATGATTTAATGGTTTTACTATTCCGAGAAAGGGAAATTTAATATTTATGATGTTTCCTTTATAGTCGTGTAAGTAAAGCGAACCTAAAGGTCATTCCCGATCTTTCAGACCTCGGAACTCTGACTGCGATGCACACAATGTAATATAAAACTATTGGCATTTTTAAAGTAAAATATTATAACAGTCAACGACATATTTACATTAAATTTATTTTTAGCGAATTTGAAGGAAATCAGTTGGACATATTACGAACGAATGGAATTAGAACTCGAGCAGACCAGTTGTGAGTACTAGTAATTAAGCAAAAATCATATAATTAAATTAAATAATTTTTTTTTTTTTGATTTCAGTCTAAACCTATTATTGTATTTTTTAAAAATTTTTCTTATAACTAGACCTCTAAAACGTGGGGCGCTATAATCGTAAATGTTTCACAGTGCCCCCCACGGAATTTGACTCCCCACAACCCCTACTACTGAAATAACTTAATGCTATAAGTTATAAGTGATAAATATACAACAATCGATATTTGAAAGCTTTTTACACACTTCATAATATTGATGATAAAAATAAAATACCTATACACCTACTTTTTTTATTAGAGATTTGAACGATGAAATGTTAATAATTAATATAGAACTCATAAAAGTTTACCAGTAAATAGTAATTCACAGATCACCACACCATACATTCTGCTTTTTGATGTAACTCACTGAATAAAAATTTCTCGTAAGAAACCCGTTCCTATGCAATGTGTATCTTAATTCTAATGGTCTGTAAATATTATTAGAATATTTACTAATTTATAATGAATTAATATTATGATTTATACCATAATTAAAAGTCATTTTTTGGTTAATTTTTTTATAGCTAAAAACATAAAATTATTTACTATGATAATAATAATTAGACGTAGGCCTAAAAATACAAGGAATGCTAAATTTTAACTTGGGGGTGCTAAAGACCCTTTTGCATAACCCCAACCCCCTTCCAGCCAATGTCTGTAGTATGTGACCTCTTATGATTTTTCAAATATTAGTTAATTTAGTTTTAAGCTAAGGTCTGCAAAATAAATATTTATACATATAAATATTATAATCTAAAATAGTACATACAACGAAATAATACTATATAGTGTCTATAATTTAAAACATTTTAATATAGTTAATTTTAGTAGGACGTGTATAAATGTAGTCTATACATATTACATTTACCTATAAATATTTATAATATTAACTGTTTCAACTGCATTGCTTTTTCCAATGACTGTTTTTTTAAACAATATTTTACATTTTAATCAAAATATAGTAAGCACGTATGAAGGCAAAAAAAAAAAAATAATTAAGAAACACCTTTAATAATTTTTGCGGAAATAAAATAGTTACAAATTACAATGTATACTATAGTTATAACTTATATCCACTATATCCAATATAAATCCATAACTTTAAACGAGCGTATTGTCATAATTTCGTTGTGTGTATTTTACTTTATAATTTTTTGTAATATTTTGTTGGGTGCTGTAGTATAAGTCTAGTTATATTGAAGAGGATTTAAATGACAGATATTTTGATGAGGTTACATTGTTACTGGATCAAATCAATTATCAAATGACAGACCACTTTAAGAAGTTTGTAGTCTCTTAAATGGCTTTAATATTGATGTGTAAAAACGATCGTTTATTTTGTTCATTAATTAGTCTTAGCCTCCTGGCCCTAAACATTATAAAGTGAGTGAATGTACAATAATTGTAAAATACATTACAAAAAATATTTTGTAGTAAAAATTTAATTCGTACGATTTTACAAACTTATTTGTTATTATCATAACTTGGAACGTTCATAATATTAATGCAATATTAATAGTAATTAATAACCGACATTGGTTGTTTTAACAGTCAACCCCGTCTCGTCGTGCATCGTCTTTGTTCCTATAAAATGAAGCAATAATATGCTATTTTTTTTTTTTTAGCTAATTTTGATTTATGAAGGTATTTACTGTCAATACCTCCAAAATCGATAGGTGTAGTCGCCACAATCGACGAATTTTAAGTATTTTTCCTCATCACATTGAGTGCTTAAAGTTTAGCTACACACATTTTATAATTATTTCCAAACAATTAATATTTGTGAGAGGGTCTAGTACAACAGAATAGTAGCATATGATATTCTGCCCCCCCTCCACCAAGTTACCACTTATGGTATACAATGATAATAAAATCAACACATTATGACATTAATGTCTTTGATTATCAACTTAAAAACCAATTAATTAATAATACATTATCATACAAAATTATGTACGGCTTATGTTATATCATAATAATTCATTGTTTGTGTGCTGTTGTCTTACATTTAATTGATCTAAAATTATGAAATACACAGTTATACTTTTATTAAATTACTTTTTTCTATTGTAAGGGATATATCATTTATTAATAAACGAAAGATTACAATATTATTTGTACATAATAATTATATTCACTATACGATTTTAAAATAATTGCCATCTTACCATTTTGTTCATACAGTCTATATTAATTAATTTATCATTTATGTATAAGGTATATGTAGCCATGTATAGGCACTCAACTTTGTGTTTATTTGTCAAGTTATGCATAATGCTCGAAACTACAACTAATGTTATCAACATCTAGGTTTTTCAATTAAATTAATTATAAAATATAAATAATTGAGTAATCACATTTTACACTTCATACATGTTTGATAAATCTTCCAAAGAATACTTATAAAGACTTTTTAAGATATTTTGAATAGTTAAGGTAGGATTTAATTTAATTAATATTTTCAAACATTTTAAGTTAAATGTCAAGTCTTACAACTCAAAATAACACATTTTGTCAAAATAAATTAGTTTTTAATTGCATCTACATAATCAAATAGATTTGTTAAACATGGATTCGACATACATTGTTTTATTTATATCATCGGGTTTTTGTTAGTTTTTATAAAACTACTAAACAATGTCAAAAAAGTGTTATGTTAAGTACCTTTTGGGCTTAATATATAAAAAAAAATAAGCTAGGTACTCAAACAATGCATAATGTTTGGAGTACCTACCTATACTCATTCAATCCAAAACAATTATAACAAACAGTACTAAGATTATAGTAAACAGTAAATTTAATTCGTTATTGATTTCTAAGTTTTCTATTGTGTTTACTACAAAATATGGTTTTCGTAGACATTTTGTAAATATTTTTATTTCAATTCTATTCTCTGTTCTTTGTCTTAAATAAATATCAATAACAGTAAATATAATTTCGCTGAACATTGAACTTGTTAAATAAATTAAACTACATACAATAAACGATGGCTTAAAAACAGCAAAACTAAAAAGTTTTCTTTATATATATGCACCTACCTGAAATTTAATTCATATTTGACAGAATATTTCTTATATACGAGTATAATACGGCTATACGTCTAGTACACAGTTATTACGCTGTTGCTTATAACATGATGTTTCTAAAAATAATTTTTACTATTTTATTTTTGAAACATTGTAATAAAAATAATGTTTACTCTTTTGTTTCGAAATATATTTTTAGATTATTGGAATATAATAAAATACACGTAATAGAAAATTGGGCGTTCAATGGTTCTGAAATTTCAAAACTGTAAGTAAATTGACATGACGTATAGTTAATGGATTTCTTTTTAAAAACTATTATAAGCTGCTGATTTTCTATATAATTAATTATATTGTTTTAATCATCTGCATAATTTATTAATTTTATTACAGGAGTTTGAGAGGAAATTATTTAGATTTTTTGTCCGAACACAGTTTTGATGGAATTTTAAACTTACGGACACTGTAAGTTTTTTAATAACATCAATTACTAGTGCAAATAAATTAGTAAAATTATCATCATAACTTTTTTTAAATAATAAACAATTTCTGTACATTTAACTGTAAATTGTCTAAGATTTTACATAAAATATTACTTTGTTTTTCCAATTTAGTAAAAGACCATTTGTGTTAAGTCTATAAACAATTAAAAGACTGTATTTATACAACATTCGAATATTTTTTTTTACAGCTCTAAAAAATAAATCATTTTAAAATTAATGTACTCTGAGTTTTATAGTATGAAACTGTTATTTGTTTTTATATAATTTATAAATAATCGATAATTAGCAAATTACTTTTATCTGCACATGTAATTTTCGTTGTTTTTTCATCCACTGAAATTTAAGCGTTCTTAATTTCTAATTAATAACGGACATTTTTTATAATCAGTATGATGTGTATTTTTAGAACTGATTATTATTTAGACATTATAATATTATATACATTTTTATTACTTAATTATTTAATTATTTAGTGCAATTATGAATTATATTAATTTGGGTTTGGAATATTTGTATTATAAATTATTGTATTTTAGAGACTTGTCACATTCCTCTGTGAAATTATTACCGACGTCGGGGTTGCAAAGCTTAGAGATACTTCGCATCGAAAATGCTCCTCTAATGACTGTGATTCCTTCAGTTTACTTATTTAGTGTATGTAATCACCCACGACATTATTTTATACTTTTGAGTTCAGAAGCGTACGCAGAGCTGCTTGTCAGGGGAGGCAAGACTGTAGCCGGGGGGTACTGGGACCTGGACTCTTTCCCCTCCCTCCCCACAACATTTTTTACCGAATTTAGTTTTGGGACGAGACTTTGAAATTAATTCTCACACAAAATCATGGACGTGGTCGTATTAAGCCATATTGCACAGATCGATCAATACGATTAGGATAAATAGAAAAATATTACAAAAGTTTTCAATGTGTCCTTTAATAAAAAATAAGTAAGAATAAAATATTTAATAACAACAATATTCTGTTGTTTAAATATTTAGCTATTATACCATGTTTGAGGTTGCGGTATGCATGTTCAACAGTGTATGCGCAGCAGGTAGGTATAATCATTTATCCAATAACCGCACAGCTGAAACCGTGTTTTCATTAGATAAAGTAGGTATCTGTATAAATATAATAGAACGTTATTGTTTTTGTATTATGTTAGCATAATGTAATGCATATTGAAAATATTTTTAAAACAATTTTAAATACTTTGACGGATGATCTCGGGGAAAGTCTCGTAGGGGAGACAGCTGCTTCCCCTGCCCCCGCGTGCGCACGCTTACGGGTTCATCTATTGTTGTTGCTTTATAATAAATGCAATTTTTTGTGATTTCAGAATTTAAAAGAAGCTCATCTCACGTATTCATTCCACTGTTGTAGTTTTCAGTTTCCAGCTAAACATGATTATGCGACATACGACTTCGATAAAGTAGGTGTCAGTCAATTATCATCATGCTGAAAAACTTTTTTGATCAGTTGTTTTAAAAATAGAAACCTACAGAAATCTAGTCGGACAACCTTTTTTAATAATATTTTCGTTTTGTCACTGTGCGCTGGCTAAATCGTATCGATTTATTTATTCATAAATATTCATATTTATATTTTCATGTATATTTATTTACTCATTCAAACACAAAATCGTTTACATGTAGAACGTGAAACATCACTTTTTGTAGAATTTTATAATATATTACTATAATAGCATTTTGTCAATGACAGATTAGGTAGTTCTCTATAGGTATTTTCAAAAAAAAAAATGTTTGATGTTCTTGAATTTACAATTATAAATAAATATTTATTAGTAGGTATAGGTATATTTTATAGTTTGATTATGTATCGATGGACAGTTTTTCTTTTTCGCATTGTTTAGCTTCTCTATGTCAACTAATTACTATACTTTGTAGACATTTCCCAATAAACACTAAACACACACTTTAAAATCGTCAAAATATTAATAATATCAATTTAATGCGTACGATTTATGTTTGAAGTAGGTATATATAAGCTTATAATAGTTGGTATAGTCTTTCCTTTTTTTTTTTTTTTTTGTTATTTTGTTTGTTATTGAATTTCCTTATAAAACGTTTTTGTTCCTCTTATTCGCATATTATCATAGGACGGCCCTCAAACTCCGAGTGAATGCATTCAAGCGAAAAAAAAAGACGTTAATATAAATATGGTGTCCACCGATTTGATGGAAAACGGTTATATTGATTACGCAAACGACAGCGAAGAAGAATTTTTTAACGAGCCGGCCATAACAAACAGTACCCTGGACGTTATGTGTGGCAATATCACTCCGCAAAACACGTAAGTAACGCCTTATAGCATCCTCATAGTTTCTCTACCTAAATTGCCACTATAGAACAGTGGTAGACGAGTTTTTAACAACCATAATATATTTTATCGAGTTGTGACGTCAATATTATAATATCATATTTAAGTCCTAAACATATAAACGCGTCACGAGCACTGCAATTTAACAATTATTAAAGAATTGCCGTGATCTTAAGACACATGTATTATATTTTATAATATAATTTTTATATTAATAATTGCTATGTAAAAATAATGAACGCATCGGCCGTGTTGTAGCACGGCAGTACGAAATTCAAACTGAAACAATCATTAAATATTATTATTATAATTACGCTAATATTCTATAAAAAGTTTTAAGTTTACGACCAGTATAATTATTATTATTTACGTAGGTAATAGTTATTCTTCGATAAGAAATAAAGCTTGAACAAAAAAAAGAGGTTTATTATTTTATAGGTCACGTGGTATATTTGCGTTTCAATGAAATTGAGATAAAAGTTTCGACAGGATAGTTACGCGTAGGTACAATTGTGTCTGCAGGGACGTTTGGACGTTGCAGCCGATTACAATAATGGTACCTGTTGTTTTTATTGTCTTGACATTATTATGTTATTTGCATCTTAAATTTAAGTCCTACAAGTCCATTATGGTTAGGTTAGGTTAGGAAATAAACCCGAAATAAATCGTTCACGGCAACCGGAAAATTCACTTTGCGCACGATCCGATTCAAAACGTATTTTTAAACAGTGATATTTACGTGTTATAGTTCTATACACTTACCTTTACAACAATTATGTATTTTATCAAGCAATGTTGAACACGAGTTTCGAATTTGTTGTTGTTGTGAAAAAAACACCCTAGTCTTTCATAAAATATGCTGTCGAGCTTGAATTTCTTTTTTAATAATAATTAAAACGACGATAACAAATCACTCACGGACGCCATGAACTGTACCATAATTTAAACGACATGTTGTTCTCACTATATTGATATAATAATTGCAGGACATACCTGCCCCCGTGTATAATATTATAACACTGTGTCGGACAAAAATCCGACTTGGCCGACCTCAAAGCCGACTGGAATAATATCACTTCGTATTTTGTTCTAGGAGATCCGAAGTCCAGTGTTGGCCACAACCGGACGCCTTGAACCCGTGCGAAGACATAATGGGTTTCTATTGGCTTAGAGTGTGCGTTTGGCTGGTGGGAATCACTGCGTTGCTGGCAAACTTGGTCGTGATGACGGTGATTTTCCGTAAAAATTTCAACTACTCCGTGCCTAGGTTCCTGATGTGTAATTTGGCTTTCGCCGACTTTTGCACGGCCATCTATTTATTGCTATTGGCCTACAAGGATTTGGAGTCAAGTGAAAAGTATTTCAACTACGCTTATTCGTGGCAAAACGGTAATATTATTGCACGTCAAATATCACTTCTTTAACCATAACTGCAAGTAGATATAATAATATATAATATTACGTCCGCCGCGATGGCGGATTTGAATTTATCGGCTTATCAGTACCTACCTGTTGTGCCTAATTATTTATACTAGAAGAAGTATAGTAGGCAGTAGCAGTGGCGCACTTCATTTGGGGTGGCAGGGGGTTCGATGGTTATTATTGACCAACAAAAATACATCTCACAAGAAATTAATTACGATTAATACCATTATTAAGCCACTGAGAAATAAAGTACAACCTCAATTTATTTAGAAGGTTATATATTTATAGTTCTGTCTGGACGATAGGGTGTAGGCGTGTAGTCTCTTATTTTTTCACATTTATGAAAAAACAATCTCTTCGCATGTTTTACAGATATTCCACAGCCACAAAGGAGAATGGGTTTTAATATTAAATTTGTTAGTGATTTTTTTTTGAAAACAGATTTCCAGCAGTTTTCTTTATGTTTAGGTTATTTTTCAAAGTGCTTATATAAATATAAATTTTTATTTAAGAATTTTGAAATTTTTTATTAAGAATAACACTACCCTCATCGGTCTTACATACAAATATCAAACCATAATATTCCTCATAATACAGATTAAATCTAAAAGTAGTGTACCTATTCATAAAGTTAGTACTTATTACCTATAATACTATCATTTACATAATAATAGAGGTATTCAAATGTGTCATAGAATGATTTAAATTGTTATTTTATGAAGTAAGTCAGCTATTATGGGTATGCATTCTAACTATTTTGTCTTACTCCAACTAAAATGATTTCTGTGTTGGACTGAATAATTATTTATATTTTAACCCGAACTGACTAAAATATTTTTATGAATTTTCAATCATAAATGTTATGAATTTCTAGTTTTTATGTTATAATTCTATTTAATAATAACTTTAAACAACTATGGACAATAATAAAAAAATTTCAATGAATTGCTACTTCATAAAATATGTTCGTGGCATGCCTACCTATATCTGATTATTATGATTTTATCTGGTTCCTATTGGTGATCAACTGAATATGTCTAGACGAATTATGTCACATTGTAGGGTTTGATGAGTATAATATTATTGAACAATAAATTAATATTAATGTTATTGAATTATTCATGTGAAAATAATTACATTTTTAATAAATATTATTTTTTTTCCAATTTTTATCAGCTTTTACTATACTTACATTATTTTAGTTTGTTACATACAATTTAAATACTACCTACCCATGTATCTAATAGTTATTTTTAAAGTCACTATTATGATGCACATCTGTACTATAATCCATGTGGGTACCTATAGGCTATAGGTGTACCTATATTTTTTTTATCGAAAGTCGTATGCGACAATACACTATAAACTTAGATGTAGATGCTATAATTGTAATACTTAATTCGACCCACTTAAAAGAGCTATACCATTATACCAACCCATTTCAATATTTATTGGGTCAACTGCAATAAAATAAATCATTATAGACATATATGTGTTCGCATTGATAGCAACAGTATGTATAAGACTGTAATATTCGGACCATGTTGAATGTTTTTGCGTATTATAATAATTAGAATAATTGGTCTTGTCACACATATTATATTATGATATTATGTATATTTGTATATAATATGAATATCTACTAAAATTTGAATATTTTTAAGTAATTTCAAGCTCTATTATGTGCGATAAATAATATTATTTAATTGGACTGAAAAACATATTGGGTTATTATTAATTAAAAAGAAATGATAATAACAATAATAATTAAAGCTATTATTTCATATAATAATTAAATATGTTATTTCAACGGCAATAAAGCTATTATATCGTATAATATAGTGTAATGTACACACAATAATAATACTATTATTGTGTATTTTTCACTATAATCACAATATACATATATATATATCTGTTATTTACCGATGTTAAATTTACAAGAAAAAAAATGTCACGATATTTTTCCACAGGCGTCGGGTGCAAAATCGGAGGTTTCCTGACAGTTTTCTCGTCTCAACTATCAGTTTTCGCATTATGCTTGTTAACGCTTGAACGGTGGTACTCAATTCGCAGGGCACTGTACACAAACAAAATGACGTTCGCTTCAACCGTGAGAATAATGGCCTTTGGATGGGTATATTCAATTGCGATGGCTACCATGCCGTTACTGGGCATATCAAGTTATTCTACTACCAGGTAAACACTCTGTCGAAATCGTATTAATTGTAAATAAATAAATAATTAGATACAATATAGTAAGTAGGTGAGTAAACACGTTGACGGTTTCGAAAAATACGAATTTTAGAGAATACTATAATATATGGCAGTGGTTCCCAAACTGGGAGAAAGGGGAGGCGCGAGCTACTTGTTAAATAATGTTAATGTTTTTTTTTTTTTTAAATCAACAATAATGCCGCATACAGTTATATTGTAAGATTTTTCTTAATTCGGGGATTTTCAAGAAAGTCGCTACATCTAGCGTCCAGCATCATAGCGTCATCGATAACCCAATATTATCGCGTCTACGGAAAAATTAAAATATTTGTATATTTAAATACTATAAATTATTATTTTTATTTTTAAGGTGGCTTGAATTAAAAAAGTTTGGAAGTCGCTGATATATGGTGTAGGTTAGGTTATACCTACTTATAAGATATATTATTATGCGAGTGATATTAATATATATATATATTAACGAAACGCCATAATCGATCGTGTTACAATTGACATCGTTTTAAAAATTATAACAGCATTTCCCGTAAAGTTATATACTCTCCAAAATATATATTATAAGTAAATGCAAACAGTTTTAGTAACGCTATACGTCTTTTAAACATGCTAATAATAGTATTATGTTACGATCAAGTCGTGAAAGTTATATAATGTCATAGTATATAAATATCAAATAACTGACAAAACGACTCAAAATACCTAAATGAAAATCGTTCTTATTTAAAATCGGCTTGTTTTCAATTTTCATTAGGATTACATTGTCATAATTTATTCAAAATTAATTTTAGTTCGTAATTTTCAAAACGTGATTTGAATATGAAAATTATGATTCGTGCCAATGGGTTTGACGTCTAAAGCAACTCATGCGTTCATATTATATAGTTTAACATAATCTTAAAAGTTGGTTAAATTTATATGTTAGACCATATTGTAATAATATATACAATCTAATGTGTGTAATGGCGCGCGTTAATGGTATCAAACATTTAGTATTTCCTTCATTATTTTATAGACAGATGTAATTAATAACGAACGAACCAGTAAAATGTAGGTATTCCTGCCTTATGTAATGAATGATAACTATTCAATTTGTTTGTAGTTTTATCCTTCTGAAATGGTTCATATGAATTAACATTAAAAAAAAAGTATGACAAGAAAAAATGAAGTATGCATTTTGTTTTTGACTTTGTTGTTATTGAAGTATGATATGTGTGTAAATGCACTAAAGATAATGTTAAGGTCAAATATTAAAGTATAAAATTCGAATTTTAATTGTTTGATGATCCCACCAATATCCATAAATCAAAATATATAATTTATTCAATTTTAAAGTAATTATCATTTATTTTACATTTCTATACAGATTTAAGATTTTCAAAAGATATAAGTACATCTTACATACATCGTTTTTGAGAGTAGGAAACTACTGTAAAAAAATGTTTTCATAATAATAATAGAAAAAAATTGAAAAAAAAATGCACGTCAATAATATCAATATTAAACTCCTATGTAGGAAACGAATGAAAATTATTTATTAAATCCGTATGACCAGAGTGTTAAAATCGTAATAAAGAAAACAAACTATGGCGTTATCGAAATGTTGCCATAAGCATTAGTTTTTGATTAAACATCTGTGACATATGTCAAAACCTTAATTTATATAAACTTAAGGTAGGTCGTAGGTACTTGGTGCAATAAAAAGCGTTGTAATTAATTGTATAACAGTTACGTAATATAGTAATTTCTACCACCTAATCGATATTAGTGTTTTATTATAATTTATTATGTTCAAATAAATGTTTGGATGTAAAATTGAAAATCACGAGTCGAGTAGCGTATTGGATGAAAAAAAAAAATTGAAAAAAATTACATCACCTCCATCCATAACCGAAGTGTGTTTACATATTATGTACTCGTCCATGACCATGTCCACTGTACATACCTGTTGGTATATTAACACTATACGTGTCCCATATAATATCTGAGCGGAAAATGGCAGTATGTACTACCTATATTATTAGAATTCGGTTTTATGCAAATACACATAGTATAACTATAACAGTTTTAGTAAATATTTCGTGGAATATATATATATGAATATATAATAAATAATATATATACATAATAAGTATTAAGTTCATACAACTACTATATAGGAAGAAACACGAAGACCTGACAAATGAAATTACTTTTTTTGTAATCGATATTAAAATTTTTTTTTACTCTTGCGCTACACGTGTAATAAAACATTTTTTATTTTTTAATACCAATATACAAATAATAAAAAAATGTCTGATGTAAAAAATATTTAAAATTCAAAAAGTATATAAAGTACTTTTTTAAAAATATTTTAAGAAAATTATTGAATATGTAATTGATACTTGTTAAATTCTAAATATTTTTTTAAAAAGTTATTAGTTTTCAAATTAATGAGTCTAACTTAAAAAATTTGAACGTTTCAAAAAATTATAAAAAATTAACTACATGACTTAAATAAATATTTTTTCATTATGAAAATTCTTTCGAAAACCAGGTTTACTAATTATCTATTTAAAAATTCTAGTCAAGTTAAAATATTTTTATTTTCAGTGGATACTTATTAAAAAAATCAAAATCAAAAATTGTAATAATACGTGTAGCGCAAGAGTAAATAAATAATATATTATTATAATGTAATAATATATAATATAATAATATATTATATAATATATTATATATATTATATAAAAAACAATTTAAAGATATTAGAACCAATAAGTTATTTCATATGTCAGGTCTTCCTGTTACACCCTGCTGCAATAAACACTATGTACAAGTATATGGTGTACTACATCAGCTGATCAGTACCGACCATAATATTATATTATTATACACGCTTTAAGCCCAAAATCCGTCGTCGATAGCATGCGTAACAACAACAATAACAACGTCAACGACAATAATAATATGCCGTGCCATGTAACAACATTGTATTACGTACAGCTACAGGTCGTAGTTAGAACGACGAAACAACAATAAAGCGTCGAGTACCTATGTGCCTACATAATAGTAATATTATATAATATATATACACACACAGCTAGGCACGAGTGTACAGCATTACATATATCACATAAATAATGTATTATAATATTACGTATATGTAATAATATATATCTATGGGTAGGTACTCTGTGAAAGTGTAGTCGGTGGGACTCGACGAGAACGACTTTTGCTGGTTTATTGGTGGGGGAGGGGCTGGGTGGAAAACTGCTGGTTTTCCAGTGAAAACCGTGGCGGCGTCGGCGGTCAAACGTTTGAGGTCAAGTCGAGAACGTCCGCGGTGTAGTTGGTGCTTGTGTTTATAACTATTGTTCATTTATATATAATATAGTACACTCACGATAGTAATATATTGTTATCGATGTTGTTGCTATTGTTGTAGTTGCTGCGGGGGGGGGGTTAATTATCATATCACTGTGAAGGGGAGGGGCCGCCATCGATTCCGCCAATGATATAGCGTCGATTCCATCATTCTTGATGGAAAACTGAAAACAATTTTAAAATGTTTGGGGGTGAAATGTCAGTTTTGGGAGAAATAAATCTCGTCCGATTACGCCAGTAAGTAGGTTACATACTAGTTTCAAAACAACCTATCGTGATTCAGTCTCACCTATCATATTGTTTACCCTCAGTCGTCCTGGTTATTTCTAAATTTTCTTATTCAATCCAAAAATAATTTAATGTCAAAATATTTTTAGACATTTGCTAATAATTTTCTTCACTGCTGCCTTTTGTGGTGGAATGTACGAGGGTGCCTTTTCATCTGACCCAGTTGGTACACGGTCAACAAACTGACTGTCGACTAATCGCTTTTTCATCACCCTTTTCATGATCAAATCGTTACAATTTTCTAAAATTACGCATAACCGGGGGATGATTAAAAAAAAAAAAAACACTTACACGTCTCGCGCGGAGAAACTGCAAGTCCGCTGAGTTGAACTTCGTCTTGCAACGATATTTATAAATTCGAAATTTAAAGACATTTTTTTCCATAAAAATCGATATTGTTTTTCACTCGACATAATACGGTATCGGGTATAGGTACTTCTCGATTTTCACTCTCATATCAGTGTCCGCGAGATATTTGACACAACTTTGACGTATTTCTGACCGAGCCTACTACATATTTATCACTATCGGTATCCACTCCATTGACGAAAATACCTGATCTCGGCGGCGTTGGTATTGAACGCCGTATTCAAGGTCGACACCGATCGATAGACTTACACACATTAAAATATTATCTTACCTCGGGACCGATTCATACATATTTTATATGATAGAGGATATTATAGACCGGACGGCTTCTCAGCGTCTGTGGCCAAGAGGGGTAGGCAGCCCACTCCGAAATTTCGGGCAAATGTAATAATGCGTTCTGCAGTGTTCTGTGAACACACGACGTAAGACTCAACCATAATATTATATAATATTAAAACTATAATTTGTATGGAGGTTACTGCAAAAGTCTTAAATGTTATAGTAGTACATCCACGGCGTAATCAGGCCTATAACGTCTTATGAGGGATCATAGTAAAGCCTCCCCTATACAATGAATTGTCAGTATTATTCCCCAAAATAAAAACAAAATCCTGACTGAGCCATTGTCTGGGAGGCTCAATATTTATTATTATCTCATTATATGGGGGCTGAATAATAATTGTAGACGGAGACGTGTCACAATCCCCTAATGTGCGTTACACATACACCACACATCCAATTACTATCATCGTGTTCAAATAGCATTTTTAAAACATCTTACGAATCATCAGCATTGTTCATACAAAGTAGTGTGACCTAAATCAGAACAATTATCGATGATGGGTGGGTGTGTGGGGCTTATGCCTACTGATAATTTGTTTGAGGTGACATGTTTTTTTTGTCTCGATATGCTCTTATGATTCATTTAACATTTTTTAACGTAAGATACTCATTATTCAAATAGTATCAATGTTTATATTTTCAATATATTTTTTTTACAATATGGTTTCAAATCGTTACAGGACAATTTTTTTTTTATAAATTATATATTTTTTATACTTATAATTTTGTAACTTTTAACTTTTTTGAATGACACCATACGATTTTAATTTCAATTTCGAAAGCAGAATATTTTTCTGAATATTTTGATACATACAAGTAGAATTTAATATAGGTATAAGTAGTTTATGAGTTACTGTACCTATTAAAAGTTTAGATGAGTGGACCAACATTTTACTGGGTAACATCGTAAAATGTTAACATTCATCCACTCAGTTCATCTTAACTTAAAAGTTTAGATACTCATAAACTACTCGTTCTGAATTCGATTTTTATGTATCAAAATATAGGTAATAGAAAAATATGCTGCTCTGGAGTATGAAATTAAAACAAAAATATGTTGTCATTATAAAAAAAAGTAAAAACTTAAAAAATGTTGGGGATAAAAAATTAACTATTTTTTTTAAAAATTTTGTTTTTAACGACTAGAAAGTAGAAACCACGTAAAATTTGTTCTTTCAAAAACCTTTTTTTTTTTTTTTTGAAATAATGAATGTTCTGCAATGATAAAAGTATCACCTGCAGTCATCTTAATAACATTTTAAATTGGTAGGTGCCTATAGCATATTAACAATAATACATATTTTATCGTCATAGTTATTTGTTGTTGTTGTTGTTGTTGTTGTTGTCGTTGTCGTCATTATTATTATTATTATTACTATTATTATTAATAACGATCAACTGATGTCGTTTTCCCACAGCATTTGCCTGCCGATGGACACGGCCCACGCGAGCGGCATGTGCTACGTATTCACTCTGTTGGCTTTCGGTGCGGCGGCGTTCGTGTTGATGCTATTTTGCTACGTTCAAATTTACATGTCACTTAGCTACGAGACCCGACACGCGGCCAAGGGCGAGGCGTCCGTGGCCCGCAAGATATCCGTTTTGATCGGCACAAACTTCGCTTGCACCGCTCCGGTCATCTTCTTCGGCTTCACCGCACTGCTCGGCTACCCGCTCATCGACGTCACCAAGTCAAAGATACTGCTCGTGTTCTTCTATCCCATCAACTCGTGCGCCAACCCGTTCCTCTACACCATACTCACGGCCAGTTTCAGACGCGAAGCCTTCTCAACCGTCGCCAAGTGAGCACCGTAGTCTTGTGTACAGTAAAATACTATATAAGTACATAATACTTATATTATATTATTATGATATACGATCAGTGGTGTAGTGGTGGGTACACTTGTGGGTACAGGGTGTGTACCCTTAACGAAAATCGTGGTACGACACCCAAGTAATTTTTTACAAGGATTGTACCCATAGGGGGACAAGGCGTGTGCCCATAAACTTTTTACATCACTGATTATGCGATATACTATACGATACCAGGTGAGTGTCTTATCACTGAACCGCTCGTAGTGGCAAAAAGCATAAATGTTTTAAAATTTTACCTGAGTGTCAGTCGTTCGAAAACAAACATTATTTAAAAAAAAATATAGATATATTTTAATATTGTATACATATGTTATACCCTTAACACGTTTTTTTTTTTACTTTTTTGAATGACAACTTTAAGTTGTTTTAATTTAATATTCCGAAGCACACACCTTTTCTTAGTATTTTGATACATTAAAACAAATTTAGGACAAGTATAGCTTATAAGTTATAAGTATTTAAGGTTATAACTCGTAATCTACTTTTCCTGCATTCAAATTTTATATATGAGAATACTCAGAAAAAATTATTTGCTTTCGAAGATTAAATTAAAACTATATGTTGTAATTCAAAATAGTAAAAAACTTAAAATATTATACTATGGATATAAAATATTTAAAAATATAATTTTTTAATAAAAACGTTGTTATTACGTCTTCAGGCCACATAAAAAATATTTTTAAAACATTATTACTTTTTGAGGAGTGTTCTACGTTAGATGATCCATCCGGTATTATATAGTCGACTGGCCAAAAGCTTCTAATGCTGTGTTCTGAATACTTTTGATAGTATTTCGAAGTATATACTTTTAAAGTATTACAATTACATTTTTATTTTAATACATTTATTGATAAGTCATACATCATAAATTAACACATTTATACAAATACTATTTTAACACTGGCCATAATTTAAAATTGTCCAAAAAACCTAAGAGCTTAAAAGTATTTTATATATTATCTGCTTATTTGAAATACTATTTTTCATAAGTATTCAAGAATTTCTTACAAATATGCTAGTTAGCAGTGGCGTCAATTCAATATAACCACTAAGGTTGTTTTGCAAAAAAATAAAAATATTTATTTCTACCTTCAAGGCCCATCAACGTTTTTGAAAAATATTTTTGTACCTTATTTTTACTTGTTATTAACAACATTTTTCCAAAAATGATATTTGATTATTTTAATTGGTTATAATTTTTTTTTTTTAAATAGTGTTTATTATTTAATTTTTAATTTTTTTTTATCTTGTATACAAAATGTCTACCAGAAGGAGTGCTTCGATTTCAACATAATATTATAGTACCTTATCTTTTAGAAAATTGGATCAATATGGTACTTATAAAGGAGGTTATTTATCGATTTTCTCAATAGTTATTTAATACCACGGGAAAAACTACTGACAAACTATGAAAAACCGCTTAAAATGGGATTTTACTTTCTAACGATTTTTTTATCACCGTAGCAACGAATAAAAAATAGTAATATTATAATATTAATTCAACTTACAGGCTATAATAAATAATAACAATATAAAAATGCAGACTGACAAACCATATCCGCTCAGATTCGTTTTTCTTATATCGTTGAATTCAAGTTTAATACAATCCATTATACATTGACATACTTGTAACCTACTGTACATCAGAGCGACATCCACTTACCCGCTTTTTAATAATTTTAAGCAAAATATTTTATACAGTACGTCATATTATTATACATATAAATCGAATTTTCGAAAAGTTGCAACACAATACACCACGTTCATCAAAACTTTGAATAATATTATTCATTATAGCTAATAAACTACTTGTCCGAAATGTGATTTTTATAGATCGAAAGTACTCCGAATAATATTCTGCTTCGGCATAATACGAAATAAAAAATGTATCTTGTCATTCAAAAGAGTAAAAGGTCACTCGCAGGCAAATACAAATGTATACACGACGCACAGAAGACAAGATTTGCAGGGTTTTTTTTATATCATGAGCACAAAAAGAGTAATTTAAGTTTAAAAAAACATAATAATAATAATAATTGTTTTAAAGTTGCATCGTTTTCATACGCTCATATATTATATTTAAACTCAAAAACATATAAAAAAATCAAAATATTATTTCCAAACAACTAAACTTATAATAATACGAATACACACATGACACATTGTACTTGTATATTAAACGTCCAACATATTAACTATTAAGTATAGGTAACAAAGACGTTAGATGTAATTTGAATAGTGTTCATGCCATGCAGACCTTGTTTTCTGTTCGAAAATTTACCGTTAATACGCCAAATATGGAAACGTTTCAGGAGCTTAAGAAAAACGTGGATAGTTATAGGTAGTTGTAATTTAAAAGCCATAATCCAAATGACGCCATTGCTTATTAGTTATTATAGCTATAGCTTAATGCTTATACCGTTTTGATAAGTCGTTGTCAGTCCTCCCACACTATTTGTACTAACCATTATACTCTCACGTTCTCGGGGGCGTAATCGAGATTTCCACGTACAATAGAAATTAATATTTTTGCTAATCAACTCCTTTATCCCGACGTTTCCTCCCCCTGTCAATTTCTTATAATTTTTGCTCGCTTGTGATTCTTATATAATTTTCAGGACTTTCATTATAAAATAATAATTTGGTAGGTATTTACTAAAAGCTATATTATCATGCATATTATATTATATTAATTGTACTTTTACAACAACTACCTAAGGTTAACGATAGTTTGTAAATCATCATCGTTATAGTTATCACTTATCTACTACAGCCATCACGCGTTACAGCTAACGTTAAAGTTTTTTTTTTTTTTTTTTAATGAAGAATCAAATCGGTTTGTGAATAATTAATGCACTTCGTTATAGAATAAAACATTTTACTGCTTCTATAAACTTGGCAATATTGTACAACCACCGAACAACGGACGTGTTTGGGGATTTGTAAATATGAAGCCAAACAAATAGAATTATAAAAATTGACATCAACAATGAAAATCGAGTATATGTACATATTATATAATAATATATATATATAGGTAAGTATATAGTCGAAAATCGGTTATTATTTCGCTCCGTTATTTGTCGTCTTTCGTAAACGGACAAAGCGGACAAAAACCCATTTTTTTTTTATAAACTCGTGACGAGACCTTTTAATTGTGTACGTTCGTCGAACGACGTATTTCTCCTTGCAGTGCGTTTTGTGCAAAAGCCTAGTGTGTTTGAGCTGAGAATAATTTTTTTTCCTCCATATAGGCTCGAATATAATGCGACTTACGTATAGAACATAATATTGTACGCGATCAAAATATAATATACAATCGGAATTTTTCCAACATCAATCGGTAGGTATTTGATTTTGTAGTAGTCCGTCCCGCGTTTTGTCGTGAAACCTTTGGCAGGACCATAGCTGGTAAACTCGATATTATACAGGGTGATTATTTAACCATGCTCATGCACATGATTATTTGAAAAAAAAACAGAAGTTTGTATTGCCACAGTATCAGTTTTAAGTGGTACGAAAAAAATCTCAACAATTTGAAAATGTGGTCTTTAAGTGTACTTAAAAATTCCGAAAATCAGTATTTGTATAATTTGAGAACAACAATAAGGTGAGCAATGAGCATGATTAAAATGATCAGTCTGTACGACTGACGTGCATATACATAGGTGTAAAAATTTGCATTTAAATAATGATTTTATAAAAAAAATATATTCGAATAGTAGTGGCAGTAGTGCCGTAGTACCTATATCCGTGTGTGTATTATTTCATACATATCATTATGTGTATATATTCGCGTAACTTTTCTCCTTTTAGCCCCTGCGGCTAATCCCACAAAGAGAAAATACAAAATAAATTTGTATACGATACGAAGGTTATGTACCTCGGAAATAGATGAATGGTCGCCAGTCGTCTCGTCGCAATCACACACCTATCATTTGCACACGAACACAAACGCGGTTCATCGTCCTCCCTCGGGTGGTTAGTACCTACGTAGGTAGGTATAGACAATTTTGTCGAGAGTAAACAAACTGTGAGGTCGGAGTTTGGACGGTTCACAATAATTTTGTCGTTGAAAAAAAAATATCAAAAACAAATCGGTTTACGTAATATATTCAAATTGATTTTTGACTTTTCGAAGTGCGACTAGCGCGGTGGCGAGTACTTATATTATTTCATTACAGTAGAATTGCCAAAAACAACTTGGCGGTAGGAAAATGTAAAAAAATTATTGAACCACAGCCACCGCTGGCGTCTAGAGCCCCGCGACCTTGAAATGAAAAAAAATTTTAAATCTCTATATAGCCCACCTACGCGTTTCGTACGAAAAGGTCCTTTGATCCAAATGTCGGCAGTGCGTATATTATGATATTCCTAAGGGACTTTTATTCTAAGGACACATATATATATATAATATTATATTGCCGCTCAATCAAATTCCCACCACTGTTCGTCGGCCAATATTATTCACGCAAAATACAAACGAGTCGATATATTTAGTGACTACGCGGAATAATTTTTATTGAAATCGGCAAAAGTTGAAAGACGAAAAAATTTAATTTTCTGAAAAGTCGAGTTGCTCGACGGGAGCGGGGATGATTCTGTGAACCGTTTTTTTTTCATACACATTATGTCATCGATTTTGTTTGATACATTATTATTACGAATGGATATTAGATTGTAAAAAAAAAAATCCTAATGAAGTATAATAGATACCTATACAACTCTGATATGAAAACCAACGACGAAGTTATATTATTATAATATATTATAGGTACCCAGTTTAGTTGGTGAAAAGAACGATCCGAGTTGTTAACCTTTTCACTGCTACACTATTTATGCTCTGCAACCTGTGTACGCTGCATGTAATTATTTTGATTTTGAGATCTATATATGATTTGATTTTTAAACTGCAATATAATGCGACCAGGGGTTTTGTAAAATTTTACGATTACCGGCTGCGAGTGATAATATTATAAAATGCAGGAACGTATTTTACGTATAATTTAACAGTGGCACCGAACACGTGGTTATCAAATGTGGAAAATTCCCCAGAACTATTAATTATGGGTGAGTCAGGTTGGTGGGTGGGTGGTTGATAATAAGTGATCAGTCATTAGTGGTGTTTAATATTTAAAGCGGCAGTACATCGTGATTATAATGCACTATTGAAGAGTACCTATAAACATTTTTTTTTAAGTAGATGCGTCTAACACCAGCATTTTTTCCCCATAACATGAATCGGCGTCACTGATAGAATAGCACGTCCGGAGAGGTGAGAGTAGGTAGGTACCTACCATACTTAAAAATTTTAATTTTAATTTCTGGTTAGTTCTCCAAAATCAGACTAAGGCACGGAACTTGATGCATCTATTTTCCTAATGTTTACATTCGAGGCTCGTCTTTACAGAAATATGATTCATGGAATATAGAGTTTAATGATAGAATTTTTATTTTGCATTTTTTTTTATTTTTAATTAATTTATTGCTTTGTGGTAATTGTTTGGTATTTTTGGTGCATTTTATTCAATTTTGTACTTTTTTAAAAATATATCTTTGAATTTTTCTTGTTGAAAGTTACACTTTATTTTAACACATTCAGTTTCAATAAGCTTGTCGATTATCGACGTTCATTATCTTTATCGTTTGTTGTCGCAATCTTTACGATTAGGTATTTAATAAACTGTAGGAAGATACTATTTTATAAAAACAATTTCCCAAAAGTCGATCCACTTATTTCGAACTGCAAAAAGAAGAGCTGCACCCATAATAATTACGATTTATGATACATGAATTGTATAAAACGTACATTTTTAAAAATGTTAAGTCATTATAAAATATTTTTGGTATTTTTGTGGTAATTTCTTAAGTCGTTTTTTGTTGTTTATAATTCATTTTAACATTTTATTTCTGTGAATTTTTTTAAAGATTTTTAGGTCATCAAGTTCCGGGCCCTATAATAATCACTAAGTTACACATTTGCAAGTAGGTACCTATATAACACGACCATCCTATTCGTTGCTTCGGCCGCCGACTCGTTTCGAACGGTTTCATTTTTTTTTTATCTATTTCATTTAGCACCGATACGATACCCGTCACGACCGAAACGCCGACGCCGCCGTTGCCAAAAATAAACAAAAATACGATAAACACCACCGTCATGTACGTTTTACGATGATAAGATGTCGACCGAAATCAAACACTCTATACCTATAGGTACGCTTTCCCAAATTTTTACGGCCTTCGTGTACCTATTATATTATACCTATATAGCAGGGCTTGAAACCGATATTTGATACCGATTTTGAATACCGGTTTAAACCGTTAAAAACCGAAACCGAAAACAAAACCAAAAAAAAACCAATACCGGTAATCAAAACCGAAATCGAAATCGGAAAAATTCAAAACCTAAATCAAAATCGGAAAAAATAAATACCGATATCCGAAACCGAAAACGAAATCGGAAAAATATTTAAGGTCTCAAGCCCTGCTATATAGTATATATATATATTATAACCCTCCGTTAGGTCTTCGTTTGAATATTTAGTAATAACGAGCTCCTCGAAATGGTCGGAAATGAAAAAAAAAAACGACGATAATAATACTCTAGCACATACCTACCAAGCTGTGACTGGGAACGAACAAAATATAATTTAAGCGGAGAGTACTATATTTCAAAAACGTATTCGATTTCGCGACGTTCTACATTGTTCGTAAAACGATTCTTCAAAATAATATACCGTTTTGTGAGTAGTACATAAAACGCGGTTTAGCCGTTCGTCTCTGGTTACTCGCGCGAGGTGCAACAATCGCGTCTTGCAGCAATCGCATATTTATACTATTCGAAAAAAAAAAATGGATCGTTTCCGCGTTATTGGACGACGGACGTGCAGTAACCGGGTCAAAACCAAATGTCGGTACATACCCAGTCATAACCAGTGGTGTGTTGGAGGGTAAATCAGGTGTATACCCATTTACTGCAGTTCGGAGAATTAGCGTAGGCATATACCATATATACCTACCCCGTAAAAATAGTACGTCCGTAAAAAACTGTATGAATATTTATGCAACTTTTATAAAAGAGGTTAACATTTTGAATTAATATTTATGCGGGGTATTTAGTCATGGAATTTTTTTGTGAGGATATTTTGTCGGCGATAATTTGTCAGAAATATTTTTACCGGGATATCTTGACGTGTCACCCGTATACCTTAATTTTTTAAAAATCGGTATTCTATGTGTTATTGTCGATACTTGAAATTATTTGAATAACCTTCTACAAGTTGAAACCACGAAAAAAATAATTTAGATTGGTTATTACCTGCTTATCTAATGGGAATCCGACAAATGCGACGGAAAATAAAACAGTTTGCATCGGTCGCGTCGTAATGTATTGCGACCCTGGTCGTACTTTAGTGGGTAGGGGGTGGTTAGGGCCCTTCTATGGACACTTTACGAATATAATATATGTACTTTACTACACATATAATTATATAATAATTTATTGGTAATATATTAGCATCCACGCTAATTTTACAATTTTTTTTCAATGTATTACAACTAGTTATAATAAGAACGTCAGAACGATGTTGCAAAAATTAATTGCCAAAAATTATTAGTTTTTAAGTTATACATAGCCATACATAAAGTTCGTGATTTTTGGTGCTTTACGCGCATTTGTACTACTCAATATTTTACTTTCGGTTTTACAGAACAACCTTTTTCCAATTTTTTTTTATTTAACGTAACTATGTAGTTAAGCATGAGTAAAACGATGGGCAAATCTGAATTTGGTGGCCAGACTAATTTTAAAGTTATAGATAGTTGACATTTCTAAATTTTTCATATACACAAGGCGTGGCATGGTCACTCGCTCGCTCGGACAATCAATATCGAAAACATCACACAGTTGTGTAAACTCATGATGGGTGGGTGTCAGAATTATTTTTGCAACCATAATTTTTATAACAATGATTTACCTAGGTTTAAAAAAAAAAAAAAAATAGAAAATTCGTTAGCACAAAACACCGAAAATTGTGAACTTCGTAATTTTTTCATAATCGCTCTTAACTGGTTGTAAATTGTAATAATACATAGGTTTCCAAAAAAAAATTTCAAATTCTAAGATTTTCTAATCTAGATATATAACGCTAAATTTAACAAACATTGTGTTTGAAAAAAATGTCCAACCCCTATCCAAAATTCCTGACCTCGGCATAATCAGAATAGAAATCTTCAGACTCACTGGATTTAAGTATATGATTTACTTGTATTGGATGGTATCGTGTTCGTGACTATATGAATATTGCAATTATTTTTTTGATAAAATGTTCGTGGTGCCATAGTGCTTATGCCTTCATCGCAGAGTAATAATTTAATCGCCAAGACAATATTAGGTACGTCGTGTTAAATTTTATAAAATATTAAATCGGCCCTGTGAGGATGTGAAATAGTTTTTAATACTCATGGGTAGGTACATGAATACAATCAATAGATTTTTGTAAAGTCTGTGAATTTGTCAATGTATAGTCCGCGTTAGAGATTTGTAAAATTTGGATATTTTTGAAGGGTTGAGAATCTGATAGCTTTTACTCATATAAAATCACAATATCCGTTGCATGTTGTCATCGTTGGCTCAAAATCATAAACTTACTTACATACCTACCCTAAGGTTTTTTTACGAAATTACCACTTCGCAACCCGAAGTGGGTGTGCTCGAGTTGTGCAATGGTATAGGTAACGCTGCAATTGAATTCCGGTGACATCGTTTATCAATTATTTCGCTCAGATATACGCCGTCTGAGTATTTAAACCATCCATTATTGTGATAGTACTAATCAAGAGATTTGTTTTACTTATATTAACATACAGAGGGGCTGTGAATTTACTAACTTTGCATTTTTATGACTTTCGTTTAAATTCAAAACGAGATTCACATTTTGTTGAAGACGTTGAGCTAGGTACTTTAAAATACGAAATCTTAAATTGCACATAAATGCATAGGTATCGCTGTTTATTTTAAAATGTATTTATTTATTTGAGAGGAAAAATATTATGAATTTGGCATTTAATTGTTCTTATATTTTCCAAAAACAATTCATTTTCGAACGAATGCACATATTTTGTAATATTTATGTACCAAAGTAAAAATGAAATTTAATTTTTAACATCTTACGAATATTTCCTATTGGTAATTTTAATCCACGAGAATATAACTGAGAATTTATTTTACTTACTAAATTTATTTTGAAAGTTTCATAATTTTCGGTATATATTTCCTTATATTTTGAGTGTATACATGTGCAAACATGTTTCATAGTTTTTTTTGTGCTTAAATTTACAAACTAAATTGACATTAGTACTGAAATACAAGTATTATAAATTATAATATACCAAAGTTTAATTTTAACATAGATAAGTTTTTAGGCTGTGGATAAACCGTTTTGTTTTCTAACCGATTTCGGGGAAAGCTTTGTTTATCGCATTAGAAACGCAAATCAACAATAAAAAGTGGGCAAGTGGGTGTCGCTCTGCTGTACAGTAGGTTACAAGTGGGTCATTGTATAATGGATGGTATTAAATTTGAATTCAATGATATAATATCATTGTATAAGAAAAACGATTCTGAGCGGAGACGGTATGTCCTTTTAGGTATAAGACATATTATATACATATCTATGGTATTAAAAAAAATTGACCTATAATGAATTCCAAATTAATCATATCACAATATCCATTAGGTACTTATAACGCGTTATACACCAACAACAAACCCTAATACTATCATAGATATATATAGTAGATTACTTTAGAAATTTCAAGTACCCACGAATAATATTATACAATCACAACAAAATAACTAAAATCGTAATTCTTGGTTTAAATATGAAATTTTGTCTAAATTTGAAATTAAAATGTCTGTAAAAAATAAGTGTGTTTATATATTTTTTAGATTTTTTGGTTACAGTATGAATTATTTAAGAGAATCTTTGTTTTAAATTTTCAACTCTTAGTTATAAAAACTGAACATTTTATAATTTTTTAATTCAACGATTGATAATTTTCGAGATTTTGATAAATTTGTCAAATTCCAACTTTAATGCTTATCAAAAAAAATCGTGCCTATGTATTTTTAATATTGTTTTCAACTGATATTGTAACAAGATATCATGAGCCTGGTATTAAATTTTTACACTTGCTGGCCCACAATAAAACTTTAAAATTGATAGTTAAATAAGAAAAAAAAAAAAACTAAAAAAAATTGAAAGCTGTAAATGTCCATAACAGTCTCAAAAAGAGTCAAAATATTTTTCAAATTGTAGGGTGTATAGGAAATGCTATATAAACATTTTCAAATCTTAGATTTAAAAAAGAAAAATTTTACGAATTATTACTCAAAATATTTGCTAATTTCCGTGATTTTTCCATATTTGTCAATTTTTTGAACTTTAAAATGCTTAATAAAAAAAAAATTGTGACTAAGGATTTTTAATATTTTTCATCTGCCTTTGAAACAACATATTAGGAGCCTTCTATTAAATTTTCAAGCTTTCGCAACCAACAAATAAAATTTTATTGATATTTTAAGAAAAAAAACTAAAAAAAAATGGAAAATGAAAATGTCCCTAAACAGTTCAAAATAAATCAAAATATTTTGAAAATGTTATCGTGTATAGAAAATGCAAATATTAACAACCAGTGAAATTTTCATGTATATACGTTCATTTGTTTTAGAGTTACACCAATAACCAAATCGATTTTTTGGAAAACCAATTTTGCGTAAAATTTCCCGTTTTTCCTTAATTTTTGTGTTGTTTTTCCCGGCGCTTGTGAAAACTACTGCGAAATTTATACTTTTGACCCCCCAAAGTACCAACTAGATTCACTTTCCTATCAGAAAAGCTACTGATGAAGAAAATCCAAGCACTTTTACTGTCCTAAAACGTGATGACAGACACAAAAATATAAATAAAAATATAAAAATATAAAAATATAAATAAAAAAGGTGGGCAAGTGGGTGTCGCTCTGCTGTACAGTAGGTTACAAGTGGGTCACTGTATAATGGATGGTATTAAATTTGAATTCAATGATATAATATCATTGTATAAGAAAAACGATTCTGAGCGGTGACGGTATGTCAGTCTATGTATAAGACATATTATATACATATCTATGGTATTAAACAAAAAATTGAAATATAATAGGTACCTATAATAAATTCCAAATTAATCATATCACAATATCCATTAGATACTTATAACACGTTATACATCAACAAAAACCGTGATACTATCATAGATATATAATAGTACACTTTAGAAGTTTCAAGTACCCACGAATAATATTATTCAATCACAACAAAATAACTAAAATAGTTATTCTAGGTTTTTTAATATGTAATTTCGTCCAAATTTGAATTTAAAATGTCTGTAAAAAATAAGTGTGTTCATATATTTTTTAGATTTTTTGGTTACAGTATGAACTATTTACGAGAACCTTTGTGTTGAATTTTCAACTCTTAGCTATAAAAACTGAACATTTTATAATTTATTAATTACAATGATTGATAATTTTCGAGATTTTGATAAATTTTGTCAAAATTTAATCTTTAAATGCTTATAAAAAAAAACTGTGCCTATGTATTTTTAATATTTTTCAACTGCTATTGTAACAATATATCAGGATCCTTGTATTAAATTTTTACACTTTTTGGCCCAACAGATAAAACTTTATTGATATTTATAGAAAAAAAAACTAAAAAAAATTGAAAGCTGTAAATATCCATAAACATCTCAAAAAGAGTCAAAATATTTTCAAAATTGTATGGTGTATAGAAAATGCTAATTTAAACATTGAGTGAAATTTTCATGTATCTACAGTTGTTCGTTTTTGAATTGCAACAAAATAAGGAAATCGCTACATGAGTAATCGAGTGAATATCCAATGTTGTAAAAATTTGAATTTCAAACGCTCATAAAAATTTAACTTGACTGTCCGGTAGAGATTTTTTTATTGATAAAGGTAGATAATCTTATAAGGAATCTTGTGTTTCATTTTCAAATCTTAGATTTAAAAAGAAAAATTTTTACGAATTCTTAACTCAAAATAATTTGCTAATTTTCGTGATTTTTCCATAATTTGTAAATTTTTGAACTTTAAATGCTTATAAAAAAAAATTGTGACTAAGGATTTTTAATATTTTTCATCTGCCTTTAAAACAACATATTAGGAGCCTTCTATTAAATTTTCAAGCTTTCGCAACCAACAAATAAAATTTTATTGATATTTCTAGAAAAAAAACTAAAAAAAAATGAAAAATGAAAATGTCCCTAAACAGTTCAAAATAAATCAAAATATTTTGAAAATGTTATCGTGTATAGAAAATGCAAATATAAACAACCAGTGAAATTTCATGTATCTACGGTCATTTGTTTTAAAGTTACACCAAAAACCAAATTCGATTTTTTGGAAAATCGATTTTGCGTAAAATTTCCCGTTTTTCCTTAATTTTTGTGTTGTTTTTCCCGGCGCTTGTGAAAACTACTGCGAAATTTATACTTTTGACCCCCCAAAGTACCAACTAGATTCACTTTCCTATCAGAAAGCTACTGATGAAGAAAATCCAAGCACTTTTACTGTCCTAAAACGTGATGACAGACACAAAAATATAAATAAAAATATAAAATATAAAAATATAAATAAAAATATAAAAACATACATCATTGTAAAACCAATACATTCATCGCTCCGCTCAGAATCTAAAAAAAGATATATATTATATATGTTTTCGATTCCTGAATTTTCTTTGTAGAAAAAATAAATTATACCTAGTAGCATGCTGAGTTATTTCCTCCAATTACATTTTGACAAACAGTCTATAAGACAAAATAATTACAACAAAATCGATCTAATAAATAATAACAATATTATGGATATAAATCGTCAATAAGCTATTACAATAAATTATAACTACTAATAGTCATCTTACATTTGATTTTCTGATTCGACTCTCTTATAATTCCTAGGCAGATACACGACTTATAAGTACGTGATTTACCTAATTACGAATTCAGAATTTTTATGGAGTTGAATATTTTTATGCATAATAACGATATTGAATCAAAATACTTACTCAAATATCAAAAGTCAACCGATGTATTGTTTAGGGATTTGAAGTTTGAATATATGCGACAATCGTTTTATGAAAACGTTATTCTTTTACATTTCTTTTGAATGAATATTTAATAGCTTGAGATTCTTTGAAATTGTAATAATAAAAATTATTAGTCGGTATTTAGTAGCTATATTTATTAGGTAATGTACATAAACATGTTCGGTAAAATATTTTAAATACCATAATCTTTGAACGCCAACTTTTATTACGAGTATGTGGGTACTATAGATACCTAATTTAAAAACGATTGACCTATAAAATATACTCTATAAAGTAAATCGATTGAGAATTTTTCGATTGCTATCGTAGGTACATAATAGTATTATGCAATATGCATTATGCATACCGATTCATCACAAATCATAATTACATTCATCACCATCACGACTGTCCTCCACCAAAACAATAGCGAACCAAGACGAATGCTCATAATAATTGTGTCTGTTCACTGTTATCCACCAGCTGTTTTATTTATTCTACTTTTATCTTGCGAATAATATATATTTTTTGTCTCAAAGTGACTAGTATTACTGGTTTCTGGCTATTACTTAAGGCCGTACCAAATGAACGCGTGAAACTCATAGGTACCTATACTTGATAAGTTCAAAATAGTCGAGTCCTATCTATATAGGAATCACATATTTTGTTGTTTGGTTTTTATTTAAACAGTCAGAAATATTCTATTAAATTTGTCCAAAACAATAACCCAACAGCAGTTATACACATTAACTATTACACAAAACGGGACTTTGGTTTCAGGCGGTTTTTCCATGCGTGGCATATTTTTTTTCTTTCATTGGATGACATAATAATTCGTGTCTTTTGTTTATTTTCGTAACTACTTTTCTCCATTCTACTTCTTTGGAAAGTTTTTCACTCGCATTACGCAAAAAACAAACAATATAAGAAAATCGACAACACATACACAGCGTCGCCGAGTCAGTAAATAAAGCTACCCACGAAAATATTTCTTTTGAATTCCTGGTCTAATAATTTCGCAAAAATAAGTTTAATATTTTAGCGAGGTCTAGCCTTCGAATGTGTTTCTTTTTAATGTGCTCAAGCTGCGAAAATTCTTTTTTCGTAAAAAGTATAAGTCGTCATAAAACTCAATTAATGTTGAGCTTTGATATGACCTGTATCAACCTACATTTTTTCATTAAACGAAAATCACTCGCTTTTGTACGATACTGCGTTGATAGAGTTACATAGTTCATATTATAATGTTATACGATTGTATAGATTTCATTAATCAAATGATTTATGAGTTGATTGGTACAAAAAAAAAAAAATTAACGATTGTATTTTTAACCGTTTTAGAAAATCATTATCTTTGGAAGTTTTTTTAAGAAAAGTATAGTACTCGTTATTGCAGCAGTTGGGTTTTTGTATATTTTACTTTCATTAGGAAAACTTTAAAATTAGTTTAAAAAAAAATCTAATTGTGCTATATGAATTGTGAATAAAAATATATATACCATATTAAAAAAAGTTGAGATGAAAGTGTTCAGATCAACGTGTATTTTGTTTTCTTTCAACTTTAGTGGTTTTCACGTGACGATATTATTACATAACGGTATTTCTGTAGTGTCGTAGTGTATACAAATATAATATATTATATTATAACAATAGTTAATTTTTCCAAACTCGTTTTCAAACAACACTAAAATCAACCGTTGAGCGTTATATCACAGCTGCTAACTTGCAGCAAACTCTCAAACTATTGACAGTGAACACATTAATATTATTGTATTAATTATGTACCGCGAAACACTATGGTAACAATACTACAGCGATAATACACCGCGTCTACACAATAATTGGTTGGCCACCTGTACGAATTAGTCATAAAATATATCTAACACTATTATAAATGCATGATATATAGATATAGGACGTATCTATTGTGGCCATTGGCCACATACTACTTGATCATCGTCTTTTATTTTGATTCATCATAGTTGTTGACTCTAAGACTTTGTGTACACTGTAGGTAGGTAGGTACTAACCACCATAGTAGTGGTCGGCAAATACGATTCGGGTAAATAGCCCACGTCGTACAAATATGTACTTAATAATATGTATAATATAACAGTAATGATTCACACACGTGAAATCTAACCTTATTGTTATCATCATCCGTGTACAAATCTTTCTACGTTTTAGTGAAAATATTCGTCATGGTGATGGATTAGGCGGGCAATGTTTAGAACGTGTTGTAATAGGTACAGTTATATAAACGTATTGTTTTATTATGAACAATTTTGTTATTGATGCTATTCAATTTTGTGATCCCAGTATAAATACAATAAAATAAATAATGAATCCAATACGGTTTGACACGGTTTTATTGTATTTTATTAAAATTATTATTATTATTATTATTATTATTATTGATGTTTTAAATCAAATAAATACTTACTTCCGGGCAAAGGTTAAACAGAACTACGATTAATAACTTTATGATTATTATTATAATCCTATTGGGCTTATAATATGTATAGGGGACGAGCCTGGGATCCAAACTTGTATGGTCTGAAATATTTTAGGCCACTCATCTTATTATATAGGGTAATTCACCAAGCACGCTCCTCCCTTTTTCTTCAACAACAATAAGCAGTTATTCAAAAATTTTAGAATTTTTAAATATACTTCGAGACGATATTTTCAAATTCTAGAGATTTTTTGTACTATTTAAGAAGTGTCCCGTATCGATACAAACTTTTAATTTTTATCTGAAAACACTCCTTTTCATCTTTAAATTATTCAGTGGATAATTTTTTTGAAGAACTTGACGTATTAGAATCAAAATTCGGAAGAGTAGTTAATGAGTTACTCAACTTTGTGTTCTAAGGATATAAAATCCACAGTAATGGGCTTATAAAATATGGGGACTATGGTGATTTAAGAATTTTAGACATTCACATTAATCTATCAACATAAATAATTTTTAAAAATGACACAAGTATTATAAATTCTAATTCTTGTATAACTCATATTTTTTAATTTGGAAAATCAATTTTAAGGACTAGGTATTAAAAGTGTATTAAACACGTATGCATTGTTTTTAAATCGGGGCTTACATTTGAAAAAAAAATTCCGTTTTATGTTACGATTAATTACGATTTATTACAACGATACATCATTTTCGGTGTTTCCGAATTGCGGACAAAGTGACAAAAACCATGTGAGTTGCGGACGAAATCTAAAAAGGTAACATACTAATTGCGGACACAAATATAAGATAGTAATTGCGGATAATGTTACAATATTCACGTGGTGAAATCACTAGAATATCATATATAATATACAGGCTGTTTTAAATACTATGACGATACCTAATTAATAATGACGATAATCTATAAATATTCTATAAACAATTTTTAACACAAAATTAAAACAATCTATATTTCAACAACATTTTAAAAATAACGATTGCTTTTTTGCAAGACACAAATATTTTTAAGCCCACCTACCAATTTTTTTTTTAGCTATTGTCATAAGTATTGAAAAGGTGGTGAAGGGAAATATTTGTGTCCACAACTTACGTATTTTTTATTAAAAAAAAGCTCTGTACGCAATGAGTATTATGACAACGAAACTCGTGTCCGCAATTGTTATATTATAATTCCTAACCTGAATAATTCGTCCGCAACTAGTATGTGTTCATCATTTTTGGGTTTATCGTTATCAAGAATTAAAACTTTATACAAGTTTTGCGTTTATCGTTCTTTAGAATAGTGTTGATACCTAATAGATGTATTAATAATAAGTAATAACTAATGTGGGCAAGCAATGGCCCGGATACGAAATATAATATATGTAATAAATACTAATGTCCGTATGCATGAAATAAATATTTCTACGAAACCAATATAACTTTTAAATAAATAGATTTTAAATTATTTGGTTTTGCGTTATTTTTCGTTCAATGAAATTCTATAAATTAGGTACGTTTTGAGTTATGTTTTGTTTAAAGATAAATAATATATTTTGTTAGTTGTTATATGTTTTGTTTTGCGGTATTTAATTATTTTTGACTATCGCTTTCCGTTATAATGAAGTTTACACAATTCAATCTTTTTTTGTCAAATATAACGTTATTATAACTTTTGCAAGCCCTGTTTTGAATATCATGTTCATCGTACATATAATAATAATAATCTTTATTAATGGAAATATAATTCCAAACTAGATTTTTTTTATATTAAGCATATAATACAAAATATTTATTGCTATGATACCAGCTATATATTAATTTACAACAATAATTATACAATTACATCAAAAGGTACCTATACAAAAAAAATACAAAGTAATACCTTAAACAAAAAAAAAACAAAAGATTTAATCATTTATTTTATTTGATACATCTTAAGATTTGAACAGAAAATTGTATTAATATTATGTACAAGGCTTTTAATCTTAAAAATGTCATCTCACTAGACCAATATGTGTTTTTAGTTGTTACTAGGTACTACTCAATAATGATATTATACTATTATGAGAGGAATTTCGATTGTCTATGTTAACCGTATACCGTTAACCCTCGTATTCTTAAAAATTATACAGCCTTATTATATCCTTCTTATTTTGACGTAACTCTGTCGGCTGTATGCCAATAAACTCTTGCTTTTGACGTAAAATTACGTTCAATATCCAACCAACCAACTGTTCTGACAGGAGATGCAAAATCCTTCTTGCACGTAGGAAGGTAATCGTCCCACGACAACACAAAGTTTCGTTCTGTACCCAAGACGAATAATTATAATCGATCTACGATGGCCTATACTTCACATTATGATTAGAACATTAAATTATATAATAATAATAGTTCTTGTAGTTCCTGGGAACACATTCGTTGACGTCCTTACAGTTCACATACAGGATCATTCACCAAGCATGCTCACCCCCCTTTTTTAGTACTTAAATAAGGTCGTTTATCAATTTTTGGAATTTTTAAATACCTATATACTTAAAGACCATATTTTAAAATTCTTGAGATTGTTTTAGGTACTATTAAAGGAGTGTCCTGTGTAGATACAAACTTCTCTTTTTGAAATGAGAATCCTCCTTTGCAACTGTAAATTATTCTATGGATAATTTTTCCGAAAATATTGACGTATTAGAATTAAAATTTGTACGATAAGTTTTTGAGTTATTTAATTTTGTGTTCTAAGGATAAAAGTTTCACAGTAAAAGGCTTATGGAAAATGGAAGCTATAGTGAAAACTTTTTACATTTCATTTATTAACATTATAATGTATTATTATAATAATTTGTAAAAATGGGAGTAAGTATAGTAAATACTGGATCCAATATTACTTATATTTTATATTTTTTTTAAACTATTTTTAGGAACCATTATCCTTAGTACAATCATTTTGATAACTGAGAAATTACACATTTTAATTTTGAATTAGGTACATCAACATTTTCAACACAATTATCCACTAAATAAATTAGATTAAAAATGGGATGTCCTCATTTGATAAACAGAAACTTGTATCGGAACAAGACACTACTCCTGAAGTAGTACAAACAAATTCAAGAATATGAAAAAAATATCATTGATTATATTTAAAAACTCCAAAAATCTAAAAACAAATTCAATATTGAAGGAAAAATTGGATCGAGCAAGCTTGGTGAATCTCTCTGTATCATTAAACTTGAAATAATTGTTCACTAGGAATTGTTAGTTATGTTTATTCTTTTGTAATTTCTCACAGATATACCCTTATGAGTGTTTTATAATATATTTAGGTACCTAAATATTCTATGAACCATAATTAATTGCGGTCCGTTTTTAGGGTGGAAACATGTCAATCTTAAATGTATGTGCAGAGAAATAAAATAATCAACTACGCGTGAGTTACGAAAATGAAATTATAAAAAAAAAAAATATAAGCTTAAATTTGTGCGATATACGAGTATATTATATAAACTTATAAATAATAAAATATTTACATAATATGTTAATTGTGTTTAACCGAGTAAGTTACAACACTCTTCGTATTTCTTGATCGATGTACCGTAATAAATTTATATTTTCTAAAATGATTAACTACCTAATGAGTGTCTAGTGTAAAAAAAAAAATTTCCCCTGTAATGCTGCACTGCATAATACATTATTAATATTATTTTAATACTACTACACGAGTCCACGAATCAGAATAACGAATCATATGACAATAATAATATAATTTTTATTGAAGTATTCCTCAAAGGTTGTTACCATATTGTGATGCGTAAACTTTCATGACAACATTTTATTGTGAACATTTTCAAAAGTTGAAAGTCACGAAAATGCGATGTCATATATTCTCATAATATTTTCTTATCAAATGAATCCCTAGATATTATCAAGTACATTTAGCCTATATAATTATATTTAAAGATGTGTACTTTTAATACCATTTACCCGTTTCAATATTACTATATTAAAAATAAAATTATATAGGAAATCCAAAATTATCTCGGTAATAAATGTGCATCATTATCTATGATTTAAAAAATTGTATTTTTACTTCATTATAAATGTTGAATGTATTAACTAGTTTTCCTACATTTATTGATTTTTCCGCTTTTATGAGTAGTTGTTAGTAAGTTATTACAAATTACTTTGTACCTAGTTTTAACACAACATCATAAGTCAGAAGTATTTAAAATTGATAAATGTATTTCGTCACTTATTATACCTACAAATTTTAATTTGAGTGCGTATTCAGTCGTTTAATTCCTAATTAAATAATATACATTTAACTAACATGCCCATCGTGCAACCTCAGAAATTAATTGATTTTTAAAGAAAGTTAAATATTTTCACAACATTTCGATGAAAAAAAAATTTTTCAATCTCACTTCTCTAGCTTTTACCATTCCATCATCGCCCGTATTCGAACGATAGCAGCAAGCTTCTACAATCTTAGCAGGATAGGTCAATAGCTGATTGACGCTATAACATAATTACTATCATCACATAAATTATATTATCATATTGTGTACACTCAGATTGACTTGGTTATTAAGATTCGACTCGACCAATTTCCAACCATTTGAAAAGCATTTGAATCTCGAGCGCTTTCCATACCTATTTGCTTATTTGCAAAAAACACCTTTTGTATTATGGCGTTTCCACAATCGATTCTGTGCATTATTATTCAAGGAAATTGTGCTACGATGTAGACATAAATTAAACGAAAACTGTTTTCCATTGGCGTAGGTCATCGTCCCTTCAGTTGAATTGAGTTTAATTAACCGTTGAAGTTAATATTTTTAAAATCATTTATTTAAAAACACCATTGAGATGAATTTATATATTCTAAAAGCATTTAATATACTCTATAGGTAATATCGTAGTTAGAATAAAAAATATATTTTGTTTTTTTGTTTGGTGGGGGGGGGGGCGGGCGAATAATATTATTTCTATTTTCATGATGTTATTTAGGTTATGTTCAATCAATATTTTAATTGAAAAAACATGTATAGCTATAGACAACCAGAACAAAATAAGATCTATTATTGTTTTGAATGTTTTTTCAATCATATTATATTGTAATTATATTTCTATTTATTTATTTAGTAACAACATAAGCAAAATAATATTAATTTTAAATCTAAAATAGTGGTCTGTGGGCAGTATATTTATAATACTGAAAAGTTTAATATTAATAAAAGTTATATTAATTAATCATACATTAATATATGGATTGGATATATTATGCAATACAGACATACAATGAGGTTTCTCTAGGAATTAAGTTTTTATAGCATTACAGACACATATTGTATAAATGGACTAATAATAATTATAATTAATAACAATAACATACAATTACTGATTATTATTAGTACTTTTAAACATGAATTCGTCCGTCTTCATAAAAATACAACCTTATTTTACTTTTCATAATTTTATGTTGGACAATTTTTTAACGTTATCATTTTTTTTCTTTGTTGATTGACAACATACTTTAAATTTTTAATATCATATTACGTAGCTGAATATTTTTCTACTTATTTAAATACATTAAAACAAACTTTAACAAGGGTTGTTAATTAATTACAAGTAGGTATTTAAAGTTCTAATTAGCTGTAAAGTCAACAGGTGTACCCCGCCAAATTTTGTCGTATAACTTCTCCACTCACCCATACTTAAAGTACTTATCACTAATTAACTACTTGTTTGATATTCGATTTTTATGTATCGAAGAAGTACTCAGAAAAATATTTTAGTTTGGAATACGAAATCAATAATGGCATTCGAAAAAAATATTGTAAATATGTATTTGTCAGTATTGTCACTCAAAAAAGTAAGACATTAAAAAAAACCTATACGAAATTTAAAAAATATAATTTTTTTCTCCCAAAATGTTGAAAAACATGTTATTTTGCAAATGACATCAGATTGTGTAAAATAAAATCTTATCGAAATAATGACATTTCGAAGGATCGCTTCGTGTTATAAAATATGATTTACTTTCACGGGCTTATGGAGATATACAATTTTTGTTTCTCGTTATTGTCTCATATAACACTGTTGAAGACATGATATAACATTGCTGCTTCGACTGTTTGAACAAACGGTTTGCCTGTTGGTATACATTTGTCAGCCGTTGGGCAGTGAGAGGGATCGGCGACGACGATAGAAACAACAACAACAATAACAACAATAACAATAACGATAACAATAACAAAAATAATAATCATTACAATAATAATATGTGCAGCCGTGAGACGGATTTAAACAAAAATAACAATGCCCAAAGTCCCGGCAATAGCTATTTTCGGGGGTGGAAGGGGTTTGATGGCGCACTTGAAGTTAAATGGCAAAATATGCGACCTCTTTGGTCAACGGACTGTGGACTAGGTTATATGATAATATACACGTCGAACGGCGGCTGAACGTTTCTCTGAAAGGAACCAATTCCGCCGGAGAAATAAGTGGGAGCAGCTCGTTCCCCGCCCTGCACACTCGAAACAATATAATGTTATAAGCATTTTATGTAATAGGCATAATAGGTATAATAGTGATGGGCACGCTCGTTTTTGGTAGTGGTAGGACTTAGGCATCTGTCTGGTGCATATTATTTTTTGTGGTCGCGTAGTTCTCGCGAAACAAACGACTTGTGCTGTCTTCATTGAATGAGGACATTTTCGGCGATCGGGTTTTGTTTGATGTGCTCTGTACGTCAATCACGCGTATCCATACGTTTCTAAAACGTTCTGTATATTATTTCACTATAGCCCGGCCATCAACGTCTACGATTATAGGTTGTCGGATACAATAAAAATATAGGTCAAGACGATGCTTAGAAAATTCCTCTGTTTGTTCTTAAACGTTTGTCAAACGAGTGAAAATAACATTGTTCGTGAAAATTCGTAGGTATTATAACTCACTCTGCACCGATAACATAACAATGTTAACCACGGTATAATTAGTTTGTATAGTATTTATTGTGTACCTACACACAATGGAAAACCCAAACACGGTAAATAGTTAGTATATATTATAGTACTTATTACGTGTCCACTATCCCTCAATCAAGTTTAATACAGTATTCGGGCTTAAGTTTTGAAGTGCAGTATGCCTTTTAATAATACTCTTGATTGTTTATCAATTTAAATTACGCAGTTTCGTGTTAAAAAACTAAAATGATTGCTAGTCATTCCATTCTCGATCGTCTAAAGTAACATTTGGCCTTTATAATATTTACTTAATACTTAAGAACATCGACTCATAACAATCGAATCGTTGCTATAAGCATAGATTGTTATTTTTATGTTCCGATAAAACGTTCGTAATAATATAGGTAAAATACCGGAAAACATCACTCACGACCGCCATGTACCTATATTGCCTATTCATAACGCCGTGCGATAGCAATAATATTTATTTCGTTAAATTAAAACTAAAAGAAAAAAAAATCGGAAAGGTCGTTAAATCGCTTGGACCACATATGACTCCATCTCTATAAATACACATCTGTGCATTCTACGTGTTTTGTATTATCGTTCGGCACCTCTGCGTGTTTACTGTTCTCATTACACGCAGTCCTACTTACTGCTCGGCCGTCGATCATATGCGTATAAAAACACAATCCATTATAAGACCTTACTCCACCTGAGGAGTGCCAACATTTTTTTCCAGCCCAATTAATACTCAAAATAAAAATTGTGAATCCACTAATTATCGAAGAATCTCAAAAGGTCATAAGATTATAATTAATATTATATACCTATTTACTTATTTATACTTACCTATTTATACTTATTTTTTTATACTTATTTTTATATTTTTTAAACTCGAAATTTTTTTCAAAATTTCTTGTTGAAAAATAGTGTACGATTAATATATATTTTAAAAAAGTTTATAAATTTAAAATGCTAATGAATAACTCAAAAATAGTCATTTTTATTTTGAATAATATTATACTTAGGTACAACAAAATACATTTTTCGTGAAAATGTTCGGTTATTCCTTTCTGAGAATCACCACCAAAAATCAAAATCTACTTTGTCTAAATCTTCTAGGGCAGTAAATATTTTCGTTTTTCCGCTGTTTTTCCCCGTAGTTTTGCCCAATAATTATATTGAGAAAGTTGATAGGCATTTCCCACTTTTGACCGTCCAGAGTAATAGAAAAAAATTCTCTAACGGAAACCACCTGCAATGTCATGTTGACAGCTGTAGCAAATTTTTTATTCCAAAACGTTAAACACACAAAAATTATTGTAAATGTTTGTATAGATAAAAGACCATGTATGGCTAATAATATTATTTATTCGGTGCACATTGATATACCTTTACAAGTACAGTGTAATACCGCGTGAAAGCTTAACTACGAATTTTTGGACCTACAGTAGAACTCTTAAAATACGCACTGACGGGACAATAAGTGTGGTCGACCGGGTCACCGAGTAAAAATCGGATCCTCGAAGACCATCGAACTGTCCGAGCGATTACTGCTGGAATGGGTACCTTTTCATCTACAATATACAGGGCGTGTAACAGATAGAACTGACTTTTAGAATAACTTTTGTCCTAATAAATATTTAAATTTTTTTTTATTTATAATTTATAATGACTTGCACTACACATATATTATACAAAAAATTTTTGTTATTTTTTAAATACTGAAAATAAAAAAATTAAAATTTTATTTAAATATTTTCGGATATATTCAAAATATCCAATTTGTGAATCTGATTATAGGAACAATATTTTGATGGTAAAAACATTTATCTAAGTCAGGTAATTTATTTTTTAGAATTTTTTAAAATATCAATATAGTTTGTCTAAATCAATTTTGAACGTAATAACTGTTTTCAGAATATTTTTTTGTTAAGAATTTACTGACATGAGTATATTTCTTAAATTATTTACTAATCATATTATTTTAACAATTTTTGTCATACGTTTAGGTAGTATCATTTTTGGTCAAGTCTCTCTGTTACACTTTGTATATTATATTATGCTACCAGCTTATCTTTATGTCATTAAAATCGTCAAATACGGGCGGCGAGACGACCGCGAGTATACCAAATATATACCTATCATGCAAATGCCTCGAATTCGCATTCTCCGGCCCTAGAAGACCGCACGCCTGATCGACTGTTGCTTTGTTCAAGTATGCGTATTATAATGTGTCTACGTTATAATATTTGGCCATTATAGAATTAAATCCACTCACGAGCAATTGCACTGCACTGTGACGTTATAGTATTCCGCTGCGTCAAGGTCAGACGGGCTGAATATTATAAAATATGATATGATGTATATCGTATTATCGTCCGTAAAACGATAATAGCCACTAACATATTTTCGAAAATATAATTAATTTTTGAAGGAGTTTAGTCTTTACAATTTTTGAAAATCGTTATAGTCGTCATTACGAAAAATATATATTTTTGAAGTAAAATACATTTTTTATAGTTCGTTATTATGAGGTATTTTACTCTGGGTAGAATCATTTTTCGAGAACTTAAATAGGAAAAAATCGTATTACGGTTTAAGACAAGTGGAGTGGAGTAAACTTGAAGAGTACTGCTAAACTAGGTCTATACCTAATAGGTATTATACGAAATTTTAAAATTCTGTTTTCGGTACTGAATCTTTATAATAATATTTACTTAACATTTCCAAAAATCGTGTTATGTAATCCATCGATAGGTTCAATAGGTCCGTGTTAAACGGATAGTAAAACATTTCAGGTAGATCAATTGGTTCTTTACAGAACTACAGCAAAAACTATATTCTCCGTAAAAAAAAAATATATATAATAATAACGACTGCTTGAACAGTATAATATTATTATAAATCCGTATGATATAGACGTCTATACAACAACAAGTCCTACGAATATTTTCTAAATATATCTTAACATATAACTTCATCAGACTTCCATTAAAATCTCCAGCCTGCAGCAGAAGATCTCACCTGTTGTAACTATGCACATCTTCTCATTATGTATGCTTGCATGACAATGTACCTATTATGCCGAAATACTATACATAATGTTATTATATGTTACGTATATTATTATCCGTCTTTATTGTTTTTGATATGTCTCATGCACGTGCGCGTTTCCTCCGAGTTCTGCGAAAAAATACCTAATAAAAACATTAGGTGCAACAATCTGAATTCTGAACGATCGAGTATCGAATTACAGTGCACATTAAAACGCAGCCGAGTGATAAATCCGAATATAATAAACTCTAATATTGTTGAGTGGAGCGCTGCCGAGTACTTTAAAATAACATCGCACGATATTGAACAACTGCGATGGAGACAAACGATACAGCGTTTCGAAAATTATTCTATATATATTTTTTTAATCCTCGTCCGTTCTAACGTAGTCGACAAAACAATTAGTATGGGCGCCACTCAATTTAAACAAAATTTGGGATATCACTATGTCAGTATAATGTCGCAGAATTTGAATTTCGCGCGGAGACCCGTGTAATAATAATATTGTAGTCTTAACCTTATGGTTTTTTCCGACTTGGGGTTTTATACCCATTCGGTTTTCTCTAAATACTAAAATATTCAGTTCAATTCGACATCCATACTATTTGTTCATTAATATCGATGTCCAACCTAAATTGAAAAAATATCGAAAATATTATATTATATTGGTATTTAGAAGGGTATTTTATCGTAGAAGAACGTTTCAATGGCTTTGTGCGGTACTTGCGTGATGAACTCGCAGGAGTATAATTTTTATAATATTGTTGTAACAACGAGTTCGAAATGTATAACAATATTATAGGTACCAATTTTTACATTTGTTTAAAAATAAATTATATTTAAATCAATAATTTCTTGAAACACGATAAAATTTAATTTGACAAGTTTTTTTTTTTTTGCTCATAATAATTAATTTTCACCGAACTGTCGAGACACGTTTATTAATTGCATTTTATAAAGCACCGTTGGATAATAATACACCGGCGACGAGTCAATAACCTACTACACAACTCTTTGATGACGTTGTGTAGAATTTGACTTGAAAATCTTTACCTATATAGCCCACATCGGGTACCTGTGACTTGAGCACTGCAGCTGACCAGTGGAACATATTTTGTTATAATGTCATCGACATAACGACACCGCACATATATTATGTAGTTCACACTTAAAATATTTCAGATTATATTTATATAATAATAAATATTATTTGAAATCCTAATTTTTCTCTCATTTTCCCGTCCGAATAAGCGTCAGTATTGTGTTATTTACGCTTGTAGATCACGAAGAGTAAAGAACTACCACAAAGTATAATATCTTACTCACTATTCGTTTTTAATCTTCCAAGCATTCAAGCTCCAAACAATGATATCGTAAGTGCAGGCTGGGTGATTTGGTTAGAGTGTAAACATACTTTTATGCTAATCAACCATAATTATTGTACGAGTGTAAGATGTTGATTTTAATTCAATGAGATGAATTAGCATTATAAAATATAGGAATAGCAATAGTTATGTTCTACTGATTTACACTGAGAGTCAGTACATAATAACATAGTTAACATGCTGTATTGTTGTATATTATGTAATAAAGGGGAACTGGGAAGACAGTACTATATTGTATGTGTAGGGTACCTAAAAGATATTGTAAAATAATATCAATATTTAATTTATAGTAAAAAAAGTTATACATGGGCAGGTTTTAGGTTTACGCGTGGAAGGGTGGGTATAGATTCAATAGTTGTTCTTATGGGTAAAAATATGTTCGTCACGCCACTGCTTAGCAGGTTTCTTATACAGCCACAGATGTATACTGGGAGATTAATTTAACGTCTTACACTAGTTACAAAGTAACAATGTTTTTGAAAATATTTTTTTTACATGGTTTTTTAACAAAACAACGTTATTATTACAATTATGTTTTTAAATAATTTTCATCACTACAGTTTTCAATTTTTTTTACTTTTCTGACCATACAGTTTAACTGCATTTTCGAAAGCAACATATTTTTCCGAGTATACATGAATTTCGTATTTAGGACTAGTAGTTCATGACTCATGAGTTATAAGTATTTAAATTATCCATGAGTGGAGTAGTGGACCAACATTTGGGTAACCACGTACCACTCCACACTGATCATCAAAACTTTAAATACTATTATAGCTGCTAATAAACCACTCGTCCTAAATTCAATTCATATGTATCGAAATAGGTACTTCGAAAAACATTCTGCTTTGGAATATGAAATGAAAAATGTATAATATACTATCGATCAAAAAAGTAAAAAATTTAAAAAAGTTGAGGATAAAAAATATTCAAAAGTATAATAATTATATATATTTTAAAAATGTTGTTTTGACTAGAAACCATGAACATTTTTTTTTAAACATTTATACTTTTTTAAACAGTGAGTGTTCAATGGTAAAATAATCACCCGGTATAGGTATCAGTTTTTCATATAGGTAGGTATACTATATTATATTTATATTGACCAAAACGTCATTTCACTACGTAAGTAAGTTAATTTATTCGAGTTAGCACCAAATACTTACAATTAATCTGTTAGCAAAATACGGTACAATTAATCTGTTTAGCAAAATATAAAATTGCGATAATTGTCACGACGCAGCTGCTCGATATTATTGTTTGTGTTACGATGATTTTCATCGAGACCACTTTTTGAGTTTATTGCGAACATTTCTATGCATAGCTACGGGTTTTGATTGAGGGGGTGAACGAAATTTTCCATTTTTAAAATACATGCAGATCATTAAAATTATATACAAAATTACCATAAATTATAATGCAGTCTACAAACTTATTCGAATTTCAATACTCAACTCTACCAGTCATACTAAGAAATTAGTTAAATTTTAATTTACAACACACAAAACTTAATCAACGAATAATATGTACAGAAGTTACCACACCCCCACTCACCATTAAAGACGCTCTTGCCAGACTTATATTAGTTCTCATCTACTTTTCTCTTCGTAAATATATATTATCTTCACAAGTTGTAACACATTGTTTCAATTCTCGAAATGATCGATTTAATCCTCATTCGTACACTCAGACTGATTTTACTAGTTCATAAATATACTTTGTCAGTCCATTATTGTTTGTGTATTCCCATAATATAAGGGATGATTCACTAAGCATGCTCCCCCCTCTTCCCATTTTTTCCTTAAATAAAGGCATTTTTCAAATTCTGATTTTTGGAATTTTAAAATATGAAAGTTCATTTTTTTGAATTCTTGAATTATTTTGTGGTGTACTTAAGGCGTGTCTCGTGGCGACTCAAATGTCTGTATTTTAAATGAAAACCCTCCTTTTCGAATGTAATTTATTTACCAGATAATTTTTCTGAACATTTTGATGTATCTAAATCGAAATTCAAACAAGTGGTTTTTGAGTTATTTAACTTTGTGTTCTAAGAATAATAGGTTCAATGGGTTTGAAAGATATGGGGTCTATGGTTATTTAAAATATGTTGGTGATTACTTTTAATTTATAAACATTAATAATTTGTAAAAGTATTCCAAGTATAATAAATACTAGATTCAATATAACTGCATCTGTTTTAAATTGTTGTAAAACCACTTTTAAGGACTATTCTTTAGAACAAACTTTTTAATAACTGAGAAACTACTTGTTTAAATTTTAAATTGGGTACATCAAGACTTACAAAAAAAATATTTACTAAATAATGTACAGTAAAATAGGTTGTTCTCATATGAAAAATGTAAGTTTTTATCACCACAGGTCACTTCTTTAGTGGAACAAAAAAATTTCAAGAATTTGATAATATGGTCTTTAAGTATATACAGAAATTCCAAAAATCATATTTTAAATAACTGTATTGGTAAAGAAAAAAGGGGGAATGAGCGTACTTGGTGAATCACTCTGTATAAAGTAGTTTTTATTGCATTTTAGTATTTTTAGCGTACCTATGATGACTCACGATGATATTATATATTAAACGATGCACACTTTATACGCTCAAATCAACATGTGGTCTATAGAATTCCAATATTCGCTGCTGATGAGTTAAAACCATATTATCGTCTCTCATAATGTATGCTATATATTGGGTAACATTATTGAAGCAAACAGTTTTTAATGTGTGTGACCGATAAACTCGAATGGACACGTAATAAACACGAACAGAAACCTAAATCGCATAGATATTATAGATACATAATATAGGAGCTGGTATAGTAGTGCATAATATGTAATAATATCGTGATATGTATTGTGTATATTATAACTATCGGATTACTCGAGATGGACTGTCCTAAATTTCTGGATAAATTGCAAGTGGAATCGATCCGGTGGAGGTCCTGTACATTATATGTTCGAAGAATATTCGAATAATAATGTAATAAAGATTTTTTTTCTATTCTTCATCTTATAGCTATATTGTACAATTTCCACAATATTCATAGATAGGTTACATAGTAATGGTTATACTCGTATGAATTGTTTTTGAGCATTATGTTCATTGTACATGATATTATGTACGAGGATCGAAAAGTACAATGCGTTTTAATTTTAAAAACGGTCCGATGAGCTGTTTTTACTACTCGATTATACAATTATGAAATCAATTTTGGTATCTAACCACAATAAATACCGACGGTAACTCTCACGAGTCGTGGTTTGCCTATGTGAACCGTTTACCGTATTAACCGTCATAGTCTTAAAAATTATACAGCCTTGAAATATTATTCCTACCAACGTAACCGTATGTCTACCAATAAACTCTTGCTTTTGACGTGAAATGGCAAACAATATCCAACCAACTGTTCTGACAGGATATGCCAAATCCTCGTACGAAGGTATAATCATCCCACGACAACACAAAGTTCCGTCCTGAACCCAAGACGATATAATTATAATCGTCCGCCATTATACGTCACATTATGATTAGAACATTAAATTACATAATAATAGTTCCTGTGTACACATTTGTCGGCGTGCTTACAGGTCACATACATGATCATTCGCCAAGCATGCTCACCCACTTTTTTTCTTCTTCAATAATGCAGTTATTCAAAATCACATATTTTTTAATATAACATTAAAGCCTCAAAGACCACGTTTTCAAATTCTTGAGATTTTTTTTTTTAAGTACTACTAAAGGAGTGTCCTGTGTGGATACAAACTTCTGTTTTTCAAATGAGAATCCCTTTTTCAACTGCAAAATTATTATTATCAGTGTATAATTTTTCCATGGCAACACAAAGTTCCGTCGCGAACCCAAGACGATATAATTATAATCGTCCGCCCTTATACGTCACATTATTATGATTAGAACATTAAATTACATAATAATAGTTCCTGTGTACACATTTGTCGGCGTGCTTACAGGTCACATACATGATCATTCGCCAAGCATGCTCACCCACTTTTTTTCTTCTTCAATAATGCAGTTATTCAAAATCACATATTTTTTAATATAATATTAAAGCCTCAAAGACCTCGTTTTCAAATTCTTGAGATTTTTTTTAAAAACTACTAAAGGAGTGTCCTGTGTGGATACAAACTTCTGTTTTTCAAATGAGAATCCCCTTTTCAACTGCAAATTATTATTATCAGTGGATAATTTTTCCATGACAACACAAAGTTCCGTCGCGAACCCTAGACGAATAATAATCGACCTACGATAGCCTATACTTCACATTATGATTAGAACATTAAATTATATAATAATAATAGTTCCTGTAGTTTCTGTGAACACATTTTTTTGCATGATTACAGCTCACATGCAGGAAGATTCACTAAGCCTGCTCATTGCTCACCCCCTTTTTTCTTCTTCAATAATGCAGTTATTCAAAACCACCTATTTTTTAGAAATTTTCAACATACTATTAAAGTCCTTCACATCAAATTTTAAAATTCTTGAGATTTTTTTTATGTACTACTAAAGGAGTGTGGTGTGAAAATACAAACTTCTGTATTTCAAATGAGAACTCTCCTTTTCAACTGCAAATTATTATTCAGTGGATATTTTTTCTCAAAAATTCTAAGTATCATGATCAAAATTCGTAAAATTAGTTTTTAAGTTATTTAACTTAGTTTCCTAATAATAAAGGTCCCAAGGTAATGGGCTTATGAAAAAATGGAAGCTATAGTGAACATTTTTAATATCATATTATGTTACAACGTTTTAATAACTGAGAAACTAATTATTCAAAATTTGAATTTGGTACATCAACATTTTCAAATAAATTATCCACTTAATAATTTACAAGAAAAGACTATAAAAGAGTGCGGTTGTTATTTGAAAAAACAGAAGTTTGTATCGCCACAGGACGATCCTTTAGTAGTACAATAAAAAAAAAAAAAACTCAAGAATTTTAAAAAGTTGTCTTTGAGTAGGTATATTTAAAAGCTCTACAAATCAGGATTTGAACGAATTCTTTATTAATGGCAAAAATGGTGGTAAGCATGCTTGGCGAATCAACCTGCAGTTTATTGCAGCGGTGATTTTTTTGATATTATAAAATGACTTAAGTAGAGATCAAATAAAAATGAAAATGTACAATTATAAGAAAGGCTGTTTGTGGTCGCCGAGCAAATGCCAATGCTGAAAGTGTATACTATAATAATATCATAAATTTGCCATTATTCTGTATATCTACCTACGCACGTGAATATTGCATGACGTTTTTTTTTTTTATTCTTCTTTGGGAAATTGTTGATGAAACATTTACAGCGTTATATTGTATTAGGTACTGCTGCTGCCTCTTAGCTATGCAAAAGCATAATAATGTATATACCTACGCCATGTGTATAATTAAACATTAGAATATTAGATATTTTTGCACGTTACAAGTATTTTGTTGATATTTATTATACCTTTGTTCTGTTTTGTTTCTGTTTTTATTTTATTTTTTTACTCCGCTATAGGTTCGGTCTTTGTTTGGAGAATGAGAAAGAGTACAAAGTGATTTATTCAACGCAAACCATCAACACCCAACGCTTAACGCCGGTGCACAAACACACTTTGTCGTTGACGTTGCCACAGCCCTGAATGAGAAACATTCGACAAAATCTACTATTATTATTATTATTATTATTATTTTCGTCGTATAATAATTATTCATTTTTTTTATTATCATTATTATTATTATTATTATTTACAGTTTCCGCAATATCACATTATTATTATACAGCTTGTTATTATTATACTGACCATCGGCGATTTCACACAGTCGACATAGTAATTATTACAATATATTGTGCATAATAACGACTTTCGATCGCAGAGTCATCTCCGTGGATCAGTCTTCGATAATAACCACCTGCTCGAATCGCGTAATCTGAACAGTTTAAAATCTCTTGTAAACCTATAATATTAATCTATCCATCTATCAGTATGTGTGCTATATGTAATAAACTTATTAATTTCCCAATAGACTACTCTGTTTTTGCGGCATATATATTATAGCTATAATATTACCTAACTTTATCCTGAGTCTTCAGAAATTTACTTTATCCGGTGGCTACTTTCCGCAGTGCACTCCCTTCAAAACCTCGGCACATTACTGTGCGAATTGTTATCATAATATTATCATCGTCGATTTCTCACTTCTATTTTTGACATTTTCTATCGGTTATACAATCACATATAGATACAGAAACGTTTTACCTGCACCCAATCTACTAGTTATGCATTAGCACTAGTTATAATATATATTATGCCCCGCACACTCTGCCTATGACTCTGAATTATTTTTCTCTAGGTAAAACGCGCAAGGAATAATATTCTTATTATGTGCGCCCGTCATTTCACTCATACTCAGAACTTACCGTGCCGAGATTTGAAAAAAAAAAACAAACAGAAAATTCGTAAGATATCGGCTGTATAATATATAATAATGTTTGCTTTTCTTTCTCATACAATATTCACAATCGATTGTTGGTATATACCTGTTACTACCAGGTACTGTTTGCTACGGAGCTATACCAGGATCGTATTTTTCTTATTACTATTATCGTTATTATTTTTATATTATATTCATTTTACTATTAAAATAATAATATTATACAGGACTGACACGTTTGCCGACGTCGTCGTCAACCACCCACCGAGAAGCTGTTTTTATATTATTATTATTTTTTTTTTTAGTTCCCTTATCTAGATAGAACAACAATCGTAAACTTCACGAGATATCAAAGCGAATAATTCGTAAACGCCGATCACCAAAATCGATCGCCTAAACATCAATTTAAATCGAATCGATCGCTTAAACATCATTGTAAATCGAATCGATTGAATAAACATCAATTTAAATCGAATCGATTGAATAAACATCAATGTAAATCGAATCGATCGCCTAAACATCAATGTAATTCAAATCGATCGCTTATATATCAATTTAAATAAAATCGAAAACACGCAATTGCGGGGTGCATAATATGCATTACGCCCTTACAAAAATTATATTATTTCGCAAGCACACATTATGTACTTTATAGGTAATCAGTGGCGTATTATTAGGATCTCACATCAAAAGTGCACCTCCCCCCACCAAAAAAAATAAATAAAAAAATATTATAAAAAAGATATTTTATAACTTTCGTGTGATGGACCTTTATATTTGTAATAAACTTTTCATAATACATATGAACCGGATCTGCCTATACACTAACATTCCATAGGTCGTGTGCAGAGTTAGAGGGCGCTAATGAGTGACCGATATACTGCAAGCACGCAATTATAATAATATTATAAATAATTATTATAAGTTAGGTATAGTTCATATTATTTCCGTCGCCGGCACCATCTATGACGGATCCGATTTGAACACCTTTTCGACAAATTTTTGAGTCGTGAGTTAAGGGGATTCGATACCTTGATTTTCTGTTTTTGTCTAACACACTGGCGACATAGTATTTTAGACTTGTTTTTTGCCAAACGTACCAATTGATTTAATGAAGCGATAAGAATTCTAAAAAGAGATTTGAATTTGTCGTCAAGAATACTTGAAATCGACTTTACCAAATTTTTGATATTATCCCCAAATTTTTAAAAATAACATGTTCAAAAAGAGTATTTAAATATTATGGTATTTCAACTTTTGGAGAAGTTAAAATCAAAAAATCAAAAATGTGGGAAAGTCGATTTCAAGTAGACTTGACGACAAATTCAAATCTATTTTCAATAATGATCAATTGGAATGTTTGGTAAAAAACACCTTTAAAATACTATGTCACGCATGTGTTGGACAAAAACAGAAAATCACGGTATCGAATCCGCTTAACGCTCAAGTCCATTCGTAAAAAAAAAATTCCACTCGGGCCAATGGGTCCCGTCCAAACACGCCAGTACGCCACTGATAGACCAACGCGTTATCATAATATAATACAACACACTTGTTGAGCCATCAGAGCTAATAACATATCGAAATATTAAAATAAAGATCTGTAACGCAACATCCTAGTCGGACACGATAAAATGTTGCACTTCACTAAGATTTTCGTTCTTGGTAATATTATTTTACTAGTCCCAAAACTTTTTGACCGACGAAATATCGACCCCATTAAATCCATTACCCGGCGCAGGCCGTCGGAGGACAGCAGTTTATTATTATAACTATTTAATGAATACCATAAAAATTATAATTAAAATAAATTACTAACGTTTTCCTTGCTCGCCGTGGTTTTATTGACTACTATAGAATCGCGGTGACTATAGAGATTATGTTATATCTATTGATTTCAAAAACAGTTCGTTGTTCGCACGAAACAACGAAAGGCGAGTGATAAAATAAACTGAAAATTCAAAACTCATATCTTTTCTTTGAAAAATTTCCGCGGGGCCGAAAACGAAAATAATTTACCCGACGAACTCGATCTTTGACACGTTTATAAGACATTACCATTATATTTAATTTCATTAATAATATTATTAGCGACTATTAGAGTCTTAGACATTTTAGAACTATTATTCAAACTATTGATATAATAAATAATAAGAATGTAGATTTAGTAATTTATGATCACAACAAATTGTTGTATGCATTAAATGCGGATCACACGCATAAACATAATATTATAGGTTGCTAGTGATAAATGTTTTATCAATAGAGATGCTTGAAAATTATTAGAATTATAGCTTCGAATTTAGCCACTCTGGTCGGCTGCCTATATATATCTTCATATTATAATATTATAATAGTTTTAAAGCTTATAAATATTATTGTCACGTAACATATTCGAAATATTTTTGATCGCACACACATATTATTATTATACTTATATGCTATAGCAACAGACTGGATTTGAGTAACTCAATTTTACTTGATAAAAATAACAAGGTTACGTAAATAAATTAACTTTTTGTAATTTTAATTAAAATATTACATAATAATATAAAAACAATAAAAAAAAAAAAACTATAAATATAAATATGGCTTTCGTTTTGATTAAAAGTAGAAGTGACTTGCCTCTTTTCGCGGTTTCTAGCGAAACACAATTTTTGAGTTATTAACACCATTCCATGTCCGCGATGCATTTTCCTTTGAACCATTTATACATCAAACGCGTTTTCGGACTATAGCTGCTAAGGTCTTCAGAGTTGTTCAAAAAGTTCGGGTTCTGAAACGAAATGAAATTAATAAATCGATCGAAATTCATTGCATAACCTATATATTTTAAAATACGCATGTTTGAGACTTGATTTCGACGAGTAGTCACTGTAATCCCAGCTCTCCCCGTTTAGTGTAAAATACAATATAATATAATAAATAGTCGTAGGTAGTTGAACAAAAACGTCAAAACGTCAAAAAAAACAAACAAATCCGTCACAGTTCATGATTCAACAATTATGTCTAACAACTTACAAATTTTGGCGGGAAAACTCTTTTGCAGTCATGCCGATCGATGTATTCCCGATAGGCATTTGTGAATTGGACTTTTGTGTCCCGGTCCATGCAAGGATTGCACAGTAGGCAGTCTTCTGAATCGCACAGGTCACAATTCAGTCTAGCGCACTTTTCCGGGTATGCCACTATGTTTTTCGTGGACACTGCCATACTGTCTGCTTTGCTAAACATACCATTCGTGCAAACAATACATTATTATTATCATCAGAGGTCTGAGAAAACTGAAACTTAAAGTCAATGAAAAAAATAACATTATTATAACCAATAATAACATATTGTTGTAGTCGCCAATTCAAAAGCCACACTCGACGGAGACAACTCCCAAAAATGTATAACATAATGCTCTCTAATATTGAATAGGTTTTTACAATAGGAATATCAATTGATTTTACTCTCTTCGTAATACCGACTTACACCGCTCAAAGGTGTTTGATGTATAATATTATCTACAACAGTATAGGTAGTGTTTATATATTATTATTATTTAAATATGAATGATAAGCCGAAACACACCGTGTCATTAAATTATACAGAATACAACAATAATAATAATAATGAAGAATTTCATCGTTGGTCGAACATTTATTGCTCGCAAATTTAAAAATTATTAAAAATTTTAGTTACCTAATCAACATATTATTTAGGTACTAGGAATAAACCCATTTATTAATATTTTAACACGTTGAAACAAGTATATGAACAACGAGTATTTTAAATACACATTAATCTTGTCTGTCTCTAATTTCGTCGCCTCTGATTTAAACTACAATATTTAGCCATGACTTGTGAAAATTAAGAGTTAAGACGTAATTTATAGGTACACTGTCAATGTGTAAGTCCACTTCATTATATTTTAATAATATATTAATATATTATATTTTACAGTTACAAAGTCTATTTTATTTAAGTATTTAAACATATTTACAAAATGCCTTATTAAACTTTGCTCTAAAACAGACTTGCTCACATTTCTACAGTTGTTTAGTTCTAATATTGTTCTAAATAGCTGAAACAGTTATATACTTCTAATGCATAGTTTTAAAATGTCACTGTCCTAATATCCTTCTAGTGTTATAAACAATTAATGAGTATCAATAAAATAATGGAAACCAAAGACATCCAATATTACCGTTCAAAATGAGTCAGGCCAACAATAGCAAACAAATTGAATAACACTTGTTCGTAAAGTAAACGATTTTGTGGATAATGAGCCGACGACAAATTTGGCGACATGTTTACCTGAAAACAAATTTAACAATTAAAAATAATCGCAATCAATAGTTTATATGAATCTCAAAAAAAAAAAGAAAACATGTCATTCTACTTGAATCCGATTAACTCACCTCCATTATATACACCTTTAGATCGTTATCGACGACAAAATCAAAACGTGCCATTTCGAAAAAATTCGTCTTCGACTTGTAATTTCGCATTAGGTTTCTTATCATTGATTCTTTTTCCAAACACACGACTCGTATGGCGTCTTCCAATTGGTCCCATATTTTTGTGGCATCCTTTCCTTTAAACAAGAAACAGCGATATTTCAATAACAGTCAGTCCGACTATAGTTCTCCGGAATTCCGGTGATCACCTTGAGTTTTCAGATGAGATTCAACAGAAACTTTCATCGAAGCTCCTTGATCAACGTAATATTTTTTTAGAGACGGAACATTCCACGTTGGTAAATAGTCATCTCCTATTACATATTTGTCTATGTTGTCGGGATCGAATGGATGATATTTTTCAGGGCAAAATCTAGAAATACATTTTTAAATTCAAAATCGAGTATTTACAAATTACATATTATTCTATAGTAGTTTCTTCGTAGACGTTTTTTAATTTGCCTATTATAATTAAAAATAATAAAAACCACACATAATGATCCGTATATTGTTCCAGACATCATACTTAGTTTTAAATGCTATAGCTCACCTAAAATATTGCAGAATACGCATATTGTGAAGAAATTAATAAAATCAAAAAAAGTACCAAAATAGGTGTACATTTAGGCCGTATGGATAAAAGTATAAATCGTGAATGGTAAACTGATCGTAATGATTATGGTGAAAAATTAAATAATTTATGATCACATTTATTTTTAAAACCGACATAAATAGGTAAAATAAAAAGTGTTTCTTACGTGTGTTAGGTACGTTATTAAGGAACTATTATTGTATCTTTTTCAATACGTCTGATAATTAAACCCACAATTTCGCAGTAAAGAACAAATTATTATATTAATTGGAATTGTTCTACCTTGTTGCGTGATTAGTGATAACTGATAACTATAATATTTACCTATATAATATAGTTTGTATTAGAGATATAGTAAATTTTATTTTATTCATATTGGCCATATATTTTATAATATTGCTTCATATTGTAACTCTAGGGTAACAGCTGAGTATGTATAGAATGTTATTGAGCATCAGTTCAAATCAGAGATTGTATTTTGGACAGGAAATGCCGACCGATCAAATGCCCTAGCTGGCCTACTATTATGTTTATAAATTTAATTATGTTACTAAAATATTTTATTATAAGTTATATTTATATATTTTAAATATGTTTGTTTAACAGTTTAAAATATATTACCAATAGTTTATTTTTTGTTCACAAAGTCTTACGTAGTTTTTATTCTAAGTATATCATTTAGTTACATATATACAGTAAATGTTTTTTTTTTATTTGAAGCTTTAAAAATCTTATTGTAGTCGAATCTATTTAGAACTTACTCATTGGATTAAAATAAATAAATATAATTTATTAAAATTATGAATGTGTATTATTATGTTACATACAATATAAACCATTTCATTCTCAAACAATCTACATATTTCCCAATGGAGGTATAACATCACATTGGTTGGACATAATTTGATCATATATAAAATAAGTATTGTAATAAACATGATGGGTATGTTAAAAATTATTTTTTTTTTAACTCTTAAGTTAATATAGAAAGATGTAAGTTCAGTTTAAAGTTAAGAGTTATTTTTTGTTCATACAAAGTTAATAATTATACCTTTTATTAAAACTAAAAAAAAGGTAATAACATTGCAATTTAATAGAGGTATCACAGTTTTAAATAAATGTATGTATTAAAATTATTTGCTGTAAGTACTTATATACCTACTTTAATATTTAAATCGAGTGCGAAATCCAACAAAATAATTAAATTATTTGTATTTATTTATTTCCTTAATAGTCCACAATTTTGGTAAATATTATAATAACCAAAACTCATTATTAAAATATAATATTAATTACCTGCACGTATTATAATAGCAAATATTATTCAATTCAGTAAAATTTTTTGAATGAATAAAAATAATAATACCTGAGCAATAACTAGTATTACCTGTGTATAAACGTGTATGGGATACTAAGAAAATAGTTAAATTGTCATTATTTAAATGACGCGACTATCCCTCTATGTTTCTGTTTATAATATATTTAATATATTATGAGAATATGTAATATTATAATTTATAATCATTAATATAAATTATTATTGTTTACCTATAAATTATAATATTTTAGAATATATTTTACATATGTGGTTTTATGAAAAGAATTTAATTCTTTATGTAACTTAGTCAAAAGTAACTTAACTTTAAAATGTTAACTAGTTAGTGTCCGTCCTTTGTAATGGCCAATAGCCAATAGGAACATGTTATATTATAATGTTATAATTTTTTCAGTTAAGAGGACGCCACACCCGCATGTGTTTTCTCGGTCTTACAAACGCGAAACATATCAAATTTTACACTCTGCAGATCACGTTTATCTCCGTTAGTTTAAAAGTTAGAGTGAATTGAACTCTTATTAAATATAAAGGTAAGATTATTGTTGAGGGCATCTCATAGGCATTTTATTATATTTTAATTTTAAAACGAATATCGTGTATTTTAAGATGTACAAACAATTTACAATTTTAAAATAGTATTAATTCGCTCTAAAATTAATACATAATAAAAAGGATATGAGATGCTCTCGATAATAATCTTACCTTTAAATTTAATAGGAAGTCAATTTACTCTAACTGTTAAACTAAAGGAGATAAACGTGATCTGTGGAGCCTACAATTTGCTATGTTACGCACTTGTAAGACGGAGACAACGAATGTGAGTGTAGCGTCCTCTTAAAGACGTTTCTTAAAAATGTTTTTATTTTCATTTTGAATATTATACGTGCTAACATGATCACTTGATGTTATAGCAAAATTATTTAGTTTCTCATTAATCATTAGATTATACATCAAATGGACAGAATTTTTTTATATTTTTTTTGGATAAAACGGTGTATTTTTCCAGTAATTTTATTATAATCTATAAAAAAAAAACATTGTTAATTTGATTAATCGAAAAACAACCCATAACACTATATACTATAGGTACTATAGTATGAAAGTTATACTCAAACTGTGGTTTGACAAGTGGTTCGACAAGTGGTTTTTATGTGGAAAATAGAAAATTTAAGCTGATTTAAAATGTATACAGGTGATATTTATTTATCAGTTGAACAGCAAGTTGTAAGTCTTTATTAAATTGTTTGATTTTTTTATGTTTTCTGAATCATCGTGTGAGGACATGTAAGCCCCCCCCCCCTATCCCACCTATTCTACAAAATAATGGTTATTAGGGCCAAATCAAAAAAAAAAAAAGGTTGAGTAAGTATGACGAGTATATGTATATGTATATTGTACAAGGGGTGCCAATTACGATCTAAGCCTTTGAAGTGGTTGTAAAGTTCGAAAAAAAAACACAATTTTTTTACGAATTGATACGTACTGATCACAATAATACACACGCGGCACATAATAATGTTATAATATATATTACAATAAAAGTTCGTTCAAATATTGTCCATTATTATGGTTAAATAAAACAAACTGAAACGCATAATAATGTGTACCTACCTGAATAAAATGTCGCCGTTGTATATATAAACCCTAAGAGGATCTATGGACGTAATGATTGTATACACTCCGATATCAAATTTATATCCATCAATCAACAGAGGATTATCAATATACTCCTGAATAAATGTACCGTTCGAATTGAAGTCCAATTCTTTGATGGATTTAATTTTAATGCCACGGTGGTTGTTCTGCTTTTGAACGAACAGTTTATGAGGATACTGTTTGGCCTACAACAACAATAATAATAATTATATAATATACCACGAGCGTTACAATAATAAATTTGTCAACGGTCGGACTTAAGTGTTTAAGACAACGGCTGTTAAACGAATAAAATACAAATTTATATAATTTAACATAAATGTAAGTGAACTCTGCAGGTAAGTACCTACGCTGCCTTTTGATTGATCACTTCGGCCAAATAAATAATATAATATTTTAGTATTTTACTTGTAACTTGTAAAACTGGTAATCAGACGTTAAAGTTATTTTAACTTGTGTAGATAATTATTTATCCGTTGCGTGCACACAAAACATAGATATTTTACGCAATAATTAAATCATCTATTGTGTTGGTGGAGCTTAAAAAAAAATCGAGAAAACAATTCAGTATCCTATTATAATATACTATGTTTGATGTTTGAACAATTTTTTTTTATATTTTATAACATTTTAGATTTTAAAATATGTTTGCCGTGAGTTGAATAACTATTTTTTTGAAAATGTATCCAACTATGTAAAACAAAACATTCATACCAACAATAATTATTAATAAGTTCTTAAAAGTTAATTTCAATAATAAAAATATTAAAAAAGGTTTAACTGTACACCATACATTTGAAAAGTTACTACTTATCAAAATATTGTAACATTATAAAGTGCATAAAATAAATTAAATGGAATACCTTAAATATAACTTACAAACGTAAAAAATTTTGATTTTTCCTTCGGCATGTGAAAAGCTGGAGGTACATATTTTATGTTCGATGTTGCCAAATCAATTTTATTGGTTATAAAACCCACACCAGGGAAATGGTTGACCTTTAAAAACAACAAATAAATATTTTAGATACATATTCCACTGCAAGTAAATTAGCAATTGACATATTATTTAAGACGTAAGTATATTTTTTGAAGCAATATTATATAATAAACGCTATTATGTATGACGCTTTTAAGACCTATAAAACTAAAACAAAAATATGAATGGAAATATTCTCAAAATTATCAAAAGTATGACCATAAAACCATCAAATATTACAATATTATAAAAATCGGTGAAGTGGTCTGCTGTATGTTAGGTGTTTAGAGAGTCACTGTATAAGGGATGTGCTTAATTTTAATTCAATAGTCATTGTATACGAAAAACGATCGAATTGAGCTCGAACAGGTCTGTCAGCCTTTAAGAGTCTAATATTACCAGGTAAGTAAATGTTATGATTTTTTTTACTATTAGGCATTAGTATTCCAGTAGGTTATATACAAAAAAATTGCATTTTAAAATGGCAATGATTGTATATTGTATACAATATAAATAATATAATAATGTACTCTAAAAGTCTCAAGTACACATAAATAATATTTTAAAATTACAACAAAATAACTAAAATTATTATTATTGGTTTTAATATTTTATTTCATAAACATAATAAATGCCTGTAAAAAATAACCATGTTTATATATTTTTTAGATTTTTGGGTTACAGTATGGACTATTTGTGAGAATCTTTGTTTTACATTTTCAACTCTTAGCCATAAAAATTAAATAATTTATATTTTTTTTGACTAGGTACAAAATAATTTGAAAATGTTCGAGATTTTGATAAATGTTATCAACAATTTAACTTAAAATACTTGTAAAAAAAATCGTGTATATGGATCTCTAGTATTTATTAACTGGTATTATATAAAAAAATTAAGGAAACTTGTGTTCTATTTGACCCATCGAATACAATTTTATTGTCGTTTATAGAATAAAAAACTAAACATTTTCAAATTCCAAACGTCTAAAAATAACTCAAAACTAGTAACAAAATTTAGCACATTTTATCATGAATAGAAAATAAGAAAATAAACATTTTATGAAAAATTCAAGCATCTATGATTATTAGTTTTTGAATAACAACCAAAAAAGAAAATCGTTGGATGAGAATTTTTTAATTTACGGAATAATATTTAATGTCCAACTTCAAACGCTTGTAAAAAAATAATTTGACTTTCCAGTAAACTTTTTTTTTCGTCAAATGTAGGTTAGACGAATTAAAGGAAAGAAAACTTAAGGTGAATCTTGTATGAAAATTTCAAATCTCATATATACATAGAACCTTTTGTATGGATTTATAGTTCGGAATAATTTTCCAATTTTTGTGATTTTAATGAATTTTGTCAACATTTAAACTCCAGATGCTCCTAAAAAAATTATTGGGCTTTTTTTTTTAATTTCCACTATCACAAACTTACGAGGAAACTTGTATTACATTTTAAAGTTTTCAATTTCGTCCTCCAAGATACCAACTATAGTTTCACCTTACTATCAGAAAAGATTCTGTTGAAGAAAATCTAAGAATTTGTCCCAAATAGTAAAGACAGACACAAATAAATATATAAAAAAAAACACTTCCTTGTAAAATCAATATATTTATCGCTCCGCTTAGAATCTAAAATGTTATGAGTTAATTATGACTGTACCTAATAGTAAAATTCATGTGTACTTATAAAATTATACACCAAGACAAGACCAGTACATAGCAATTATTTTATTTTTGACATATAAACGGGCTTGCACCCAAGTAAAAAGGGCACACATAACATAATAAATAATAATATAACAATATACTCAGTATACGAATTATTACAGACAGCTATTAAATAAGAAGAATATACTAAATTAACTTACAAACTAAGGAATTGGGGGGTCCTCATTCGCTATTCTCATCATGCGATTTATAGGTTCAATGGTCATGTAATTAGTTGAACAGAGAGGGTCGTGAAATGGAATAGAATTATGAGTAAGACGCGAAGGCACTCTAAAATTAATTAGGGAGAGAAGTGTTGGAGCGTCGATATCCTAAGAATACCTATGTAATTATGCAATTGTTATCATATTAGTCTCTTGAAAAAATGTCTTATCTGCCTTTATTCTTGCGATGGGTCGATAATATTTTAAGTAGAATAATACAGTCATGTGATAGCTGCTTAAACTGTTTGTTGACGTTATTAAACGCCAACACGGTGCGTAGAAAGTTTGAAGGTATATAATATACACTTCTAGCCGTTTGTATTAACGAGAGAGATTGTTCAATACGAGTAGGCAGGTAGGTAATATGATACAATTTGAATATCTCACTTTTTGATGAGGTTTCAAATCGGAAAACATGATTTGGTCGGCGTACACTTTGAACGGATATTCGTGAGCCCATATAACGTCCCATTCCACTTTTTTGTCGAACGGTCTTCGCGTGTACCCGTAAACATTGAACACGTCGAAAACGTGCACCAAGTGTCCAGCATCGGCCTGAAAATGATCACACGATATAGCAGGTAGGTAAACGATGATTATATTAAAATATTACAATTTTAAACATAAATATATACACTACTATATGCATTATACAGGACGGTTCTAATATCGTGAACCAGAAAAAAAATATCTTAGAAATCAAAAGGATCAAATACATGCGGACAGTAGTCGTAGAAGAATATGTAAGACGGTAACAATATTATTATAATAACAAAAATGATAAAAACTGTTATTATAATATGACTGCTGTATATACGTACCTATGTTTAAAATATGAAATCGTATACGCATATACTACAGTGTGTATTTCTTAAGAAGACATTTCCTATTTTTTAATAGCACTTTATACCATCGGTCCACGATAGGAAAATATATACTCGACCTGTAATTTGATTTATCGAGCACTCATTTTCCCAGTACTTTTTACATTAAATACTTTTTACGACTTAAATTAGTGGTGCTGAGGTGATTTTCGTGTTCGACGAAGAAATTCGAGTACTAAATTCCATTGCAGTATACCTGCAATGTGCATTGCTGCATTTATTGATCGTGTAGGTACCCGATTAAATTGTCTCATTAACTATATATTACATATCCTCGCTCAGACTTTGAGATCCTTAAAATATTTCAAAATCAGCTATGGAAGTCGCGAGGCTGAAGTATAGACGGAGGTTAGAAAAACCTAGATAATATGTTATAACTACTGCCACCTGTTATCCTTTGAGTTGAGTATAGGAAATCCAAGTCGTATAAAAAAATTAAATTTAGAAACAAAAAATTAATGGGTACTGCCTTCAATGCGTGTCGAAATCGCTGCAATTAAAGTGGTCGCGAATAAACCTCGCTGCACATTATAATATATGTATTTTATCATTGATTTGTGTACGTATAGCTGCTATATATAGGCATATTATTGTATTTTGGAGCGAAATGTCTCACTCGTTTGGCCAGGACAATGTACGAGGGCCTCTTCGTGACCTCCACGTGCCTTTGAGACGACAACGGCGACGGCGGCGGCGGCGGCCTGGCGTACGGCTCTTGTCCGTGATGGAACTTGTTGTGCTCGTACTGGATCCAGTGGAGTTCGAAAAAGTTAACTGCCAACAGGACGACGCACAGGAAAAGCATGAAGCCGACGACCAGCGGCATGGAAAACCATCGGAGTCTCATCCTGCGGCGACCCCACCACAGCCTCGGGAGGCACGGTGGCAAAGGGGCGGCGGGTGGCCCGGGAGGATGACCGCTCGAAACGCGGAAAAATTCAAAAAAAAATTCCGTCCGCCGTCGACGTCCGGCGATCGTGCACTGAGTATCGGATATAGGTACGTCTGCACACTGGTTCGGGTTATAGGTATCCACACCTACCTATAACCGTGTTTAGGTCGAGCGGAGCGATCCACGTGGACCGGAGAAAGTAGGACGTCCGATGACCCGACGCCGCGCTCATCCTTTCACTCTCGTCGACGACTTGAAATATTGTATTTAATTAATATCTGCGTGTGTGTTTCGAAGAGTCGTTCGTATTCCGAGTGTGGCACCTCCACATCGTTCCAAATAATATTATTATCATCATTATTATGACGTCCGGTCTCGAACATATGCCTAGGTATATTATGACGTACGTTTGGAGGATACCTGTTGCTGTGAGGCGGTCGAAACGTGCGGCGTGAAACCGTTTTCGGGCACCGAACCCGAAAATTGTAAACGGGTTCGGATTGGCGGCGGGGACACTTCCGTCGTCGGCGAGTGTGAATTTTCACGGCAGTAGTTTTTTTTTCATGATGTTCTATAAAAATTTGAAGGGGGTTCAATTATATCATATTGACTCTTTCGAAACGGTGTTTCGTGCACATTAGGTATATTATTTCGTCAATTAACTTCTAGTCTTGTCCGCACGTCCATGCAGTGTAGAAACAAATTGGTTTAAATTTATAAACGCCATAATATTATTTATACCTACAACATCATGTTATAGCCCAAGACGAGCCATTATCACGCTTAAAAATTACAAAGCCCCCTAAAAATCCTATCCCGAGTTAGGTGTGGTGGTAATGACGCAGCGGTATAATATAATTTTAATTGATTATAGGTATACGATTTGGGTATGACGTATTTCCAGGGCTTACATGTGAAAAAAATTCCGTTTTCAATTTGGGTACGTTACACAATTGTTGTGTTTATCGTCATTAAGAATTATAACGTTATCCAAGTTTTGGATCCATCGTTATTCAAGATTAAAACGTTAACAAGTTTGAAGTTGTGGGATTATCGTTATTTAGAATAGTGTTAATGCCTATTAAATGTATTAACAATAACTAATGTGGGCAGGTAATGGCCCGGATACGGAATATAATATAATCAATTATAATGACCGTATGCATAAAACAAGCTTTTCTACGAAACCATTATAACTTTTTTAAATAAATAGATTTTAAATTATTTTGTTTTGCTTTATTTCAATGAAATTCTATAAATTAAGTTTTGTGATATTTTTCGTTTAATGACGCTCTATAAATTACGTTTTGAGTTATGTTTTGTTTAATGATATATTATATATTTTGTTAATCTTTATGTTTTGTTTTGCGGTATTTAATTGTTTTTGACTTTTATAATTATTACAATTACAAATTTCAATCATTTTTTTGTCAAATATAACGTTATTATAACGTTTGCAAGCCCTGAGCATTCCATATTTGTACCTATATGCATGTACCTAATAAATATATATTATATTATATCAGGAGTGTACCAGTTATCCTCAAAAGTACCTATGTATGTACAAGTAAAATCCCTCCCCCCATCCATACTACTTAGAGAAAAATGCGCCAGTGGCCCACAACCAAATGTACCAATTTCCCTTACATATTATATACTTGATTACAATAAAAACCCTTCAAATAAGGAAAGCATAAATAGTATAATAAAAGAATAAATATACCTAATATAATATTATATAATATTATGATCGGTATACAATGTATAATTTGTCAAAAAAAATTCAAAATTTAAATTCAAAATTGTTTACATTTTTTACTACGCCTGCTAAAATTTTATACTATTTTTTAACAAATTACATTGTATACTATTTGTAATTATAAATATTATATTAAATATATTTTAATTTTAATCTTTATGACATGCATTTTTCCATATTATATGTATTATTTATTATATACATATAACATATTTTAATATTTACCTCCTCTATTTTAAGGTATGGTAATGTAATCGTGTATACTATAATATGTGAAGACAACTGGTACATTCGGTTAAGGGTAACTGGTACATTTTTAAATTCCAAAAGCATACCTACGCTCGTCACCCATTATATCGTGTTATGCATATTATATAGGTACTAAAACGAGTACAACTATCGTATTGTGGGTAGATATATAGCAAATGTATAATATTAATAATATTTATGACGTCGTAGACACTCCAGAGTAGGTAGGTAGTCCTGCCCAAAGGTATGAATAACTAAATTATATCTATATAGTTGGTAAAGTCGTGTAAATCCCTAGTCACTGCCTGAACACAGATACAGATTCTAATTGTACATACATCGGCACGGGCCCTGAGTAACCATTATAGGCATAATAATAGGCACAATTTCTGCCACTAAGGAAAACAGCAGGGCCTCACAACGACTCACAGTGGTAAATGGTAGATGTCCCCGACCTTCGTTGTTCTTGCACGTTCCGAACCAAAAAAAATTATGTTGATTATCGGCAGTATAAAAATCCCCAATTTCGACATGGAGTATGGAGAGGCTGGTGAAACGTAAGTGTTAAAATCGCCTGTTTTTCATATACATATAGTTTAGTTAGTATTTTAATTATAACCAATTTATCAGAGGAATAATAATAACAATATAAATAGATGAAAAAAACAACAAATTTTTCTAGTATTTAACATTTGGGAAGAGTGCCAAAATCGAACAATGGACAAACTCATTCCTATAAACACTTCTCTAGTCGTGCAAATACGAAAATCGAAAGTCGACGATACACAATAGCGTGACTTATTGTTATCACCAATGCGATTCACGTGCAATGTTCAACAAGACGTAAACTACTCGATTATGAGTATTGCCAGAATTCGTACACAGTATAACTAATCGCCATTAAGGGGCCTCGCTACTGCCGTCAATTTTAGCCGAAAAGACCTAAAGTATTGACAAAATTAATAAGTTAGTTAACGTTGTCCGATTTTGATTCTGAAAAAAAAATTTTTGTCACCAGAAAATTGTCTTTAGATATAACGAAGCACTTTGTAAAAACTAAATTTCATATTATTGTGAACTGTAATTGAAAACTCGAAAATATCAACTTTTTCGAATCATAGTTGAAATTAAAATCAATATTAAAAAAGGTGGGTAAGTGGATGTCGCTCTGCTGTACTGTAGGTTACAAGTGGGTCACTGTATGATGGATGGTATTAAATTTGAATTCAATGATATAATATCATTGTATAAGAAAAACGATTCTGAGCGGAGGCGGTATGTCTGTCTAGGTATAAGACATATTATATACTTATTTATGGTATTAAATTATATGGAATTTATGAATAAATTATTCATTGCCCCTTAAAATATGCACAGTCTTATCATTGAGCATACTTCTTATTCCTTATACTATGGTAGATTGTATGGATAGGCCATAATGTGTTGATTTTTCAGTTTCATATATCCCCGAATAATATTTTTAAATTACAACAAAAAACCAAGATCGTTAATATTGATTTTAATATGTAATTTCGTCCAAATTTGAATTTAAAATGTCTGTAAAAAATAACTGTGTTCATATATTGCTTAGATTTTTTGGTTACAGTATGAATTATTTAAGAGAATCTTTGTTTTAAATTTTCAACTCTTAGTTATAAAAACTGAACATTTTATAATTTTTTAATTCCAACGATTGATAATTTTCGAGATTTTGATAAATTTTGTCAAAATTCCAACTTTAAATGCTTATAAAAAAAAATCGTGCCAATGTATTTTTAATATTTTTCAACTGATATTGTAACAATATATCAGTAGCCTTGTATTAAATTTTTACACTTTTTGGCCCAACAGATAAAACTTTATTGATATTTATAGAAAAAAAACTAAAAAAAATTGAAAGCTGTAAATGTCCATAAACAGCACAAAAAGAGTCAAAATATTTTCAAAATTGTATGGTGTATAGAAAATGCTAATATAAACATTCAGTGAAATTTTCATGTATCTACAGTTATTCGTTTTTGAATTACAACAAAATAAGGAAATCGCTGGATGAGAAATCGAGTGAACATCCAATGTTGTAAAAATTTGAATTTCATACGCTCATAAAAATTTAATTTGACCTTCCGGTAGAGATTTTTTTATTGATAAAGGTAGACAAACTTATGAGTAATCTTATATTACATTTTCAAATCTTAAATTTAAAAAGAAAATTTTTTAAGAATTCTTAACTCAAAATAATTTGCTAATTTTCGTGATTTTTCCATATTTTGTCAATTTTTGAACTTTAAATGCTTATAAAAAAAAATTGTGACTAAGGATTTTTAATATTTTTCATCTGCCTTTGAAACAACATATTAGGAGCCTTCTATTAAATTTTCAAGCTTTCGCAACCAACAAATAAAATTTTATTGATATTTTTAGAAAAAAAACTAAAAAAAAATGGAAAATGAAAATGTCCCTAAACAGTTCAAAATAAATCAAAATATTTTGAAAATATTATCGTGTATAGAAAATGCAATTATAAACAACCAGTGAAAAATTCATGTATCTACGGTCATTTGTTTTAAAGTTACACCAAAAACCAAATTCGATTTTTTGGAAAATCGATTTTGCGTAAAAATTCCCGTTTTTCCTTAATTTTTATGTTGTTTTTCCCGGCGCTTGTGAAAACTACTGGAAAATGTTTACTTTTGACCCCCAAAGTACCAACTAGATTCACTTTCCTATCAGAAAAGGTACTATTGAAGAAAATCGAAGCACTTTTACTGGCCCAAAACGTGATGACAGACACAAAAATATAAAAATATAAAAAAAAACACACATCATTGTAAAACCAATACATTCATCGCTCCGCTCAGAATCTAAAACGGGAAATGTTTACTGCGATCTACAGATATTTTTCTGCTGAATTCAAATATTTTTTTCAGAATCAAAATTAGACAACGTTAACTAAATTTTGTCAAAACAAATGTATGTTTTTGTAAGATTCGTGTAGTGAAATTGATATGGTTATCGAGTTATTGACTTGTGCTTGCGCGTACGAGAGAGGATGCATTTAATTTCACTCACACTAATAATCATTTACGACAACTAACACTTAGATCCCAGGCGGCTATGATAAGACTAGAAATTGCCTAAATGTTACCCCTTAACGACCGCAGCGAGGCTCCTTAATTTTTGATAACGATTTTAAGATTTTAAAAATAAAAATAAAATTAATGTCTCATTAAGTGTTTATAATAATATTGTATAGGTACCTCTGCTGGATATATAACGATACTGATTTCGGTATCTCAGGCCACGGTACAATATTATAATAATAATATGCTCTTTGCTAGTAGATATACTATGTCTTAGTGTTAATATTATAATGGTCGTGTTCCCGACGACGCTGCGCTTTGTATAGTGAGTAACATATTGTTTTATTTTAGAAATGCGTTCGACTTCAGTTTGCCTGCGTTATACACTTGCAGTGACCATAATACGCAGTCGGTAGTTGTTTACATAGATATGAACATTCTATTTATTTCAAACGTAATTCCATTATACCGTTACTCCGCCGGGTAACAGAAATAACAAACGGTTTTTTTTTTCTTCAATATACACATAAAATATTTCGGGTAAAAAAACTTCCGAGAAAAAACCGCTGCAAGCATTTACACAAGCCGAATTGGAATAGTTTTTAAATCTTAATATTATATATATCTACGAGTTATATCTAGTCGTATTGCATTCATAGTAGTATACGTTCTGAGCACCTTTTTTACAGGGAGATTTCTTCGGTATTAAGCAGCCTTTTCCACATGCTCCACCTTGTAACGGATAATCTCAAAAAGTGTTGATTTGTCATCAATGTATTGGTCACACACAATGTTGGATTATACACTTAAAAAAGTAATACTACTAAACTAAAACAAAAAGTGCACGAATATTTTGGTTGTGTAAAAAACCGATTTTGATAGGTACCTGCTGCAGTTCTGTGACTCAGTCACATAAACTATTTAAACGCCATACTTTTTAAAGTGTTGTGTTACGAGGTGGCGAGTGTAGAAACGCCCGCTTAAATCGAAGGAATTTCCCTGTAAAAAAAGATGCTCAAAACAATATGCAAATGTATACTACTATTCATAATGAATAATCGTAAGAGTATATTATAATATTACGAATATTATTGTGCATTCTAATGTTCTAGCAGTAATAGACGTGGTGTGACGAAAACAAATTTACGATTACGATATATTATATACGTTAATCAACGGTCATTAATAATTATCGGCTTGGTATATTTCGATTGTACAACTCTCCAGCAATGGAACTCCATATAGGTATTATAATGTTATTTTGTGCGTACTGCACACCACGAAAAATATGGCTCATTAATAGGATATATTATGCAAATCGTTTCAAACGTATTTTACACATCAGTTGAGTACCTACCGCTGTAAGTAATAATACCGTATTATATATATAGTTCAGTGTATTCACTAGTAATTCGTATTATTTACGGTTCCAAAATCTAGGCAGGTACTTAATATAATAATATATGCCGGTGATATTGTAACAGTTTAATATTTTTCAATATTAATACTTTGTCTGATATCAACATTTGACAATTAATATTATTCCGCTTTCGACTTTTCAAACATCGAGACTTCGAGGCTTTCTAATCGCCTGCAGTAGGTATCGGAGAGGAGGCGACCTGGTGACTATACTTACACTTACTACTAACTTTATGGGATAAATTTGGCAGTGTGGCACAATATAATAGTTAAATGAACCTTTATACGTTCAAAAATGCATTTTATATTTCAAACTGTCAATTAGGAACACAAAGACTGAGCATGGTATGATTTAATGAATCCGATATTTTATACGTAAGTTTTGCCTAATGAAAAAAATATGTATTGTGTCGATATAATATTTAGGGCCCAGATTTTTATGCAAAAATGATTGTTAAAATTCATACATATTTATTTTCACAAAAATTCAAAAATATCCAAAAAATATTTAAAAAAAAAATCCTTAGTTAAATAAAACTAGACAATTAAAAATTACAAAATTTATTATGTGAAAAAAAAATACCATTGAAATATCAGTATTCTTCTGCTAATACAAATGTGTACAAACTACTGTTTAACTAAATAAATGGAAAATGGAAAATGTATACAAGCACCAACATGTAGAAACAAAATGTGATTTTATATTTTCAAATTGGAAATGTCTACGATTGTAGTGTAGCTTATATTTATATTTCAGGACAGACGACTCGCCTTTCCTCGTCGATATCAGAGCGGGAAATTAAATTTAAAAAAAATATGCATTTTGTGAATAGGGGCAAAAAATTTAAAAAAAAAAAAATACAACTCTTATGCAATTATATAGAAATATGCAATTTATAGTCATTTTTACTGAAATATGCAAAAATATGCCAAAAAAAAATTAACCATCGTAGAATACTAGTACTGACACATTATAAAACGTCAACATTTCAAATCGAAATAATTCTAGGTGAGTTATTGTAGAAAAATACGCATTTGCATAAAAATCCGGTTCTTAAATTAATATTATATTCAGTGTCGAATTAATTAATTACCTATATAGATAAAATGATATGCGCTAGTCTGATGGGTGGGTTCGTTGTTGGGACTCGCCGTCTGGTTTTTCTATAAACAATTTTCCGTATTTTCGTTATGTACTGCATAGGTATTCCGGCTAAAGTTAGCTGTAAACTAGTTTAATGTTGCATAAATACGAGGATCATATTATAATAGCCAATAGGAGAGGACGTTTGACGACGATGCACATATTGCAGCACAAGTAAATACCTCAGGGGAAAAAATTATCAGACACGAATCATCTCCTCCTACGCTCCGTTCTAATATTCACGTGTTTGTGTTCTTGTCACGAAATGTTATGTAGGTATGTTCTATATATATATATATATATATAGAGCTACGTAGGTACCCATATATACTATTAAGAACCACGATTTATAACTGTATTATATAAGCACCAATTGCATATAGTATGCGATGTATCAAATACTAAATGGACAAATAATATAAAGACGGTGTAATGTGTATTATTTTAAATACCTACCATGTATAAAAACGGCCACTAAACTGAATCCCTAAACGTGTGCACTTGACATCAAGGCCATATCTGAGGCGGGTCCAGGGTGTCTGAACCTCTTCTTCAATACATCTTATTTTTAACCAAATATCAAAACATAAATTCAATAAAATTACAATATACATGTTTTTTTTTTAATATTATGATTTGTTAAAAGTGAACATTAAAAAAACAACAATTTAATTTTTATAAACATTATATAGGTGAATAATTAGTAATTAGTAATAACCTATTGATAATTATTATAAAATCAATAGGAACTTACAAAGTTAATTATGATGGTAAATTAATTCATCAAATACAAATACATACAAGTAAAATAATATAAGTATACCTAATTTAAAATGCAAAGTTTTAAACGAGTAAAATAAAAATTAAATTGTTTGACTTGTTTTATTGTAATGTTTGAATAATTAATATACTATATAATATATTGGACTTAAGTGTTATCTTAGAGATCATAGCAAAACACCGATACACAGCTATAACAGGTACTTAGTTTTTTTTTTTATATATATTGTGAAAATAGCAAGAGTCTTGAGCAAGACCAAGACCGATATTAAGGTGTATACCCAAGACCAAGACCAATTATAAGACCAAGATTTCGAAAGTCTTGGTCTTGGTCTTGTCAAAGTGTCAAATTGAACGAAGTTCTCGAATATAAATGGTTATTTTATGCACAATAATAAATTATACCTTCGTATTATAGTAAGTATATTACTTATATTTGTCAAAATAATTTAACACAAAAATATATAATTCTAAACCAATTAATAAATAATTACAACACAGTTAATGTAGTCGATTTGACTCCGATTTTAGGTAACAAGTCATAAATAAATACATTTTAGGCGTCATTAAAAATGATTTTGGTTTTGGTATTTCACAAAATATATAATAACAATACAAGTTACAACTTTGTTTAGGTAAAGTTTTAAAAGTTCCATACAGCATTCGATGATATTTACTGTAGTTTTAAAAATGTCCACACTCACATCATAAGTAGTTTTTTAGGTATAGGTCTATTTTTGGTGTATATTTTTATAATCAAGTGGTTATGACTCCGTCCAATGTTTTCTGGCCCGTTGACCGTGGTAGTGTGATACTAAACGCAATTTTGTCAGGTTTCGTAGAGATTCTTTCACACGATTAACAATATACGTCTTATTAGATGTTATTAGTGTTCAAGCAATTATATTTTAATTGTATTAAAATAATAGAATATACGTACTGTCTATCAAAACATGAAAAACACTTGAGCTTTCGTAATTGTATGAAAACAGTTTTATTACCCATATCAGATTTGTAGGATTAAACTATAATTATTTTTCAGTCAATGAAATTATTTGTTATTTTATAAATTAAATGCAAAATACAATAGAAGTTACAACAAGAAAATGTATTATAAGTATTTAAACAGATGTCATTTACATGTTGTAAGCCTAAAAATTAAAAAAAGGATAAACAATAAATTAATCAGCATAATAATAATATGTTAACACCACGTATAAAATAATATAATTCATTACCTTAATTAATTCGAATTGGAAATAATAAGTAAATGGAATTTGGTTTTACAGTACAATTCTATCAATTACTTATTTTTTTTTATAAAATAATGATAGAAATAATGGATGATACCGTTGGAATATCGTTTCGTTATTTATTTTTTTAGCTTGTGAATAATTTTTTTTTTATTATTTTGTTTGGTAAATGTGTATAGCACTTTGCAACATTAAAATTATTTATAACTTTTGAATTTAATTATAACTTGCGTTCACGTGTCACATATTACACAATATATACTCGGATACTCGTACGCTGTATAATATACCTAAAGGGTTGGGGAGTTGTTTTTTATACACACACACACACACACACACACACACACACACACACACACACAAGTACATACTACATACTATTATAGGTACATAATATTATATTATAATATACAAGTAAAGTATCTACATACACAATATTATAATAATATTAAATTTAAATAATTTAAAATGTATACGTCATAGTGTATTATTATTTTTTTTTTTTTTGTGGGCGAAATAATGATTAAAGAGTTAAAACGATAGCAGTAATTTTGTCAAGACAACATTTTCTGTATTTTTAGATTTATTTATGTTTCCATTAAATGGACCTCGTAATTGTCAAAGAAACCTTGTCCCGTTTTTGCGGGTTTACACTAAAATATTATAATGTCCAGCTCTTCTCATCTCCGCCGACCGCCGTGTAAGGTCTTTTGATGTGCATCACCACAGTATGTCACACACACACACACACACACACACACACACTCACACAAATTATAATATTATTCTTTGTACAGTGTGTCTGGTATAGATACTCCTAATGAACTTAGTTATTTTTGATTATATCTGTTTTGTTAAAAATATTTAATATTGGATAGTAACTAAAATCCAAATATTAATTAACTTAAATAATATAAGTTTATTAGGTACCTATGTTATAACAATATTATAACATTCGATTTTTATTTTTATACAGCGTAAGTGTTCAACTAGGTGTAAATAACACATTGACATTTTTAATTTTAATAATTAAGATGACTCTAGCCATGCATTTTTCGTCTCTATCTTACACACGTACTGCATGGAAAATTGTCGTTCACTAGTTTCAATATTGTGCGCTGTTGTTTACCTATCATCAAACTTTCAGGTAAGAACATTATCTGTGCTTCAGCGTCATCAATTTTTTTCGATATTTTAATTTTCAAACAATATATGGGTATAAGTATCACAAATTAAAAATGCTCATACCTATAATACACTCTAATATCAAAATTAACAGCTATTGAAACTATAGTGAACGAAAATTTGGTATCGTACGTTTGCAAGAAAGGATCAACAAACTCGCATGGGTAGCATCCACTTAAATTAAACTAAATTTACTTCAATTTTACTTGTATATTAACGAAAATGTACCTAAATGGCTAAGTATTAGTTATAATTTTTAATTCTACCGAATAGGCACTTTTATATATTAGGTTTATAGGAATAAAGTACTTCGACAACGAATAATCAAATAAACTTTAAAATAAACTAAGCTTATAAATTTTAAAGAAACCACACATGGTAATTATGTTAAATAATATAAATAAAAGTAAAATAGGTAGACTAAGTACCTATGTAATATTAATATATTAATGATAGGTACCTACCCTACCTAACCAAACCTAACTATTATATTATAAATTCAATTTAGAGTTCAGATTTATTAGATACATTTAAAAATGTATAATATACTAAATATTAAAAGAAACCAACTATTTTTTGTGAATAAAATATATTTAACTAAACGATCTAGGAATAATAAATTTGAATTTATTGTTTTGAACAATCTAAAATAAAGTAAGAAGTTACTATTAGAACTAGGTACCTATATTTTAATACTTATATATAATGTTATCAATATTAAAATATTATAGCCAATACATATTACATAGTTACAACTTACAAGCAGTTTAAATCAAATGTTTTATATGAATACCATCCTTTAAAATATTACATTAAAACATATTACACTCATTTAACAACGAATTTTAATAACATTCATAAACCATATATACATACTTAGGTATTAATGGTATAATCATTAATCACTATTTTTTATAATCATTATTTTCAAATTAATAAGAGTTTGTATTTGTGGAGACCACTGGTTAAAGACCTAAAACCAAACCAACTGCAACATCAACTGTTGTGAAACAATCTTATTGTGGTTATCTGTACTTCTGGAGGGAAGTGACCGGCCGACGTCATATGAAAGTATGCCCAAAATTATGAAAAATACCCTTTAAAAAGTGGGTCTAACTTTTTATTTTTTAAGTTATGGGCAATTAGCTTTTTTTTTATCAAAACCGAACCTATCACACATTTTTTTTATGTATCTTCAAAACTATTCAACATTTTGTCGTAATTTTTTTTTTTCACCTCAAAGCTATTTAAGACGTGTTCTATCAACCAACATAAAATAATTAAACCAGAAATGTGCAAATTATATTTATTAATTTGAAAAAGTATTTATTTTTTATCAAAAATTTATATTTTTAAAAGTAAATAGCTTATAACACCAAAAAATTTAGTATTTACTATGGGTTTTTTGCTTATTGTATTATTGTACTGAATAATACCTAAAATAAATTGAAAGTTAGGTTTTCGTATCTTCCATGATTGCAGAATTACAGGCTGTCGTTACAAATTTACAATTTTGATTTTCTTAGAATCGAGTAGCGGTCGTTAATTGGTCGTTAATCGTTTAATTTTATTTTATTTGGTACATTTTAGTTGTAGTGTTGTCATTTTGCAGAATAATAAAATAAGCAAAAAACCAATAGTAAATACTACATTTTTTGGAGTTAAACACAATTTCCTTTTAAAAATATTAATATTTTTTAAAAAATAATTACTTTTTCAAATTAATAAAAGTAATTTGCACATTTCTGGTTTAATTGCGTAAGTATGTTGGTTGATAGAACACTTAAATAGCTTTAAGATAAAAAAAGAAATTACGTGAAAATGTTGAATAGTTTTGAAGATATATAAAAAAATGTGTTATATGTTTGGTTTTGATAAAAAAAAATTAAGTACCCATAACTTGAAAAATAAAAAAGTTAGAACCACTCTTTAAAGGGTATTTTTTCATCACTTTGGGTATACTTTCATATGACGTCAGCTGGTCACTTCTCAACGGAACACATTTTATATTCTGTCATCATTAAAAATGTATAATTATGATTGAATTCATTGTAGCTATTGATTCAGCGCACTATAGGATTCTATTATTTTATTTTTTCTCTCTGAATCACGTGTAACATGGGAAATTTTTGTGTTCAACTGTTCAACAGAATAACATCGCTTGCGTTGCTAACTTTAATATTAGAGTTCACTAGGTAGGTGAATCGTGATTATCGACCTATTACTAAACTTGGAGTTCAAAACATAGATAATCTACGTTTGTACGTTGGCTGTTACAATTTGTACGCAAATAATGAGAACCTAGGTAAAATATTAAAATTTAAAAAAGGTCTTTAAATTGCATAAAAATAAAAATATCGTAAAAAGACCAACCACCAACGTATAAACACAAATAATATGCTCAACTTTATGCTTAACAATAATAATAAGTTCACAATAAAATAAAAAAATTAAAGCTATTAGCTAACATGCTAACAATTAATAACAATACAATATAACGCGTTCTGCTGATGTCAGTTGTTATTCCTACATTTATTTAAACTAACTAAATTACTTATTAAAATAATTTATATAGAGTAACGCATTTTCTTTCGCATTATAAAAATAAGAATGCAGAATCTATGACCAAACCTAGGGGCTAGGGATATTCGGGAAAAATTAAAAATCAGTTAAATTTATTTTTAATTCCTGTATTTTTAGATAGGTAGGTAATAAACTAATAAATAATAAGCAACAATATTACCTATTAAGGGGACGTTACAGTGACATTTGTTGTCTCCGTCTTACAAGTGCGTAACATAGCAAATTTTACGCTCACCAAAAAACGTTTATCTGCCATTAGTTTAAAAATTAGAACGAATTGACCTCTTATACAATTTAAAGGTAAGATTATTATCTAGACAATGACATAGGCTTTTCATTATAATTTAATTTTAAAACGAGTTATGTGTATTTTAAAATTATCGTAAACTGTTTGTACATCTTAAAATACTCTTAACTCGCTTTAAAATTAAAATATAATAAAACACCTACGGAATTGTCTAGATAATAATCTTACCTTTAAATTTTATAAGAGGTCAATTAGCTCTAATTTTTAAACTAATGGAAGATAAACGTGTTTTGCTGAGCGTAAAATTTGCTACGTTACGCACTTGTAAGAAGGAGAAAAGAAATGTAACTGTAACGGCCCCTTAAGACCCGAGAAATTAAAAGGCAGAACTTCAATCGTATTAAAATACGGTAGTTGTAACTCACCAATCTCATTTTATGGAGTATGACACTTTTACATTTTGACATTTTGTTAATTGTCAATACCTATGTATTATATTAAACATAAAAACAATATATAATATCAATGATCGGTATTGGCGATTGAAAGTGATAATATGCAACAGCGACGCTGAGTATCATTTATATGTTATTTTACATGTTCCCCGTTACAGATCCACACCCCCCCCCCCAACCGCCAGCCTGATAATTGATAAGCTTTCAATCGCCAATATTGTTATACCTTATACCTACCTATACAGCTATACAATTTATATAGGTATAGATATACCATTACCGCCTACCGGACATTACTTATTAGTTATTAGTAATTACTAGGTAGGTAGGTACTTGTAAATTATAATAGTCGTTACGGACCGATTTTGTAATTAATTTTAAAAAAATGCATCATGATTTTTAAAGTTCTAATTTTCAAATAAGAAAGTCTTAGTACTTATACCTAATGTCCTAATATACTAATATAAGTATATTTAATGTATAACATTACCCACAAACCTATCAATAAGTTTTGTAAGAAGTAAACAATTTTTAACACTCGAGCCCATACAATAATTCTAAGGGGTGTGTGTTGCCAAATATATGACGAATCCTCCTCCGAGAAAAAAAATATAATAGTGTGTATGCAGTTTCGTTTATACAGGTAAGTAGGTAACTTAATTTAGGCACAGGCGAAACTACGGGTCAAGCCAGTCAGGCCATGGCTTGACCTAATACTGACAAAAAATGTGTATATATTATATAATATTTTAATAATTATTTAGGCATTATAAATAATATATTTACATGTAAACGTACATTGGTTGTTAACATTTATTTAATTAAATTGTACACACTACACAATGAACATAATAATACAATTTATTTTTAACATTAATTATTATGGAAATATGGAGTCATATTATAATATAGTCTATTCTATGAACTCGAATAATCGCGGTTTGATCAGTTATTGTTTAATTTAGACATTTGACGTTTATTTTTATATTATAGCAAGTAAAAGTTAATTTGACGTAACAAGTCGCCAGTCGGTAATGTTTGTTACGTGGTGATGGGTATCCCCGTAGAAAATTATTGTCGATTATACGTATGTACTTTAATATTTTCATATTATTTCTTTTATTATAAATTCATATTTTTATCATTGACCGACGACAGCGATCGTTCTCAAGATTCTTACTTTTAAGTTTTAACAATAGAAAATCATGGAGAGGTAATTATTAATTAGAATATTTTTTTTATATAGATAGAGGATAAGTCAAATATTTTAATTATTATTTAAAATATAATATAGGTACCATATTAATTATTATTATTATACACTAGTACAGTGATGTAGTCCTAAAAAAATTCATGGGTACAAGCCTCAATCAATCTATTTGTCTATATAATGTACAATAGAACCTCATAAAAAATTTAAAACTATACATTTTCTCAAAATATAATTGACAAATTCATAAAACATATTATTACTTTTTTTTTATTATTATAAAATATTTCTAAACATTTGTATATTATTCAAGTAATTCCCATAGTTTGTATTTTAGGTCTTGGTTTGGGTCTGTAGTGGTAGGTATTAACTTTTCTTGACTTGTTGTCATCAGAATTCTATGCGAGGTTAACCAACTTTCGACATAGTATTAATTAGGATTCCATTTGTGTAAAGGTGGACCATTAATATTTATGAACATTGAATTTTTAAATATTTTTATTAGTAATCTTGAACGCTTCTAAATTGTACAATGACAATAGTAAACAAATTACGCTTATCTTTTTTTTGTTATTGAATTATTGTTTGTAATTTAATATATTATATTACCCAATAATATTACCTAAATAAATTTTATTGACTTAAGTATAATTGGGTAACGTTAATACGTATATGGTTCATGGTCCGTGTACCCTCGAACCACGATTTTCGTTAAGGGTACACGCATTAATCTAAATTTGGGAGGTGTGTACCCGCGTGTACCCTCCACTACAACACTGCACTAGTACATCCCCAAACAATTTATTTATTATTAACCCCCGTTAGTCGCATCGCTATTCGCTAGGTATATAATTTATAATTTTTCAAATTTCTCATTGTAAGTAATTAACATTATTTCGTGTACTTTAATACCTTCCATGTCCAAGTCAAGCTATCATTTAATGCTATTTAAAACAACTATCAATTGTTTGTTGAATTTATAGGTATTTTTAAGGTAACAAACCTGTCAAAAATACCGTGTGTGACTCAACTCTGAATTAATTTTGTTCAATATTATTTTCGTCATATTATTATAAATTTATTAATTATTATAATTTTTTATTTATTATTAAACAATTAAATAGTAAAGAAATATTCATTATATAATATATATATACATTAAACCAAATTACTACCTATATAAAGTTGTTAATAGAAGTTATAGATTCTGAGTGGAACGATGAATGTACCAGGTACCTATTTTTTTTTTGTTTTTCATTCAGCCTGCCCTAATAAAAGTGTCTAGTTTCACCTGTGAAGTTAGGCCTAACGTTATAGATAAGAATAATATACCTAAGTAGTAAGTACCACATTTCAATATTATAAATCGTTACCGTTCTTACCTATATAGTCGGGTACGTCGTCGGATCTCGGTTCGGTACTTCAGTACGTCCGCCACCGCGCGCCGCTCTCGAGATAACAGCCGAGCGGTGATAACACGCTGATAAGTGATAACGGCGTTGTTATCAGCGTTTGTGTTGCGGACGATACGGACGCACGTGCACAAGCCGGTGTCCGCCGTGCATCATAACGATATTATCATAATAATTAATAATATTATTAAAGATAGAGGTGCACTTCCGGCGGCGGCCTGCTAATGGTGTCCCGGCCAAGACGTTTTCCGTGAAAATAATAAATAAATATAATAACGTTCGGTCGGTCGGTGTCGGTTGCAAGACGCCCGGCGCTCAAGACACCGACGGCGATCAACAACTTCGTTGGCCGGAGCTCAAGTCTACGCGCACGGTTCCGCGTAATGACGACGATAATAATAACGACGCGTGTTGCACGTGCCGGCCGTAGTTCTCGCGCGATTCACAAGTGTTCGGTCGTTTGGCCGCCGGCCATTTCGTCGTGAGATCCGCAGCACATTTTTTTTTTCTTTCGTTATCGTTAAATTTTTTTTTTTCCCGTTCCGTCCTAAAACCGCCCGCCGATCGGATCCGAGAGAAACAGCCGCCGTCTTATAATTATTATTAGCCGTTATGTAATATTCTCCGACAACTGGCACGAGGCCCGGTGGCATAGCTCGTCGCCGAGCGGTGGTAAACTTCCGAAGCTCTAAATATAGAAGTCGACCGAACGGAGCGCCGCACACAACACTCGTCCCGCTTCGGAAATTCAATACAATCGTCGCCGTCTCCCGCGTGTGTGTGTGTGCGCGAGCAGTGCGTTTCAGAGTGCCTTCGATTCAGTACGATTTCTAGGCGATATCGATTTGTTCGTTCGTTCGTCTGTTTGAATTACATTCTCTTGGAGAGAAGATGGGCGACGAAGTGCTGGACTCGGTGAAGAAATGCGTTGGCGTCATAAAAGGCGCTAAGACGGACACGGAGAAGTTCGCAGCGCTGTTCATGGTCACCAAGACCGTGAAGGCCGAGAAATGCAACCCTCGCTCCAAACTCGCCCTGTTCGAGGCCATCGAGTTCAAGTTCATCAAACGTCTGTTGCTCAGCGACGAAGTGCCGGCCGGCTGTCCGCCGTTTGTCTACAAGTCTGTGGCGATGAGCATACTCACGGCGCTGTGCAGCGTCCAAGAGGTGGCCACGCATCAAGAAATATTGCAGAACGTCGACGTGTTCCTAGACATCGTGCTCAGCGAGGGTGACGAAGACGAAGACGAAGCGGACGAGGACAACCTCATGCTGGTCAATGAAGCTTACAAGTGTTTGAATTATATCGTCACGTTTGAACAGGGCTTGAAAGCACTATTTGATGTCGACACAGTGGGCAAAATGTGTAAGGTGTATTCACAAAAAAGTTTTCAGACAGACGAAGCATTATCGCTGCTCGTCACCATCGTTGAGAAGTTTGGTCCACCTTCCTGGGAAAATAATGTCGAAAACTTTAACACACTGATGAACATCTTAGCAGTAGATTTTGAAACCGATCACAGTGACCGAAAATTTAAATTATGTTCAATACTTTCACCTTTATTAGGCAATTGCCCAGTAGAAATTGTACAAAACACTTGCGATAATGAAATATGGCCAACAAAATTATTCTTAGGACTGCGAGACATATTGACTAGTAAGCTTGTTAAAGCACAACGAGATCCAGCAATCAAGTTAGCATCGCAAATGCTTACTACATTTGGTGCCGAATGGTCACTACAAGATGAAGCAAAACCAAAAGCATTTTTCTTGATGTTAATACATTTGGCTTCGATTGAAATTCGTATGCATTTGGAAGATAAAAAATTAGAACAGGTACCTACTACCCGTTATTACCTATTTATTTTATATATTTTTTTCACATTTTTATTATAAATTGTTGGGTAGGTACCTACATAATTGCATTCATAGCTATTACATTTTAGTATAAAAAAATTTAATTTGGTTTCTAAAATGTATGATAATATTACTTAATATTATGCTTGTAAATATTGCAGGGTAGGTACATTACCTACTTATTTATGTACAATAATATTTTAATAAATTTAAATTTTCTCCAACTAATTTATGACAGGTACCTATCTCAGTATGAATTATTTTATCAAAATCAATTATATTTAACTATTTTATAGCATACCTAATTATGAGCCTAACTATAACAAATGATGAAGATTTTCTTTAAAATAACTCCAAAGTGTTAGGTACAAGTTGAAGTGTTTTTTTGTTAGAATTACTATAAAACCACTATAATCTCATAAAATTTTTTGTTGGATCTATTCCAATGAAGTATTAGTGTAGTGTAAAATACTATTTTTTCTCAACAATTATTTTAAAAAATATTGATGATTAGGTATAAAGTATAATTTAAAGGGAAACATTAATTTACTGTGCGAATCATAAGTTAAATAATTTTTGTTGATTTGCGTTATTTATTGAGCGTAGCCAATAATTTTGTATGCATTAATTGTTCATCTTAACTAGGTACTTACCTATAAATAATAATAATTTATCAATACATTTTCAACCATACTCAAATAATATTTGGTTTTGCCATTTCTATTACTTATAAAATAATTTATAATTACTTACTTGTTACTTACCTATATCAACATTTTTTGTCAGTTCCTGCCTTATTTATAAAATTATAAAAAACTCAAGCTTAGGTTAAGTTCAGTATTTACTTGACCTGTAATTTATCATAATATTTTGTGAATCCATTTTATTAGATCTTCCAAGTGCTTAAAATGTTTTTAAATAGTAACCGTCATCCATAGACTATACCGTTATACTCGTTATACTACCTATATCATTTTTATTGATAGATTGTTATAGATTTTAAACACTGTTTACTCACTATTTAAAAATGAAATATTTGAATTAATTAATTTTGTTTTTTTCTAGGTATTGGTTGCAGAAAATTTACTTGGTTCATGTTTCACAATTCTAGAAATATCAATTGCGTTTATATCAGCAGACACTTTAGATTTAGAACAAAAAGAAAAACAACAAACATATACAGCACTAAAAGGAGCATTTTCTGCTGTATTAAACGTACTAAAAACATTGTCTGTATCTAAGAAACCCTTAGAAACCAAAGAGAAGTGTTTTGTATGTTTGATGCTCATGTCACTCTCTGCGTGGTTAACACAAGAAACATCTGCAATGAAACCTGCCGTGAACAATATCTTGCCATTTGCCTTACAGATGGCCAATGAATCATTCTTTGCATATCGTGCACGTTACATATCAGAAAATGTCAAATCTGAAGATAAGCCACTAACATATGATCCTTTGAGTTCCGTGGACGTATTGAGAGCATTTTTACCAGCTTTATGTCACATAACAGTGGATGACAAGGGCCGCGCTGTATTATTAAAAATTAAACAAGAAGAGGTATTACAAGAATGCTTAGCATTTCATTGGTCAATTGCACATTATAAAAAACCATTAATACCAAAATCTGAAAGAAGTAAACCCAGAGGACCAGATCCCGAAATACCAGCCAAACGTCTAAAACAGATGGCCGATTCTAGAGGAGCAATTATTAGTATATGTAATACATTCATGAATATCTGTGTACTAGAAGTAGATCATGTAAAAAACAGTCCATTGTTTTTTACCCTTATGAAATTTGTGTTTGATAATCTACCCGAATTAAAAAACAATCATGAGAACCTCGTTGTGTATGGCAACATGGCTGTCTTAGGTTTATTGCTGCTGAAATTGAAGACTGCCTACATTAAGAAAAACGACTTCTCTATTTGCCGTTACATACAGGCAACAATTCGATTTTTGTGGGATGCGTACACAGTCGATGAGAATAGTAACAATTCACGATTTGCATTAGGTCAGTTGGTTGTGACTATGACTTATAAAGAATCATGGATTGAGTTGCAAGAGTTATGGTTTTTGGGCATGCAAAACCTTAGTGGCATCTTAACTCTTGTTCCGTGGATATCAGAATTTGCAATCGAAAGTGGTTGGGCAGAAGGCATTATAGACATGTTGGTGAAAATTAAACCAGGCTCACTTCCAACCAATGTAAAATATGCTTATGAAGATTTACTGTGTCGCCTTATTGATGCAAACAGTGATTTGATAGCCACGCTCAAGAAAAAAGACGCTATAACAGCATGCCGGGGTCATAAATTCATGGAATTGGGTAAAAAACTATTTGGAGAATAATTTTATTACCAAACCATTTGTATTTTATTTTCTATAGCATTTATACTTATAAACATTTTCATTTTATTGTGTACGAAAACAATTATATATTGTAGTATTTGAATCAAAAAGCATATTAAATTAAGGACTAATATTATAGTTAAGGGACAAATATTTGAAAATATATTTTTAATTTTATGAAATATTATGAAATAGCAATTATTTTTTATTTGTGTGTATTAAATTAATTTCATATTATATGGCCAAAATATCACTCCAAACAGAATAATCTAAAATTAATTATTATTTTAAAAAAAATCAAGTTTCTTGATGAAAATGTTTAGTATATAATATTTAGTTTATTATATTATTTTTTTGGTTAAAACGTTTGTAATGATTAATGACTGATATTCTGTTTTTGTTACTTCATTCGATTGGGCACAATTATTTAAAACCAAATTGTATTTTTATGTTAGTACATACTTTGTTATCAGCAAATTGATAAAGCTATATAATATACAAAATAACTGTATTTCTGTATTAAATCTAGTCATTTATAGTATACTTACCAATTTTCAATTAAACCCATACACAATATTATATGTGGCCTATTTTTTATTTATTTAATACAATATTATAAAATATGTAATTACTAATTGGGTATAATATTATAGATACATGAGTAGCATCAATGTACTTGTGACATAAAGTTTATATTAAGTATAAAATAATTCAATGATGGATCAATTTTATTCTAAGCCTAACCATTTATAGTGATTAGTGAACAATGAATTGAATAGTCATTAAACATAATAAATGTGGAATTACAATTCTTATCGCATCAAAGCGATTGTTACACAGATTCATAATGATATTATCATATCATATTTAATAACAAAGTATTATAATATTAACGATTTTATTCACATTAATTGGTCATTGACATATTTTCATTAATTTTTTTTTTCATACACTTTTTCTAAGAAAGTTACTTTAATAAATATACATTTATTTTGAACCATATAATATATTATGCTTAGTGCTTACACATGTTCTACAAAATATTTTATTATTTTGAATCAAATACAACTTTTGATACACAAACAATCTAAATCAAGATATAGCAAGTCAATACAATATTATTTCTTTTTAATCGCTTATCATTGTGCTCATAATTTTGTTAGGTAAAGTATACAAATATGAAATATACACATCTCAAATTCACAAATAATAAATTGGTCCATCAATTATTTATTGTTTATTAAATTGTTTTAATTATTTTTTTTATTGCCTTTATTAATAACAACATAAAGGCACATATAATAATATACTGTTATGTATTGTGTCATGTTTATAAACAAAGGTATTGAGAGTATATCTCATTTAGATGTGCGAGTCTCGTGATAAGTTTAATGTTATATTTATAATGTTCAGGTAAAAATGGTCTTTTTTAAAATATATTTTGAAAAATTACATAAACTCAAAGTTCATTAGGTATTTGAACTGTGAAATGTTTATAGGTTCATAATTTGTTGATTTTCTTTTGTACTTATTTTTTCTTACATTTCCTTATAAAAGGAGCTACTATACTCCTAAAATTTTAAGAAAACTTCAAAGTAACAAAGTAGGTATATCATTTATATGACTTATTTCCATTAGCATATTTCAAAATTCCACAAGTATATTTCTTAACTGCCACAAAATATCTATATAAAAAATATAAATGTACTACACTTTTTGATTTACCTAAATCAATCTGGGTTAGGCAGTTAGTTTAGAAAAAGAATAAACCAACTTTTGAAGTTCACAAGCTTGGTAGCTAATTTTTAAGCAGTCAGAAAAATTCAAACTTAAAGTATTTTGAATATTTTTATTTGGTTTATTTGAATTGTTTAAGACCTTAAACATGTCGGTCAACATGACTGCACTCAACACGACCTGTAGTTGCACAGGAATTGGTGTACGAAGTTGATCAGGTAGGTACAGTATACACTAAACTGTAATATAAATTGTATATGTATTTTATGGTTGCCATATTAACAATTATTATTATTATACTTAATTCTAAAATCTAATTAAAATGTGCTCCCAAAGTCCTATTATGTTTTCAAATTAAAAACGTTAATTATTATTTACTATGAATAAATATATTTAATACACACCACACCAGCTATACTTTATACTAATATATAATTACATATTTTGTGAATCATCTTATAAACACTAATAAAAGTACCTAATAATACTCAGGCGCATGGTACACACATCGTTATTGTGTTCATGGTTAAAATTAACTCAAGCGGAACGTGCAGCCAATTCATAAGAATAGTACTTTTATTTCCTAATTTAGTGAAGGAAAAAAATTATTGCTTTTTACTAACGATTGAAAGAAACACTGTAAAAATAGTGTTGCCTATTTAAATGAACAACATTAGTTTTAGAACAGAAAAATACCATAGAGCCATAAGCTAATTTATTAGTTTGTCGCAGTAAGGTATATCATAATGTGCCTACTTTATTATATATTTCTACAATGTTTTAATTTTATTTCGGACACAATGCACGTATTACCACCTTGTGCATATTATTCTAAAATATAATAATAATAGGTAATAACAATAGTAATAACGGTTATAATAATAATTGAAACTACAATATAAATAACAGGTGCCTCTATTGAATATTATACAACTGCGAGGTGAAGTTGATAGTAAGTTAGGGCTGAGATTTTGATACAAAAGGTAAGTATGTAATTTTTTTGTACCTGGTGCTGTAAAACGAAGCTCCACAAGTGTTAAAAGTATTTTATGTGATTCTGGTTATTTTATTAAATTGTAATTTTGCATTGTTTGACAAATTTTACGGAATTAAACGATTGGATAAGGGAATCTCTGATGTTTGTAATTAATTTTTCACAAACAATTGTGCACAATTTATCGTTGAATTATACACCATAATATCGGTAGGTAGATATATTATCTACAGATACCTACCTACAAAATATGAAACACTCGTTGACTTCCGGTCTCATCTCTTCAAAAAATGATACAAAATAATATGGTTTTTCATTTTTTGTGTTACCGGCTAACCTATAGATCTATATGCAATAGGTGCGTACTTGTAATTTAAAAAAAAATACTCATCAAACGTATTATATTTTTTTTCACTTCCTAAGCTCTAAGAAAATCACTTTTCGATTATTATATTAGGTATAGTGTCGAGTAAATATTTTTGAATTTTGTTTAGGAAATCAAAATCCTAGCCCTACTGGTAATAAAACATAATAATGTAAGTATAGGTACGTCTTATATTATAAAGTACAGCTAAAGTGTATACGGAAAGGATAATATTTTAAAAGGCTTGGGAAACACTCGGCACCACGTGAGCGGCCCTTAGCCCTGGCCGTAGAGGATGATTGGCTGATGGCCGTTGATGGGGTTGCCATTTGTGCCATAGTTCGGCCCCGTCCTCTGTGGCGGGTACTCATTTTGTGGTGGACCGTTGCCCTGTGCGGGGGGCATTTGGCCGTTAACGTTGCCACCCCCGAACTGCCCTGACCCTCCGTGGGGCTGCATACCATACCCCATGTGGGTAGGGGGTGGCTGATTATTGTTGTACCCGTAGCCCGGCGGCATGCTCGGCTGCGGCGTGTTATACCTGCCACCGGAATCGCCCACCTGCGGATTCCTCGAGTCCGGAACCAAAATCCTCCGGCCGAAGTCGATGGCGGCGGTGGTTCCTTGCAAGCCCATGTCAAACATTTTACGCGCCCCCGACTGGCCCTGGTCAAATATTTTGGTGACCACCTCCCTCAACGCGTTGCTCAAGCCCTCCTTTACTCCCTCGCCGTACTTGCCCAGCTTGTCGACCGAGTTGATAATCATGCCGACCGGCTTCTGCACCAAGTCCAACGGGTTTTCCGGCATCATATTAGTGAACATCTGCGTGGGCCGCATCAAGTCTCCTGTAAACGACAAATGTGTAATAATATAGGTATGATAATAATATCTTTCTAGACCTTAATTTTTTTTCGTTGTACAGATTTAGACTACAGCTATTCAGGTTAAAATTATATAATAATCACAATTGTGATATTTCATTGTGCTCTGCAGCAATCCATTTCAATAAGTAGGTAAATACAATTTTGTAGGTCGTACGCATTGCCTAGAAACGGCCAAAGTCGATCATGACTGACTTTAGGGCTTCGTTAAGGGGAGAGGGGCATCAGCAAGGTTATATACGTATCTAAAAAAAAGAAATTCGTTGCGCTTTCCTGGTATATTGTTAGCCCAACATATTTTCACATCTCGAGCATTTGAATAGAAACCTTATTTTTATGTAAGAATCATTCAATATTTAACATTTTAAATTAATAACTGTTCATAGTACCTACTGATACAACAAAACGTATGCAATAATAATGCTCTTATTCAACAAAACATATTATAGGTAGGTACTGTATAATTTATACACAATGGAAGTTCTACTTTGCTGTTTCAGTGGCAAATGTGTGGAAAATGGAAATATATAATATAATATAGCCCAAACTGTTATGAGTGTTTTGGTGTAATTCAAACACTACCTATAATTACATCGTTTTTTCTGCTTTTATTCTTCTGAATTTCATTAATTTTGAATCAAGGTTATTCATATCGTAATAACTAATAGTAAAAATTTAGGTTTTTTTTAAAGGCACTTGTAAATAAATTGTACCTATGTTTGACTTTACAATATTTCATTTTCATTTTCTCAAAAATTCTAACAACGACACTAGGAATGTCGGTCTACTTTAGTCAGAAATCAGGATTGACCTTTGTCGACAAATTACTGTACAGAATATTATAATAGTGTTGTTCCTATTGTTCGTCACTGAAATTCTGTAGTATGGATTATTGAAAAAACTATTTTGGTACATACCAAAGTTCATGTTTGTGAGCGACTGTCCTGGATAACCTGCAGGTGGATTGGTTGACACCGGAACTTCGTTCATGTTGTCACCATTGCCATTGTAATAAAATTGAGGCTGATATGGTCTCGGGACCTGTGACTGGATCTGTTGACCCATTTGTGGTCCATGGGGTGACCCAGGGTAATGATTCTGTGCAGGATATTGTATATGTGAAGGAACCGAATTCATATTTGGCCTCTGTTGCAAGGCTTGTTCCGGGTATTTTTGTTGAAGGTTATTCATAGGGCTTTGTGCGTTATTCGTCGGTTCGTTAACACGCGGGGGCGGTGGCCTCCATTGATTTTGGCCTGGTTGCGGGTTAGGGTTAGGGTTACGGTTAGGGTTCGACTCGAATGGCGAGTTTAAGGGAAACGGTGGGTTTATTCCTTGAGGTAAGTTATTTTCATCGAAGCTTGGCGCCTGTGGTGGACCACCAGAAAACGATGGTATTCGACCACCACCCAGCATATCCGATGGAGCTCCGACATTGCTCAGTGTTTGTTGGAGTTGCGTTATTGGTATGGATCCGAAATCAGGATTATCTGGTTGTCCATTAAATCGATTGATGTTTGATTGCATATCATTTCCCTTATTCATTATTGGACCCAACATTCCGAGTGGTTGTGGTAGTTCTACTTGTTGATTTGGTGGTCGTTGCTGCTGTAGATCTACTTGTTGATTTGGTGGTCGTTGCTGCTGTAGATCTTGTGGCGGATTCTGAGGTCGTGGCACTTGTGGCGGTGGTAGTGGCTGCGGTGGTGGTGGTTGTTGTTGTGTAAATTGTGTGGGTGGTGGTGGTTGCTGTTGTTGTTGTTGTCGTGGTGGTTGAAATTGTTGTTGTTGTTGTTGCTGCTGTTGTTGTTGTTGTTGTTGTAAGCGTTGATCGAGTTCTTGTTGTTGTTGTTCTCCGTCACAGTATACGTAATCCTAAAATATAACATTAATAATTATGTTACTAAAACAATTTCGAATTAAAATATTTAATTTCGATAATGTAGGTAAATATAAATATAGATCGTGTTTCATAAACATGGACGGAATTGAAATTAGTAGTATTTTTTTTGGTCTGTTTTCATGGCAGGTATTATTTTATTTTTATTGTTATACGCTATTCTTTAGATTTTATATTTTAAACGGTTTTGATTTGGTGTATTATGTTAATCTAATATGCTATATGCTGCTTCTTAATGTCGAGCAACACATTTTGGTACCTTCCATCCAAATATATACAATAAATAATAACTGTTGACACCTAATACATCATATACCTCCTATAATACCCATGCAATATAGAATATACTTATATTTAAAAATTCAAATATTAGAATCTCTGAAAACACACAGAAATGTTACTAATATACAGTAATAGCACTTTTCTTTATAAATTAATTAATGACGAGATTCGTGATTCATTTTTACTTGAACGGATTAGTTTTAAAATTAATACTCATAACTTTGAATGGATACATAAATAACTTGGTGAAGTTCAACTTAACTAAATGATATCATCTTTATAATCAATAAGCAAAATATCGTCGGTTTGGATATTTTTTCTAGCTCGGAATTATAATATGATGTCCGTATGTTGCAGGATGCATACGGGTATTTACTATTTTAGGAGGAATGACACAATTGTATAAACGTTTGCAGATCTTTTTAATAAATAAAAAAAAGAACAATATTAACTTTGAAAACTCATACAAAACTTAAGTCAATTAATTCCTAATATAACTGCTAAAAAATGTATTTTACTTGTTTTTATTATACAGAAATACTCAATGGAGATTTTCTTGGTAATGGTTATCATTGATTGTATACAATAAAAATAAATAAACTGGTAGGTAATGATTATACATTTTACTATAATAAGAATTTCTCGCATAATTTTGGACATTTCTACTGTAATATATTTGTATCTAATATTCGTCCCAAGTAAGTAATGTGAAAGCAGCTTCCACGTATCCAACTGTACCATTAAAAAAATACATACTTCATACATTTCTCAAACTCTAAATGAAAGGCTTGTATAAGAAATTTAATGTAATTTCAATAAGTGCATCCGTACCTATATATAACATCGAAACTAGAAACATCGAAACTCAAAATTATGTTATAAAAGTGACTTTTTAATTTAAGTCGGTTCCGAAAAAAATTATTGAGTTGCTCAACTTAGTCAATATTAACATTATAACTTAATTTTAATTTTTAAGGGACCTCGCTACGGTCATTATTTAAGGGGCAACATTTAGGCAATTTCTAATCTGGTCATAGCCGCCTGTGATCTATGTGTTAGTTGAAAATGATTATTAGTGTGAGTGAAATTAAATGTGGGCATCCTCTCTCGTACGCGCATGCACAAGTCAATAACTCGATAACCATATCAATTTCACTACACGAATTTTACAAAAACATAGTACATTTGTTTTGACAAAATTAACGTTAATAATATTGACGTTGTCTGATTTTGATTCTGAAAAAATATTTGAATTCAGCAGAAAAATGTCTGTAGATCGTGAACGAAAAAATTTTCCGTTTTTAATATTAATTTTAATTTTAATAATTATGATTCGAAAAAGTTGATATTTTCAAGTTTTAAATTACAGTTCACAATAATATGAAATTTAGTTTTTACAAAGTGTTTCGTATAGGATCATCTAAAGACAATTTTCTGGTGAGTTCAATTTTTTTTTTCAGAATCAAAATCGGGCAACGTTAATTAACTTTTTTACTTTGTCAATACTTTAGGTCTTTTAGGCTAAAATTGACGGCAGTAGCGAGGCCCCTTAAACCAAACCTGCCTATTATACATCAACTCACGGTCGGGGTCTTCTTTGTGAGAACTACCGGATAATATTCTATTATCTAGAGCTGGGTTGTGTTTTCATTGATTTCGAAAATTCCCCCGTCACCAGGTCAAATAGATATCAAATATTTTATCATCTATGGGGCCCATCATAGTGTATTCCTAGGAGGCACTTGTGCATAAATGAGACGTGCCCGCTGAAGGAGCTATGGTGGAAATACAACAACAATAACAACGACAACAATGATTATAATAATACGAACAGTAATGATAATAAACAATGATAAAACGAGTTTATTGTTATTGTCACGCAGCAATGAGTATAAAAGAGCATTCACAGCTACGTCGTGTCCTGTCGTGACGATCAAATCGCTTTGTGATTGGTTACTAGTTTGGTAGATATCATGTAATAACTAGGGCTAGCATTTCTATGCATTATTTGCGTGTTTTTTCCTCGAGCCCAAATCGATCGGTTGTCAGATATTATGACCACGATTTGGATTATTCTCGTTTAGATGGAACAACTTTTTTTTGTATTTTTTTGAATATTAGTTATTGGATATAATGCATATAAGTATAATTGTATAATTCGATTTTTGAAAATATTATTACATAACTATTGAGTTATCTGTCAAACTGCCGTAAATTTATCATCTAAATATCTAATCTATTATGACGACCTATACATCACTTTTGTTTTTCATTAGTACGAACAATTTTAAACAGTATATAAATCGATTATTCGTTCCTATCTCTCCTGTCAATTGTGTTTCAAAATTTGAAAAAACATAATATTATTATCATTAGTTACAGCAATTTATATTCGATGTAAACAACTATATTATAATTAATGATAAATAATTATTAATTAGTACCTATAGTTTCTGTTTCAATTAGTTTCTGGTTTTTATGTAAAATATATATTAAACGTTATGTATAAATATAAAAAAAAAATGTTTTCACTTAAATAAAATGCATAATTTTAAAACAGTTTATTGCTCATGAATCCTAGCCCTGGACTAATGACCAAGAATATCGACTACAGCTCAACCAACACGGTTTCAGAGATGTGACCATCAGTGACTTGATTAGTGAAGATCACGACGAGCAGCCAGAGGCCGGTCGCGGTGACGAGCCGGCCGGAAGCGTTTTTCCAGCCGACGGCGCCATCGTCGTCGTGCGGTGATAATGACGTGATCAGACGGCAATATTATTACATAATTATTGAGTTATCTGTCAAATTGTCGTAAATTTATCATCTAAATATCTAATCTTACGATTACGTAGAAATATAAAAAAAAAATAATTGATTTCGCTTAAATAAAATGCATATTTTAAAACAGTCTAGTGATCATACTCCACGGGGCCACGAGAGAATAAGGAACCCGCGTTCCGACCGAAACACGTTCGATTCCGCCACGTATTTGACATACACTAAATGGCAAAAAGTGTGGAAATGCCTACAGTCTGCATGCGAGAAACAGGTTCCTTCTCTCGTGGCCGCCAGGAGTATATAAATCCTAGCCCTGGACTAATGACCGAGTGGCAACCGAGTAGGATACCGAGAATATCGACTACAGCTCAACTTTTAAACCAACGCCAGTCGTAACCATGGTACAGTTACCGCTCGCCCTCATGAAACCCACGACTATACGTGACCCGGGTTATTATACCGACCTGGTTAGCGAAGATCGCGACGAACAGCCAGAGGACGGCGGCGGCGGCGAGCCGGCCGGAAGCGTTTTTCCCGTCGACGGCCATTGGTCGTCGTGCGGTGATGCGAAGACGCGATCAGACGGGAAGTAGAATTGGAAAAACTACCAGGAAATGACGGGCTGCAATATCGACACGTCGTACTGTCGGCAACTCGGTGTGTCGTTTTTATATAGGTACGCGAGCTTTGGTCGTCGATGATATGACGTGTGTACGGTGTTTTGTTGGAGCGGATCTTTTGTGTTCGCAGATGTGAGGGGCGCGTGTTTGCTATTTTTTTTTTTTTGTTAACGACACAAAAACAATGACGATAATAATACAATATCGCGTACGATTCGCGACGTCGTCATATAATACGACGCGTGTGGGATCCGAACGAATTATATAAAAAAAAAAAATATTATTCCATTTGATCGGCTATATTATAATATGCTCAGACTCGACACCGGATCGTTGTCGCGGCGATCTGCTGCGAGTAATTTACACACTACAATAATTATTATTATAACGTCTCAATCGCCGACGGGGACGACGACTGTCTGGAGACGAGAAAGGACAGAGAGAGAGAGATAGAGCTGAGAGAGATGATTTTTTTTTCCGTTTCCGTTCGACGATCTCGCGGACGACTGTCGGTTGACACAATATAATATCATAATGGTGTCGGTCGTGTACAACCTGTTGGCAAAAATAAACACAACTCGATTTGCCCATCCGCGAAGTTGTCGCGGGCTGTGTGTGTTGACTCTATGTACACACACCGACCGAGTGTATATCGCTGTACTTGCCATTATTATTATTATTATTATTGTGACGAACGAAATTTGACAGGTGTCAAGTATACCGGCGAGCGGTGAGCGGTTACCGGCTTGTTCATAATTTCGCCGATAATGTTGTACGGTATATAATATATTATTATGCTTATGTGCTAAAATAATAAATAAATAAATACACGACAATATAATATATTACAACACAATAATGTTGTATAGGTACCTATGCTCGTATAACATATACGAGCATAGGTATATACATACCTATGCTCGACGTTTTTCCGAACTTTGTCATAAAAAAAAGAGACAATAATATAAACGCCACTTGCCGCGCCACCCAATTATAATAATTATGCCTGTTTTTTTTTTAGTTTTCGGCATTTTTAAAAGGTAATTTTCTTTTTTATGAACGTATTGTTTCCATTGTAGTAACCCGTCATTAAAAATAATCATTCCTGACAATTGTCGTCGCAACAGGGGCGCGCGTCGAGTATAAATTACTAAATCGCCCAGGCATTTTAGTCGCTTTCTGAAATCATTGAATTTTTTCCAAAAAAAAATTTATATATTTACGTCGTATATTCGACTTCCGAGAAAATGAAGAGCTATTCCGCAATCGCCGTGTCAATTGTTTTGGCCTTTTTTGCGGCCAGCACGTCTGTGAGTATTTTATAATTATGTGTATGACAAGAGTAGCTATACAGCTCTTGAAGGTATAATATGCATTTTTTACAGCCGACACAAACCATTAACGTTTTAATAATTTCGATAATATCATGTAAATGTCACGCGGTTATACATTTAAATCATTGTTTGTCCTCAAATGACAAAATGTTGAATCGTAAAACTCATATAAATATAGGCAAGAACGATCATAATATTTGTCAAATTAGTTGTAAAGTTGAAAAGTAATAATAATATATACATTAAGAATTAGTGCATAAGTGCATTAGTGCATTAGTGCATTAGTGCATTAGTGCAGACGCGTTCTAACGTAGACTCGTTAAATATTTTTAGATTCGGAGCGGCGAAGCGAATATAATAAATAATAATATTACAATGCTATAGGTATATTATTATATATATATATTTTTTAAACCGATCTGCTGAAAACAACTCTGGAGGTGATTTTTACTGGTGAATTGAATCTTGTTTGAACAGTTGGGGGTTCAAAAGTATGTTCCCGATACTTTTAAAAAATAATTAGGAATATTTGAAAAAAAAATTAAGCAAAAACTGGAATTTTTACACAAAACTTCTTAAAACCGATTATGGTGTGGCTTTTTTGTTGTAGGTAATTCAGAAACTAAAAACCGTAGTTGTCGGGACTTCTCACGAAATATTTATGTTAGCACGTTCTAGAGTTTGATATAATTAAAAAAATATATTAGGCTCTTCGTGTTGCTAATAAAATTTAAATTTAAAAAAAAAATCATTTATTAATTATTATGTATATCAGTGGTTTTCAAATGTTTATTGAACGCGGCACACCATGCTCCTCCTTGTCTGTTTACGGCACATTGACCTTTTTTTTTGAACTAAATAATTAGATGAACAAAATTGCTTTGCATTATAATTATATAAGTACATTTAATTAGAAAAATGTGCTTTACGGGCTAACAAATTTTTATTAATTATATTTTTATAATTTTATTCTTCGACGAATAGTTGAACTTTCCGAAAGACCGCGTGGCACAATCAGTGAATTCTCGCGGCACCTAGTTTAAAAACCACTGATGTATATGATAAAATTTTGTTTTTTTAGATAAAAAGCTTGAAAATGTTATACATAAGGATCTTCATAAGGTCTATTCACGCCGCCATTAAATATTATATCAAAAAAATGGTCAGAATTATTTTTATAAGCGCAGTTTAAAGTTAAAATTTTTTCGAAATTTATCAAAATGGCAAAAATGAGCAAATCGTTTTGTAGTTAAAAATGCATAAAATGTTTAAAACCTGAGGCTTGACAACTGAACATAAGGTTTCTCATACGTTGTTCTAACGGAGACCTAAAAAGTTTCAAAAATACAAATTGGACAATTATTTTTGTAGGCTTATAAAGTTAAAATGTCAACAGAATTGCATATTCAAATGAAAAATAATGAGTCAGTTATTTTGTTGTAACTACGAAAATATTATTCGTATTGACTAGAAACATTTCACCATTATCTACGTATATTATTATTTAGAATTTGATATTTAAAAAATATTTAGATTAATTTTAAGCTATTTATACCACCGTTCATACTGTACGTCAGTTTATTGACTTGTAACCAGGGCTTGCATTTGAAAAAAAATTCCGGATACGGGATATAAAATAATCAATTGACAATTCTAATAACCATATGTATGAAATAAATATTTCTACGAAACCAATATAACTTTTAAATAAATGGATTTTAAATTATTTCGTTTTGCGTTATTTTTCGTTCAATGAAATTCTATAAATTAGAAGTTATGTTTTGTTTAATGATATATAATATAATATTTTGTTAATCTTTATGTTTTGTTTTGCGGTATTTAATTATTTTTGACTATCGCTTTCCGTTATAATTACGTTTACAAATTTCGATCGTTTTTTTGTCAAATATAACGTTTTCAAGCCCTAAGCCTTAACTGCACGCAATAGCTAGTAATAGGTATTGTATGAAGAGATGTTAGGGATAATTTATGTGATGAATCATTCAATTTGCTTTCGGCCAACATTTGGTCAACCTATCATATACCTGGTAGGTAGGTATACTAACAGAAAAAAAAACATTTTTAATATTAATTTGTAATATACTTAATGCAATATCCTTATAAATAATATTTGCTCATTTCCGCTCAGAATCGATTTTCGTATGCAAAGTTTATCACAATGAGTCTAAATTTAACACAACCATTACTACAGCAGTAACCTACACAATAGCCAGGTACTTTTGACGCCTATATACAGCAGACTGCCGAGTGAGCCGAGTTGCTTATAGCACATTTTTTGACAAAAATTTAAGTAAATCATAACCGCCAGAGCTTAGACAATAGCTATACATTTTACCCTATTCAATTATCAATTTAAAAATATGGTACTTAACCTAGTATGGAACATAACCATATGATTATATGCCCAATGCTTGAGTTATGCGAGTATCACAATAATGAGTGAAATACAATTATAGCTACAAGGCACCAAAAATGTGCAGCTAACTAGTGAGGTTTTATAAGCAAACTTGTACCTAATTGTTGTTCATATATCAATATTCGTGAACCTACCTACTTCATATTACGGTTCAATATTTATTTAGAATGTCTCTCAAAATAATATGCCTCTTAAGTTTTAATTGTTTGGCAAACTATTATACTTAAATAAATGTTATAACAAGTTACATTATATTTTGTTCGTATTATATATATTGTTTATTGATAAAAGAAAATAATATAATTTATCGTCGGACCTGAAACAATCATCACTCTTCCGATTTAATATCAAGAGCCTATGCACCTGTAATACTGTAGCCGTTGTGTTACATCAAAATGTTGAGTGAATATTTTTTAAGTAATAATTTAATTGAATTAGACCTTTGCACAGTTGATTGGAACGATGGCATAATATTATAATTAATTATAACATTGTTGGCATTGGTGTATAAGCCCCCAATACCTACATTATATGCTTTATCACGAAGTTAAAAAAAAAATATACAAAATATTTATTTGAACAGTTTTTATAACTTACTATTATAATAAAAAATAAAAACGGTAAATCATAATTTATTACATTTAAAAATCTGTAAATAAACTATAATATTTAGTTTTCTGTTTTTTTTTTTTTTTATCTTTATCGAGTCAGAGGTGTCATTGATCAGAGAAATTTTAACAATATTTTTACACTTTTTTTTAGTTATTGCATTGAAAAATATTAGATGATTTAATACTCAACATTATGAGTTATGGCATATGAGAGTGGAGAGTCGAAAGCTTATTATTAGTTTATTTCTAAAAAAAAAAAAAACGAGCTTATGTGTATAATTAATATTATAACCAACATTGTTTTTGATTAACAAGTTGAGCGCCATAAGACCCGTTCTGGATCTCAACTAGATTTTTGTGTCTGCCAACAATGATTTTAAAATTTTGTTTTCTATTGCCATTATATATAAAATTAAAATAATATTTTTTTTATTGATATTTAAATATGTGTTAAAAATAATAATAAAATTAAGTTGTAGCTATTCATATCAATATATAGTGCAGAATCTGAATATAATAAATTGAAAGATGAGAAACTGATAAAAACGAAGACCAATATTGGGTTAGGTATCATTTAATAAAAGTGTAATATTATTGAGACCCAAATATGGTTTTCACGGCAACGTAAAAAAATTCACCGAGAACCAAATTTGGGTCTCACGGCAATATTGGGAAAAACTATATAATCCCACTGCTCAACTATGCTATAACTCTGGTTTATCTGGTTGCCTTAAATAATATTTTAATTTTTATTCAGACATATAGGCATCTATATGTAATCCGTACTTGAGTATTGATGTATTGGTCCATAGAAAAATAGGTTAAAATTTATTATAAAAGTTATTTGACTGTAGAGAATGTTATTTTATCATGATATTATGTCTAACGGTTAAAATCGGTTCACAATGAAAAAATTCATTGATAATCTGTCATTGATTTCATAATAACATCTACAGGTTTGGAATCACAAATACATTTTTTCAGACTTTATTTACCTTTCAAATCTCATCTATATAATATTATTTTATATTTATACTTGTTTTGATCAATGCGCGTGACGTATGTATTGTACATGACAGCACCTGCTATGTATTTGTCATAAAACAATTGTAAACCAAAGAATAATTTAGAATTTATATAATATGACTACTTTGTCATGCCGCCGCGATACTGCTGAATTTAGAATAAGTAAACATTTACGAGTAAAAAGAATAACAATCCATATGTAGGACTTAGTATATTATATTATGTTATTATTGAGATTTTTTTAATGATTTATATTAGAAATGAAAAAAAAAAACACTACCTGCAAAATATCTGGCACTTGTATCACGTCATCAAATATTTTATTATAAATTATTGTTACAATTAAATTTTTTCAAAACAACCAATATTTTATGACGTTAGGTAGACGTCCAAAGTGTTCCGTCATTTTTTTAAACTATTTCTTCTCATTGATGGGTTTCGTCGATAATTATATACATGCTATCATTACAGTGTTGTAAAGTACTTGAGTAAAAGTAGGTACGTATTTCAATACTTTTTAAGAACATAAATACGTATAATTTATGATTTTGAAAAAATTACATCACCAAACATTTCCTCGAATTATCTGAATTAAAAATTAAATATTAATTAGTAATTTTGCAAATAGTTTAATAATTTTTTTTTAGTTTATGTAATTTCTATTTTAATTTTGATTACTTAAGATAAAAATATAAATTGAGAATATAATATGTAAAAATATATTTTTTATATATTTATTTTATTACCTCAACCAAAAATCAAATACATCGAAAACAGTTTAATATCTATTTTAAAGTTCCACTAAATGATGCAAAGTATATTCTATATACAATTAGAGGTACCTAACATATAAAACATAAAAATCGGTTCAGTTGGTTTGTTCGGTAAACATAAATATTTTATAAAAAATTTGAAAGTATTTAAATGTACCCATCTATGAATTTATTTTTAAAATATTTGTATTTGTACTTGAGTACTTTTTTTTGCTGAAAATTCAAATACGTATTTATTAAATACTTTTTAAAATAAGTATCTGTATCTGTACTAGAATACTTTTAAAAAATATCTTTCACAAGACTGGGCCTATCAAAAACAGGTTGTGTTCCATGAGAACCAATTTTGGATTTCAACTAGATGTTGATGACTGGTCACAATGATTTTAAAATTTTGTTTTCTATAGCCGCGGTATATAAAATTTAAATATATTTTTGAAAATATGCGGTTATATTTGAATATGTCTTATGAAAAATAATAAAACTAAGTTTTCGCTATCCATATTAAAATATAGTGTAGAATCTGAAATTAATAAATTGATTGAAAAGAAACCGATAAAAAACGAAAACCAATATTGGGTAGTTATCATTTGACAAAAATATAATATTTGTGAGACCCAATTGTGGTTCTAATGACAGTGTAGAAAAATTCATAGATAACCAAATTTGGAAAAAAAATTGGAAAAGCCCACATGGCGCTCAACCTGTTGATGATCGTGCATAACACCGCCGAGGACTGATTAGGTCTTTTGTGACGATGAATCGATGATTACACGTTATTTTTCCCTTTCGTTCATTATTGCGTTTGTCGATTTTCAGGCACAAGACTCGTTCATCGGACAAGACACTTGTGACATTAAGTATCAGTTGCACGAAAACTTGTCTTCGGTGCTCACCAGCCAGGCAGGCGTGGAATTACTCAACGAATTGCGACAGAACGTCAAAGACATCTGCTTGGACCCGAAGTCCCACAACGCCATCGTTGCCCTGTTGGACGGTGTCATGGACGTGACGACCGACCCCAACGTCTCGCAATCCCTGGGCAACATATTCTACTGGGCCAGGAAGATCATGAAGGACCCCAACTTCCGTATCGTCTGGCACGAGAACATGAAGGGCGTCAACATGTGTTTCAATAACATCGCGGTCACCAGACAGATAACGGACACGATAATAGACAACTTAAGTTTATTGTTGAATAACCCCAACTTCGACTCGACATTTGAATCGGTGATCCAAAATCTGTCCAAGGTGCTCAACTTCCGCAAGAGCATTATGTACAAAGCTGCGGGTGCCTTATTTTCCAAACCTAAAGCCCCGACGAGTCGTTCGAATTCCAGAAACGGCCGGCAATAAAGTTGTGTCCGTGACAACAAAAATAATATATAGATAAAATAAAAATTATGATAATAATAATAATAATAATAAAACAAGACTTTGCATAAAAGTAAAATTAAAAATAAAAATTACATTTCCAAACGTTTTTAATTCATAAACCAAATAATAATATTGTGAATCATTATTGATGGGTTATTTGTAACTATTATTACTGTACATAATACCCACAATATCACACGACTGTATACGAATAATTATAAGCCAATAAAACATGGGACGACGGAGTTTCTCTTTATAGTCCATATTATAGTTGTACACGCAGATATCTTCATAATTGTATTATAAATTGGGTATTTCGTTTGTTTAGACAAGGGGACAAATGATTTATTGTGCTTTTATATATCGTTTATCATAAACAAACCCTTTCCCTGTGGTCAGAAGCGGATGTAAGTGTTCCAATAAAGTAGAGGGAAATATGTAATGGTATCGGTAACACACTTACAAAATTGTTGTTTTTATCGACTTAACCTAACGGCAGTGGTCAATGATGATGTAGTTTGCAATATAAAATGTATTTATTTTTGTGGTAAAAAATTAACTGCCTACATCGGAATTTTCCGACTAAACGGCCGTTAAATCCTACACACTGACTGTGGTGGTTTTGAGTTTCAACTAGGCACAATAACCACCACTATACGAGGTATACAGTATTATGATCTGAGATTATTGTTTCGATCTCAAGACCGGAGGACGCACTTGGTCGACGATTTAGTGATACTCAAATATTTTGATTTTTCGTAGAAAGCTGTAGAAAGTTTGTAGAAAGCACTTATCTGTTATATCGATTAAATATATACTTTTATTATTATCTCTTTCGGCATAATTGTATAAGTCATCCACAAAAATATCGTCGAATAAGTCGAAATGCTTATATTGTGTAAGTGAACACCTATAGTATATATATATATACTTACGTACGCCATTAAATCGATGTAAAAAAATAATATTAAGGTCAATGTTGTTGGCCATAAAATATCGTTCAGATGGACGTGCCTATGGTATGAAACTGGAGAGGTCTTATTTTGCCTAAGTTTCTAAACCACTTGAGTATACGAAATACGAATCGTATCTCTAGAACTGCTAGAAAACAGCTAGAAAGGAAATTTTTCAATTTTTAGTTATGGATACTAGTAAAAATAAAAAACCTCTATAGGTATAGTGGAAATCCGTAAGGTTTAATATCATTTTTCATTTATAGCCACTGTAGAATAGAGTGTCAGTATTGAATTATTCAATTTGTATAGCTGATTTTCCGAGCAAGAGAGCAGCATCCTTACTCATTTTAATTTATTCAATTCAAGACTGCCTTTTTTTGATCTGTCGTAGTTTCAAAATGAAAAGGTTCTAAATCAATTTTTTTGAAAAATGGTTTTTTGCATATTATTATTTAATATTTTTTGTTGTATAATTCAATCCTGAAATCGTTTCAATCCGTTGATTATTCAATGAGATACAGACAATGAAAAGTTCTAATTCATACGTGAATGATATAGGTAAGAGCTAACTTAAAAACTTTCCCCTGAACAATTACAAAAATTACGTACATTCTGAGATGACGATGTGGCCTTCTTGCGCTTAATAAAAACTAATCATCGTGTTTTAATGTTTAGTGCACGAAACAGCAATATTTATAGAGTTGTGGCGGTGTTGCATTTTATAATTTGTGACGATATCATAATAATATTATTGAGGCTAGAATACGAAATACGACCGTCCGTCTATTGTATATATAAATAGAAATGTTTTACTGCAACGTCTCAAAATATAGCACTGTAGAGTTTACTTAAAAAAAACTGTCAAAGGCCTTAACTTTTTGGGTTTATGACAGAGTTTCATAATATTCGAAAAAGTCATTCAATTGTCAAGCATAATATTACGTTTGCAAGTATTTAATTTCTTATAGTTCCAAACGCATGGGCATAGAACTATTCGAGTTATCTTAGATTTAAACTTCTGATCGCTTTTCATCTAAACTATAAATTTCGAGTCGTGTCAGTGTATTGAGGAGGTGCGAAATATTACGCGCCACAATATAGATACCAATATTATGACAATATGTATGTATCGTATTGTCATGTAAAATATAATATTAATATATTATTATATGTATATAATAGGTATACGTACAATAGTACAATTCATTATAAACCATTACGACCGTTTTAAATATTATGAAAACTCGTAATGTGTAACAATCATATTCCACAGGTGGGTGCCTACGTTTATCGGTATTTCGATCGACGAGCACTTATTTTAATATACCTACGCAGGTCGTCGCCGGTTATGTTTGGTAGGCACCTAAACTGTTCTCGTAACCGTCTGTTTACAGGAGTGGCGAACACATGTCGATAATGACGCGGACCGTATGTTAATAATATTATATTATTGACACGTCGAATTATTGTGGTAATAATGACGGTGTATAATATCATTGTTATAATAGGTATCCGCACAGTCGAAGTCAAATAGGCGTGTGTGCGAAAAAAACAACTTAAAAAAAAAAAAAAAACGACCTGGTAAAACAACAATTATTGACGTTTGCTATAATAATAATATAATAGTACAATATGATAGACGACTACTACATTATGTCAGCTCACAGAATACATTTCGTAGTAAACATATTATTATTATTATTATTATTATTATTATTGTTTTGTTACACGCACATGCCGTCGTCAGAAGTCACGTGGGCCCATATAATATGTATACATATTATTATAATATTACCTACACCCCCTTGGGGTCTGCTACCGGTTACCACACAACGGAACTTTAGGTATATTCCTCTATACGCGAATATTATGCGACTAAGAGTTGATACTATGATATTATACTCGTATTTTATGTCCTCCGAGTATTTATCTCGATAAAACACAACGCGATCCTCTGAATACATGAACGACACTATTGACGATTTCCAATTGACGATTTCCTAATTTAATCCAAAATACACTTGGGTTCACAACATCGACGAAAAAATTGCTCGTAAACAATACGCCAAACGATTACGAAACAGCTTTGAAATCATCTTCGTTTGTACTCGTAACCACGTCATTAACAAACTTATGAAAAATGGACACTAATATCGACCTGACGTGAGAGCAGAGACTCGTTCAAACAAGTATATGAAAAAAATAAAATAAATATTTAGCGCTTCACATCTCTAAACAAAATCTCTGAAATTTCCGTCAAATTCAATCGAGTGAAAATTAACTATATAATCTATAGTGAATTATATTTTCTACTGTGTTCATAAATTTCGTGCTGCATAAGTTACACTGTTCGGGGTAGAAAGATTGGGTGTATAATTTACAATAAGTTAAAACGCATATATTGACTTGGCCCGCGTTAGTAGCAAGTACAATGTACAAGCACTATAGCGACCAGTCTATCTCATCTCCAACCACAACCACGGGATGCGAGCAGCCCGACCGGGTTGACTCTCCCACCGAGTCGGTAACCGTGAGGTGGGACGAGGGGACTGTGTCGCGTACAACGGTCGGCGGAAAAGGCGATTCGAGATCCACCATCGGACCGATAACATATCGTCCGACGTTTTAAACTCATCTGCCCGAGCGGCAATATAATCGCAATATTATAATACATAATTTGTGACATCCTTAAAGTGTTTTTTCATCACCTCAATCCTAACCAAACACTTCGGCCGGACCACGATCAACCTTGAAACAATCATCGTGTCCCCGTCAATATATAGGTAGGCAGTATAATATAAATATTTATCTGACGTTGCTAGCTTAACTGCGCAAGTCGTATAATTGTACCTATGTTATTTTAAACATAATAATGAGACGACGGATTCTTGCACCGGTGTACTGCAGTAAACGCATATTATGACGTTCTATTAGTTCAAATGCCAAAATATTTATAGAACATTAAGTGCCATAATAGGTAATATACAACATTTACCTGCAAATAAATATCTAATACTGGTAATAGTGGTATGATTATATGTATAAATGTATAATATATGACCACTCAGAAATTCAAGAGGGGTAGATGAAGGGTGTGCAGAGTAAAATATGTATAAATGTAAAATGTAAAATACGAAATTTCTTGACAATGTCTCGGGTCCGTGAAATTGGCCACACAATGTCAACATTTTGGCTTCAAATGTTGTCAATAATTTTTTCAGTCATTTGTAGGCACAATTTGGTAATTTGCAAGTACCTACAGCCGTTTACAATTATCCTCAAAAGTTTAAATCACGGCTAACTTCCTCGAAACTTGGTTGTTTTGGCATTTCAAAGCTTTTGACTGCTCCAAATCGTCATGCGCAATTCGTAAGTAAAAGCCCGAATTTAGAATTTGTAAGTCATCCCTTACTTATTATTCCCCCCAAAAGAAGTTAATTTGGCCGTCTTTTGTCGAGCTTTTTGAACTTTGACTATTCCAAATCGTCCTGTGTAAGTATTTGTATGCGCGAATTCGCGAAAATCACGAAAATCGCGAAGGACAATATGGAACAGTCAAAGTTCGCGGGCTTACAAATACTTACGAATTGCGCAAGACGATTTGGAGCAGTCAAAAGCTTTGAAATGCCAAAACAGCCAAGTTTCACGGAAGTTAGCCGTTTAACTTTTGAGGATAATTGTAAACGGCTGCAAATTACCAAATTGTGTTTGCAAATGACTTACTAATTATTGACAACACTTGGAGCCAAAATTTAGACATTGTGTGGCCAACTTCACGGACCTCAATGTCTCGAGGTCCTATATTGATATATTATAAAGTTACGTAATAATAATGCAAAACTAAATTGGTGCCTTATTATTATTTTGTGAAAACAAAAAATAAAAATAATATTTGAAAAACAAAATATAATATTTTAATTGCCGACGGTAATAATATTATTATTGACACGCGCTTCGTCAGAGTTGTCGTGTTTTATAATGAACCTACCCATTGTGCACTCGTGAAAATATTGATAAATAAATATAATACACAATGTACGTGTAACTCTCGTAACTAACCCGAAACGAAAACGAAAATAACATTGAAGCACGTGTGTGTCAAAAAATTGATATTTATATAAAATAAATACTTTATTCTACCGACAACAATAAAATATGACTAAATAATCCGGACAACTGAGACAATAATGAACACATCAACGTAGATTATAGCAGTGAATCAATTTTGCATAACTTGTACACGCATATTATAGCTGGCTATTGTTATTACTGTTATTTACTGGATGAATAACTCGGTTTTGCCCATGTACAGTTGTCTTAGTGTTATAAGTTTTTTTTTTGTAAGTTTTTATATCACAATATGTAGAGGTTGCCTTTAAATCATTATCATGATTAATATTAGAATATTACCTATTATTTATTACATTATCTTGAATCTTGATTTATTAAAAAAATAATTGTTTCTGGGTAGGTATACTGTTCTAAAAATATATTAAGTGGACGTAACACTGGCATTTGTTGTCTCCGTCTTACCAGTGCGTAACATAGCAAAATTTCACTCAGCAGAACACCTGTAGCTATGTTGGTTTAAATATTAGAATAAATTGACCTACTATGAAACTTGATGGTAAGAACATTATCTGTGTTCGAACGTTGGTTTTTTACGATAATTCAGTTTTTAAGTGGGTTACGAGCATTTTAATTTACGAATAACTTGCTAAAAAATTTAACTATCGTAAAAAACCAACATACAAATACAAATAATGTTGTTAAAAACAATATTCATAAAATTATTCATAATGGATCAATTCACTCTAATTTTTAAACTAACGAAGCTACACGTGTTTTGCTGTTCGTAAATGTTCAATTTTACCCACTTGTAAGACGGAGACAACAAATACCAGTGTTACGTCGAATTTTATCTCATATCTCAAAATCTTTGTTTGAGCCTCGAGGAATTCTTTAAAATGTGAAATTTCGAAAATCCTTACTTAGTGGATCTCTACATCATAAAACAAAACTGTTGATAACTGTCAATACTGACTACTGTGATGTATGTGATGAATGATGACGAATGAGTCAGCTTAGTCATTTAGTCAGGACAAGTTCTTTTATATTAATAGATTATTTTTGTTAGGGAGTTGAATGCAATTCGAAGTGTCGATATGACTTATGCTATAGTATATTATATTATTATCTCAAATATGGCTACTTTAAATAAATAATAATTATAAAAAATTCTGAACAAAAATATCTGTATAGCAGGTCTTATATGCTCAATTTTGTCGATGATTTGTTGAAATTAAAATTGCAAAAACAACATCAGAGAGAGTCTTGTCGAATTCATAATTCAGACATAAAAGTATACCTACAAAATCAAGTATATAAGGTACCTTATATATACTACTTAGATTTTTTTAGGTGCTGTGATGTTTAAATATCTCGTTATTTATTCATATACGACGTAATTTTAACCGAATACATACCATACATCTGGGTGTAGGTATGTGTACCATAATTATTATGCGCCTATACTATAATATTGTATAATACTAATTATAATACTAAGACTGAGGTACAGAATGTTCTTGCCTAGATGCCAGGAGATTACAACAAAGAAGTTTAGGTGACTATATATTATGTGTAAATTATGCATTTAACCATTGTCTATTGGGTTTTCTTAAAATTAAGAGGACTAGATACCGACCATTTTTAAGGAGTTAAATATTTAATAATTTATAAAGTGTATAAATTTGTGTTATGAAGTAGTAACACTTATCATTAGTATGTGTGAGTGGGAGACTCCGTATGCACATGCTTAATTTATATGTCAAGGTCTGTGTCTCCAATATGTGTGGTAGACGCGAGTTCTATTTTTCGCTAAAAAGATATTTTATGAAATGTACTTTTTATCCATCCTACCTAAAAAATCTAAAAATACTTGATTTTTTACACCCGTTTAAAATATATTGTTCACATTTCAAAAAAACATTTATGACATTTATGGCAAAAATAATAGGTCGATAGTTAAATCAAACATTTATAATTATGTTAATTTTAAAATGCCTTAAAAGACATAAAATAGGTACTTAACATAAGTGCCTTATGTAAATGAGGCCCGGAAATTAAACAGTGAAGTTTTCATAATTATCGGCAGTTTATGAGTTGCTCATTAGTTTTTTGGTAAGAGTATAGGTATAAGTTTTAAGATGAGAATAATTCAAAAATATGTTATCAAGTTTAAATTTTTTATTTTTAATTTACGAAATTCAAAAATAGAAACATATTAAACTTAGAGGAATGAGAATTTGATTTTAAATACAGATAGTTTGAGAAAGTATTACTTATAAATACTTTTCCCAAGTACTTTTATTCAAATACCTACTTAACAAGACTGCATCCAATTAACTGTTACATTTAATAAATTGTATTATTTCTGTAGGTTTATTGGTAGGTACTGACATCTGACATTTACAAGTGTTATTTACAAGTTTATATTATAGAAATATAATATAAGTGTTATTCATTAGAAAATGTATATAGAAATATAATAGAATCTATTAAATAGATGACTATATTACATTTGCAGATAACTTAATGCTTACAGTACACCCAGCCAATACTATATAGTATGTAAAATAGTAAAAACAATTTTCATTTGGTATTTAAATTTTTAAAAAACACACAAGTTTCAATTTCGAACAAAGCACCTTTAAAAAAAAAACCATATTATCCATTAGGAAAAATTGACAATTTTACATAATTGTTCAATTGTGCCAGATGTGTAAATTGAATATCACATTATGTAGATTTTCAAAAATATCCAGCTCCACGGTCGTGGTGAGAGCTAAGTAAAAAAAAAAAATAACTGCACGACGGTGTGTGTATAGTATACCGAAGCAGAAGTTGCCTATTCAAACTGTGTAAAATACAGGTAAATTTGTTATACGACATAACTAATTTTCTAGTGCATCTCAATTAACTCCTAGTAAACTCCAAAACATCAGAAATTTTTTGTGGAACGTGCTTTGTAAAAATCATCAAAATCATACTTTTAAGTCGCATTCAGCTTTGCCAATGTTACTAACAATATTACCATTCTTAATTCTTATAGATTATTGTGTAAATAATCAATAGGTATTTAATAACGATAAAAATTAGTGATATCACAACAAAAACTCTTCTTAAACTAAAAATGGCTAAGTAAAAAAAAATATAAGATTTTTAAGCACTATAAAGATGTGATATCATGAATGAACGCTCAGTATATTGTATTTAAGTAAACTTTTTTTGTTTCAATAATTTATTTACTTGGAGAGGAATTATTCCTTAAAAAAAACAAAGTGTGATGAACAAAATAATTAAATGGTGAAGGGCTATTAGAATACCTATAACTTATTATTATTTTAAAAATATTATTGTTAATATTGATCTGCTATCCTAAATAATTCCTCGCCAAGTAAATAAATTAATGAAACAAAATAAATTTACTTAAATTCAATATAATTAGCATTTAATATCACATCTTTATAGTGCTTAAAAATATTATATTTTTTTTACTTGGCCATTTTTACACATAGTATACTAAGGGTTTTTGTTGTGATACAAATGTACATTACAATAATACCAATATATACCATCATAAAGTGTATAAAGTTTAAGTGACTTGTAAGTGTCCAAGTTACATAATATGTCATGGACATTGAACTGAATTTATTTTGAAGTTTTGAAAAGATAAATTCCAATCACTATTTATTTAAAATGTTTAAATGCATTGTGATGTGTGAAGAATGTACATTTTCAATAATATTCAAATATACCTACATAACAATAAACAATTAAATCATAAAGTGTATAAAGATTCAGTAAATTTTAAGTGACAAAGTCATATAATATGTCATAAATGTTTATCTGTACTTAATCTGAAGTTTTGAAAAATCAATAATAGTCATTACCTATTTATTTGAAATTTTGTTTTAATAAATTGTGAAGTACGTACATTTACAAAAAATATTCTAATATACATAACAATTAAATCATAAAGTTTCAGTAACTTGTAAGTGTCTAAAATACATAATATACCATCTAAATTAATTTTATGGTTTTGAAACAAATCAATTGTATTCATTATTTATTTAAAATGTTGAAATATAATGTGAAGTAGGTACCTATGTAGATTTTCAAAAATATTCAAATATACATAACAACACCATCATAAAGTGTAATATGTCAGTGATTTATAAGTGTCTAAGTTACATAATATGGCATGTACATTGAACTGAATTAATTTTGAAATGTTGAAAAAAATCAATAACAGTCATTACCTATTTATTTGAAATGTTGTTTTAATTGTAAAGTATGTAGATTTTTAACAAATATTAAAATATACATAACAATTGAATCATAAAGTTTCAGTAACTTGTAAGTGTCTATCATACATAATGTACCATCTAAATTTATTTTAAAGTTTTGTAACAAATCAATTACAATAATTAGGTATTGATTTAAAATGTTGAAGTAGGTAGGTATATTGTGAAGTAGGTATGCAGGTTTTCAAAAATCTTCAAGTATACATAACAATACAAACATAAAGTGTATAAAGTTTCAGTAACTAATACGTGACAAAGTTACATAATATGTCATAAATATTTATCTGAACTTAATCTAAAGTTTTGAAAAAATCCATAACAGTCATAACCTATTTATTTGAAATGTTGTTTTAATTGTGAAGTATGTAAATTTAAAAAAAAATATTCAAGTATACATAACAATACAATCATAAAGTGCATAACGTTTCAGTAACTTGTAAGTGTCTAAGATAGATAATATGTTACCCTAAATTTATTTTGAAGTTTTGAAAAATAATAATTACAACCATTATTGTTTTAAAATGTTGAAATATATTGTAAAGTAGGTAATAGGTTTTTAAACATTTTCAAATATACATAAAAATACAAACATAAAGTGTATAAAATGTCAGTGACTTGTAATAGGTAGTAGTGTCTAAGGTTTGCATATTATGTCATTCGTGTTTATCTGAATTTATTTTGAAATTTTGAGAAAAATCAATTACAATCATTATTTATTTAAAATGTTGAAATACATTGTGCATTGTAAAGTATGTGGATTTTCAAAAATATTCAAATATACATAACAATACAATCATAAAGTGTATAAAATAACAGTAACTTATAAGTGACAAAGTTATATAATATATGCTATAAACGTATCTGACCTTAACCTGAAGTTTTGAAAAAATCAATTACAATCATTATTTTTTTTTAAATGTTGATATATATTGTGAAGTATTTAGATTTTCAAAAATATTCAAATATACATAACTCTACCATCATAAAGTGTATAATATGTCAGTAACTTGTAATAGTGTCTAAGTTAACATATTATATGTCATTCACATTTATCTGAATTGAATCTTAAGTTTAAAAAAAATAAATTCCAATCAATATTTATTTAAAATGTTGAAATGATTCGTAATTTGTGAAGAATGTAGATTTTCAATAATATTCAAATATACATAACAATTCAATCATAAAGTGTATAAAGATTCAGTAACTTTTAAGTGACAAAGTCATGTAATATGTCATACATTTTTATCTGAACTTAATCTGAAGTTTTGAAAAAATCAGTAATAGTCATTACCTATGTATTTGAAATGTTGTTTTAATAAATTGTGAAGTATGTAGATCTTTAAAAAAATATTCAAATATACATATCAATATAATCATAAAGTCCATAACGTTTCAGTAACTTGTAAGTTTCTAAGATAGATAAATAAGATAATATGTTATCTGAATTAATTTTGCAGTTTTGAAAAAACCAATTACAATCATTATTGTTTTAAAATTTTGAAATACATAGTTAAGTCTGTAGATTTTTAATAATATAATAATATTTAAATGTACATAACATTTAAATCATTAAGTTTCAGTAACTTGTAAATGTCTAAGATACATAATATATCATCTAAATTTATTTTAAAATTTTAAAAAATCAATTACAATCATTAGGTATTGATTTAAAATGTTGAAATATATTGTGAAGTAGGTATGCAGGTTTTCAAAAATCTTCAAGTATACATAACAATGCAAACATAAATTGTATAAAGTTTCAGTAACTAATAAGTGACAAAGTACATAATATGTCATTAATGTTTATCTGAACTTATTTGAATTTTAAAAAAATCAATTACAGTCATTTCCTATCTTTTTGAAATGTTGTTTTAAAAAAAATCAATTACAATCATTATTTATTTAAAATGTTGAAATAGGTACACCTATTGTTAAGTATGTAGATTTTCAAAAATATTCAAATATACATAACAATACCATCATAAAGTATATAAAATGTCCGTGACATGTAATAGTGTCTAAGTTATACGTATTATAAAAGTTTTGAAAAAATAATAACAGTCATTAGTCATTACCTATTTGTTTTAAATGTTGAAATTGTGATTTGCTAAGCATGTAGATTTTCAAAAAATATTCAAATAAACATAAAAATACAATCATAAAGTGTATAAAGTTTCAGTAACTTGTAAGTGTCTAGGTTACATGATATGTTATCTGAATTCATTTTGAAGTTTTCAAAAAATCAATTACAATCATTATTTAAAATGTTGAAATATATTGTGAAGTAAAGCATATACAATATACATATTATTACAATATACATTATGTTAATTTATGTTCTGCTAATTAAATAACTCATAGAAAAGTATATAATATGATGGTGTTCATTAATGAACTTAGCAGTTCAATTAAGTTCCATTTACGTAGGTAGTACAAATTCTTCTAAATAAATAGATTACTAACTTATTATCTAGGTACTATCGGGACTTGAAGTCCACTCTTTGAACAATAAAATATAGTTAATTAACTATTGCGAAAACAATCATTGCCTACCTAACTGTATTTTTTTTATACAACCAAACAAAATATGGTAAGCAATTATAGATTGGTATTTCATTTTAGTTAATACAATTTGACATTAAATCGACAAAATATAACGTTTGATCAAAAAAAGACTTTTACATGCGTTAATTTAATTTTCCTTTTAATAGAAGTTTTTCAACATAATATTATAAAATAAAATATAGCTTATATACATAAAAAAAAAAAATTCACAAATTAAAACAAAATTAGGACAACAACAATTATTAAGTTACAATGTTATAACAGTGTTATAAAGAAAATTTTGGTATAAAGCACCGTTTTAAGTATAAATTTATGTTTTTTTTTTTTTTTGTTTAACTAAAAATAAAATATTACATTTGAATTATATATAGTAATGTAAAATCTAGAAAGAACAAAGAACAACTTTTAATCTATTATTGTATACCTCCTAATGTATATAAATATATATATTTTTTTATTTCTTAATCAAATATATAATAATACATATATATATATATATACATTATGACAATAGGCGAGTGTATTTGTGAAATTACTTTAAGTATTACCGTCAAGTTAAATCGCGAGAACAAAACGTTTTTAACAATCAATAAACTCCGTTGGTTTCGTCGTAGAAATATAAAACAGAAATGTAAAGGTATAATATTATCCCCGTTGGTTAACTCATTCTACTTAAAAATTGTAATAAAAATAGAAGTTGATAACGCAATAAAACGAACTCTGTGCATAATATTATTATCACGTCATAACAACTACAACTGCGCTCGTCGCATTATAATATTGTACAAAATTATTTTGATTTACAAACAGATAATAATATCATTGTAACGCCTATTTCAGACGAGTGTCGTAAACTCGTATTGTTATTCTTAAATAATAATATTATTACTATTAGTCATTAGTAAATAACACAGAAGCCAAACAAACAGAAGAAACGTAATATTTTCGCGTCGGCACCACCCTCTAGCATCTGCGCACATTTTTACATAACGACATATTATATTATTATTAACCTATTATTAGCATTTTATAATGATATATTTATATAATAATATTAGGTACCTATTTAATAATTATACATAAAATATAATAATGTGATAACTCTATTTCTACGCGCTAAAAATTGTATAGTAGTCATTTTAGACATAATACCTATTATTATATGATATTATTATTTATTAACTCCTTACTATACTAAATGTTTTAATACTTTTTTTTTTAATATTACGCAACGAAAATAAACAATATTATATAATCGTTTAAAACATATGTTATATTATCAATAAACGGGCAAACAACATAATATTATAATATTATTAACGCACTTTGTTATAATAATTTACACAGAAAAAAAAAAAAAAAACCAAACAAGGAAACAAACGGACCTCCTCTCTGTCGTATATCGCCACCCCCTCCCCAAAAAACGGGCTGCCACGCATCAGGGTGCAGGCGGCTATTTTCGGGGGTGAAATAAATAAATATATATATATTATATGCGTAATATTATATGTACATCGCGTTTTCGATTTCCGTCCGTTTCCTCGTCTGTTCGATTGGATCCGTGCGAGAGGGGGGGAGGAGGGAGACGAATATAAAACATCAATTATAGTCGTCGCCTTGCGCCGGACCCGACGACACCACCTGCGAGTGTGACAGCCTATTATGACCAGCCACCGGTCAATTTGTGGAACAGCTCCTCGTTCAGCGTCTGGTTCACCTCTTTGGAACGCATCGACAAGAATATGTAGCCGCCGATGAACTCGTGTATCACCTTGCAGTCGGCCGACTGGCAGGCGAATATTATGTTGCCCTCTTCGAACTGCACCATCATGTGCTTCACCTCCCAGTTGATGTTCCACGCCTGGACGGGGAGAGACAAAACGCGTGAGAAGAAATCATTTAACCGCGGGCGGGACTGTGGGTGGGGCAATGGCGAGAACGGAGCTTTGCGAAGCCGGATTCACCGCAGTAGTGAGTCGTGTCGTGTCGATCAAATCGCATTCAACAGTTGAGCGTATATACCACTATACCAAGGCATATGGAGCATATACAGCTCAACTCTTAACCCAATACACGGTTACCCGTTGTATACGGTTACCGAGCCCTCGCACGACTGCGCCGACACACGACTTTGGCTGCAGCGAATCCGGCGATATTCGCGGTCATGATGTTATAATATTATATACCTTCATTGTGTTATATCTCCATGTTTTTATGTGATCGCCGGTCGCGATGTCCATGCGCATCAGACGGTTGTACGCTATGCCCAGCAGCTCTTCTTTTTTGTGGCCCATGAACTTGACGACGAACAGCGAGATGCCGAACTCGGGCAACGACTGCCACGCTTTGATGTAGTTCATCTTGGCCTCCATCAAAGTCAGTTCCTTGAGGTTGGCGTGCGCTTCGAGTATGCGCTGGACCAGCTACACGAAAAAAAAAAACGATTTTTTAGTGTCCATAATGATATTATAAATGTTTAGTCAGTTGAAAAAAAGTCAGTTTATTTTTATAATTTACCAACTAGGTCACGTCATTATAGTGGCTGTGAAATCTCCAAATTTTTAAAATAATAGGTAACTATAAACGTTAAGTTAAAAATGTATCCTATACTTATAATATCATATATAAAATTAACTAAAGCGTTAGGTTATAAATTAAAAAAAAATAAAAATATAACTTTTTGGCTAGTTAATCTCCGGTGATGGGTATTCATTTTCATGGCCCGGTCGTGCGTGACCATACCGACAGTAGTGCTTACCTTTCCCTTGAGTTTTCTGGAAAACCTGTGCGGTATATAGTCCTCGACCGAGATGTCCAGCATGGACGGGCTAATGACGGGTGACTGGATGATCGACGGATGTTGCATCTCGAGGAACGCTTTGATCGATTTGACCTCAGACTCGTAAGAGTGATCCGACAACGGGCGCCCTTTGGCCGCCAGTCTGCATGCAGCCATCCATTTGGCGTACTGCTCCTCCTATATAATATAATATAGAAGGGTGAACAAAAGTCAACAATCATTTCTACGTTACAATATTCAATTTAGTAGAGGGTCTAAACACTTACGCTTTCGCATCTAATACACATCTCGGTCATGCCATCCGAGCTGGGCACTTCCAGCTTTATACCGAACTTGTTCTGTGAAATGTTCACGTCAGGTGTCACCTCGCATCCCTTGAGACTGACACTGTGCACGGGCAGTGCGCCTACTTCGGCGTCTTCCGCCGTCTTGTACATCCTCAAATGCAAATCTCGGCATGTAAACCAATACCGTTTGAACGCTTTCAGAGTAAATTTCTTGGGCCTATAAACAGAGAGTCGCACGATTATTACAATTACACCGGTTCACCGTGTTTTATATCAACCTAAGTGTATAGTCGACATTAATTACTCACTTCAAAAATCTCAAGTAATCGGACAACTCTGGGGCATGGGCCAAATTGTTGACATTGCTCTGTGGCTGAAACCCTTCAAGAGTAATTTGAAGATCCGACAGAGCAGCATCGATGTCGTCATCTCCACCCGTTGTCTCCAAAAGCGGTTGTGGTACACTGGCTTTTAGATTTATTTGAACCTGAAGTACAAAATAATTATCAATACATTTATATTCATGGTATTTCAACAAAAGTTTTCATTGGTGTCCAACGGGACAGTCGTAACAAGCACTAAAAATTATTTTAACTTTGAAATGACGCGATTAACTACACAGTATATATAATTATATGTAAGTATACTTGGATATTTATAAGCATTTTAGTATAATATTTTAAGCACGACATATGATTATGACGTACTTGTAGCGCAGCAAACATTAAAGCTTCCTCTTCTGTACAATCGATTTCACCACTCAACAAACTCCATTTGGCTTGTTCGTATATTTGGTTTATGCGAATAGAATCTAGCCTGGGATTCAAATCGTAGAAAGAATAAAATTTGAACCGCAATTTCAACAAGTCGTATTCCCGGACGCCTTGTTCCATTATCGATAGTGACGAGTCCAACCATCTGTAGGTTTACAAAACTTTTAAGTTATACCTTCGACGTTACTATAATATATTATACGTTAAGGAAAAATACTCACGCTACGTTCATTCTGGCTTTTTCCACCAGCGACTTCGGTTTCAAAACTTTGCTGCGCACCTCTTGATTCAACGAGAGTGGGCTGTTGGCCAAAGACGTATCCAGGGACCCGTTCAACATTTCCAGTGACGTTACGTTGCCGTTCATTTCCGGTTTGCTGTATCCTTTCTTCCAAGTGCCATTTTGCTGTGGAACGAATTAAAAAAAAAATAATAAAAATTGTAAAATACGTACTCTCACGTATAATGATATAATAACAGCCGCCGGTTTATAGCTTTTCGATAGACTTCTGTATATATAGGTGGTACTCACAGACACTGGAGAACTGATGGGCGTAGAATGGTGTTTCAGTGGGGCGCATATGAACGGCGAAGACGACGTCATGTCCAGACTTCCAGTGGATCCGGACGGGCTGTGGCTGTGAACGGCGAATGAGTTGGTGTCGGCCGACGGCGTTTGACCGCCGTTGTATTGCATCTCTTTCATGTTGTGCTTCAGGTGATACGGTTCCAGGGGCTTGCTCAGGGACAATTCTTCCGGGTGTCTGATATCTGCACAGAAAAATACGTTTTCGTAAATAAAAATATTACCCCTCCGCGTCGAATATAGAAGTATATAGCTGGTACTGCAGCTGCAGTGCAACAGGTAGTATACTACCTATTGTATATAGTATATATATAGGTATGTACGCCATAAAATCGGCTAGTCGGCGGATATAATATTATTATACTCACTCAGCTCTTTGCATATCTGTATGACGGCGTTGAATGTTTTTATAGAAAAGTCCACGCGCATGTCCACGTACCGGAGGTCGGGCAGCTGGATGCGTGCAGTCTTGTGCATCCTGGTGAATTGCAGCTTGGCGTCCGCTTGCACTCCGTACTGATCCAAAGTCGATCGGGTCCTGGTGAGCCACGAGTTACGGTTCGGCCACCAGAGAGCGTGATCCGACCAGTCCATGGCTATATCTGTAAAAAAAAAATTTCGAAATCAGTATTGACATTACAGTTTTACAACTCGTATTAGTTGGCCTACAAAATAGTGTATTGTATAGTGTTTGTTTGTTTTTTGCGTTCATTCGTAAGACCAAACGATTTTCATTAGGACAGTATTATTATGTGTTATAGCTGGGTGTATGTAATCGGTTGGTCCCCCGGTTCCTATACCTGGTTTCGTAATTACCCCTTACCAACTGCAGTAGTTATTCGCTAATTGCGAACGTAATATAATATAATATATTACATATAGGTATAGTACATAATATATATATATATGTCTAATAATATTACTGCCTACGACAAGAGTCGCCAACTTTTATGTACATAAATATAGAATTGTATACTGTAAAAGCACATATACGTGGTTATTTATGCATACAAAACTACCTACGAAATACGTTATATTTTTTCCTTTTGCGGATGTTGATCAAGTCCAGTTATATATTGCACACGCGTGCGTTGCACCGTTTAAGAGCCGTCGTCGAAACAAACGAATACAATTAATGTTTTGTAAACAATAAGGTATAATGAAAAATATAGATTCATGTCTGCAGTTTATATATATATATCAATTGGATTTGTTTGAGTTCTATACGGAAACGTTTTAATAGAATTCAATTTGCTTACGCACGCACAGTACAATAATCAATAAAATTATTTAAAAAACAAATCGATCGACGATTAATTGCAAGGCATTAATGCATCAATTGCAACAATGTGGGTAATAAGTATAATAATACGTGCAGAGTACATTCGTCTCGTCCGCACCGAGGTCATAATTTTTACGATATAGGTGAGAATTGGACGTATTTTCGTATACTTAACGACCCACGTGAAACATTTATGACTTATGAGTAACAACAAGATCTTATGGTCATCTCGTCTGAATTTATCATGCGTTGATTGCGTACGACTGTCATCAACGGCCTAACATTCCGAGCAATACTCATTAAAATGTATTTCATCTTCGAGGAATGTACCTACGCAGTAGTCTATATGTACGCGTCAGATTCTTCCTGGGTCGAAAGTACTTGTATATATATATATATATCGTTTTGCAGTAAAACGTAATTAAACAAAACTCGAAACGAATTTAATATTCTGTTTATTTCTATATACTCGGAACGTATAACCGGAAACCCGCCTAATTCTGGTACCGACTTTTTTTTCACTTTTATTCGGAACTCGATCGAAACGTTTCTTACAACAATATTATTCTTTGAGAATATAATATAGGTACTCGAGACGCCTTGACGTATAATAATAATAATATGTTTATATCAGTACAGTGTAATGAAACGATAACCTAATTAAACTCGCACATCACGCAGACGGTCGCGTCGACTTTCAAACAGCGATAGACGGAATAATAAATAGGGCAGGTCAAGTGTTTTTTTAGCATATAATATTATACAGTCGACGATCGGCGTGTGGAAGTCGTCGATAACAGTATACAATAATAATATGCACAAAATTTGCTCGAGTTTAATTATATAGGTATGCAGGGGGGAGGGGGCTCTTTCGAAAATTTAAATAATTAGTCTCCATTAAAACGTTGCCACGACGCGACGGCCGGATGAGGACCGCCGCGGAATATTATTGTCGCGGTGTACTAATATTATTATTAAATATTATGGTCGATTTGTGTGCTGCGAATACGAGAGACTGCGGTTCGAAATAATATACCTAATATATGTGTCAATATATGCGAGACAATATGCGGTTTTGCGGTCTGTTGCGACGGTATATCGTTGCAGCAACAGGTGCCGAGCAGACCGAAAGAATGACGTAGGTACCTACTACGATAATAATATCATACAGGTAGGTACGAAATGATATTGTTACGAGTGTGGGCACCTCCTACTTGTTATGTCACTCGCAAAAAAACCGCGAGTCGAGAAAGCTGCAGACAATTTGACAAATTTGACACTCTGCAGCGATCGAAGCAGGGGATGCGATCTTTCAGCTGTACAGGGTGACTCTTGCGGTGAAGGCGGTCGATCCAGCGTCGTATATAGTTGATATAATTTTGTATTATGACACGTCGACACTAGGTAATAATAATAATAATACGTCATCCTCATTAGGTCTCGTCGCGGTCGTCGTCGTCGTCGCGGTCGTACGAAAATAATAATAATAATAATAATATCGTGTACGCGCGGCGCAGGTATATGCGCGCATTTTGATATATATATATGATAGTAATATGAAGAAAAAAAAAACCTGCCGCGTGACACGGAATGAAATACGTCTTTGGTCCGGCAAGGTTATAATAATAATATTATTATTATTATTATATAGGTACGCCTTATAACAATTTACACACACATGGTCGCGCGAGGCTGCTGCCGTTGCCGCCGCCGCCGCAGCCGATTTTACCGTAAGCAAACGCCATGTATGGAAACTGAATTCTTCGTGCGGCCGACCGACCGCCGCCACCGGAGCAGCCTCTGTTCAGGAGACTTTCTCTGATTTTCGTCGTCGAGGTTTCGCACGCGTCTTCTCCGCCTGCGTGATTTGCCCACATATTACAATATAATATACATATTCGTGTCCTGGCAGACGACGGTGACGTGGGGGTAGTGGGTATATAGGTACTGTATATGTACTGTGCGGTGTACACCAAGGGTGGACGAGTTGATGAGTACGACCCAGACAAGTTGGGTTATAGTTCAATTGAACCGCCGTCGGTTAAAAGTCGACAAGAACTGAACAAAAAACAAAAATAATCGACTAGGTACAGTTGAGTTGAGAAATGTTAAAAATATAAACTTTTTAACTCGGCTTTTCGTCGAGGTTTCGCACGAGTCTTCTCCGCCTGCGTCTACGCGTGATTTACCTATACATGTTACGATATATATTCGTGTCCGAACTCTGGCAGACGACGATGACGTGGGGGTAGAAGTCAACAAAAACTGAACAAGTCAATGAGTCAAAAAGTTTAAAACAATTTACTTTTCATAACTTGATTTCGAACTTTTTGACGAGTTGTTAAAGTCCACCTTTGAGGTACACGGGAACAACTACAGAAGATGTCCACAACAGGAAAGTGCCCGGTGCCTTGGGGTATTGGCGTTAGTACTCGGCCAAACCGTATATTAAATTGCGACTAATAAGAACATTATAAAACATATTCATCTGTACAATAATTCTATTTTATTTTTTTTGCTATGGCATACCCGGGCGACTATTTAATAACATTATACGCTTGTTTTTCGATGATTTTCTTGACATTTTATCTCACTATTATAATACTATATGATGAGTATGATGACCGTCCGCCTCCCCCACGACTGTTGCGGCAGCGGACTTTCTCTGTCTTTCGTCGAGAGCTCTTCTCCGCCTGCGTCGTTATAATTACCTATTATAATGTCAGTCGTGAATATTCGACTTCAAATCAAAGCTAAAACCCAAAACCCCTCGATGTAACACATGGGCAACTAAACAGCAGGGCCGGTCGATCTCGGAGATTTCAAAGTCTCGGTACCCTTTTGTTAGATCACAATCGACAAAAGGTTTGGCCGCCCCTGAACTATAGTAAACGGGCAAATCTATAGGAAATGGCCAGAAAAGTGACGGGAAGGAGGTATTGATATACCCGTCGTGTTATCGTTGCGATTTTTCAACCAGGAGCCTAATAAGAATATAAAATATATCTATCTGTAATTAGTAATTACATTTTATTTTGTTAAAGCGTTTGTTACGCTCGAAATACGCTTTAATGCTCAATATATTCGCTTGTGCTTTGGTGATTTTTGTTAATGACTCGACTGTTATATTATGACCGGTTAAATAACGACAGATAATATAATATTAACTGATGCATGACAGTCTAAACGATATAACGCCCATACGTATAGTAATATATATATATCTAATGCTAAACCAAAAGTCAAGTGATATAATAGAATACACGAATGGCCTACATCAACAACTGAACCATAAGAAAATATACTCAAGACATAGACTAAGAATTCGACGCACTAAACCCGCGATGATCGACTCGCAGAACTACTATATATGAATCAGTATGGATGTTAGGCGCAAAACTAGTGCATACAAACGATCGAAGACAATTACATAAAAAATTGGTAGGTATATATAATAATATGATTTACAAACTGCAATGCCTATGGCAGCAGCAGCAGCAGAATCGTTTAATTATATTATAGTTTCACGAACTCGAAGACTACGTGCTCTCGACTTGCGTTGGCGTAAACGACTCGATCGACCCGAAAGCGACGTCTTAGCAATATATATGTACAACCTATAATCGAACTGTTACAATGTATCCAAGTCTTATACATGTGTAATATGAGCAAAAGGATCGCCCCACTCGGCCGTCCATATTTTGGCTTTTGCCCCTGGCAAACTCGCAACTATATAGCTATCTATTATAATATTATGCCCCTCGGAATCGGCGAACAGACAATTGTTTCCCGATTGGACGTTATTCCGGAATAATAATAATAGTAAAATATATCGTGATGGTTATTTTTTTTTTTTTTGCCTTCTGCCATCCGCGAGGACTCGCGAACGTGTTATAATAATCGTCATCGACGCGCTAGAGACCGACCAATGAAAAAGCTGCCCGGAGACCGGCTGCCTTATATGGGAGTCAATCCGGCGGTTTGGCTGTCCTTGCCATCGTGTCGTACTATATTATTTAATACTGCTGTGTATTATATGAATTTTTTTTTCCCATTAAATTACAAAAGGGAAAAAACCCAACGCGCATCGTCCTCTAGCGCGGCCACTGCGCGTGCAGCAGCCTTCCAGCCACTATTTTGTATAAATTCACAAACGTATCTGCAGTATCACAATATATTTTACACGATAGTAATATTATCGTATATACACGTATTATAGGTAGGTTCGCTGCACACCATTGCGAAACGCGGTTAACCATGTCGACCGAGGTTAGGAGGAGTTTTCGAGACGCGTTCGCGGGGACCTATCCGTCATCGTGTAGACACGCAATATAATATAATATATAATAATAATCGTTATATATCAATCGGACGACGGTCACGATGAGGTGCGTCGTGTCGCGAGCTTCGGCGAAAAAAGTGCACAGCTGGTGCAAGTGATTCGAGTATAACATATATTATATTATATATATAGGTCGGTAGTATAATATAGTGTCATAATGACGACGATATAATTTGCCGGCCTTGAACGAATTACGCGATTTACGACCGGAATCGAATTCGTCATTTCCCGCGATTGGTTTACTAATGTAAATAAATAACAATATAATATATACGGTGGTGATGCGGATCGACCAACGCGCCCCATCGCGCTGTATACGATTGATATTCGGTTGAGCATTAAATGTTATTTATACAGGGTGTCGAGCATTTCTGCAGGTTTCAAAACTACAACGTATTATCACTCGCAAAAACCGATTTGTTTGTGGGTTGTCGAGTTTTTCCAAAAAAGTGGGAACCCAACGCTGACGGTCACTTCCGAATTCTTTCAAAAAACACCTGGTCGCCTGGACTGCAAAAGTAAACCGACGGCGACCAAAATTATTTCTCTCACGGTTCTTCGACGCGTATAGAGTTGTCGTGGCTGCGTTATATCGTCTGCAATCGGGAATTTTGGGTTTTTTTTCCCGCAGGACATAATCTGTAGTGTGTGGAACACCCTGTATATTATATTACTACTCTGCTTCGATGGAAACTGCCGCGGACACCGCGACGAGGGACAGCCGACGACGATATATTATTATTATTATTATTATGTGCATCCGACGGTCGTCAGACGGATTTCGCGGCGATAGGGACGCAGCAGCAATATAAATAAACATCGCGACTCACCCGACTGCGCAGACCGTAATTCGTCGTACTTGTCTGAAATAAATGAATAGGAATAGAAGTATAAAGGTCCGGAAAAGGGAGGACGATAACGTGTGTGGCGAGACTCGATTTAGACTATATATCTACAATAAAGAGTCGAACGGTTCCATTCGACCACCTTATATATATATATACCTAGATGTGTACACACATATATATATTCGAAACAGTTATATATAGATGTGTGTGTACATACGATAATCAACGGAGTAGAGCATGACGAGCACACGCCCCGAAAAACGGGACCGTTTGTGGGTTATATTTTCTCCCCGCTCGCGATTTCTTTAAGGGACCGAACGCGGACAGACATTATATTATTATTATTATTATTGGTGTGTTATTATGTGTCGTTATTGTGGGATACTATTATTATATATTATTATGTGTACTCGCAGTGTATATAGTATATATAATAATATAACATAATATATAATGGTATACCAACAGACCGTTAAAAAAAAAAAAGCGTCTCTCGATAATGACACAGTAACGAACAACGATTTTCTTCGCAGTCGCCTGAGCGTCTGCTCGAACCGCCTCTATAGAGAGGTACTGCTGAACCGGAACGATTTCAGACCGAAAATCCCTGGAGTTTTGGAAAAACGTCAATGCGCACTTAATTACACCGTCGTTTTTGGGCTTATGTATGGGTACCTACTATCGAAACCAGTTTCGTGGAGTATTTTCTTTATCCATTGACTCGAAGCTGTACGATCACAATGGACCACGTAATAATACCCCCAAGTACCCACGTCCCATATACCCCCTTATTATATAGGTATTATTACAACAGCGTATGTATAATATACGACTTTGATTCTTATTCACATATAGGCGGGTAGATATTATACATAGGTATACATATATATATCACGCTGCAGACGACGTTTCGTTTGGTGTACGGTCGAAGAGACGATTAAAAATTATTAACGCGAAAAGTGTTGGTTTCGTTCCCTCGATTCGTTTCAATAGCCCGTCACAATGATGATATAATATTATATAGGTTTTGTAACTCTAAGAGGGCACATATTATTACCTATTACTATTATTATTTATCGCGACAATTACTGCATAGGTCGTTTTAATTTTTTTTCATTATTGTTGTATATTTTCAGTCGGCCAGCCATATCTATATCGTCTCCGCCGGCGGTCGCCCATTGTTTTGTTTTTGTTTTTTTTTTCAGACGAATTCACCTCCACAATATTAAATACACAATATGGCGTCCACCGTACAGCAATAAAGTCGGATCTGCTGGCCGGCACGAGATATAGTGATCGGTCTAAACACACATACATTACGCGATATTCCCACGGAAAGGTCTGCAGGAACCCGCGGGGGCGCACGCGGTTATCTTGATTTCTGATTTCGTTTACCATGAATGGGCCCGTCGTCGAGATTCACCTCGGCCGATTTCACGGTACCTACCTAGCCTATATACATATACACCTGGTACCCACCATTATTATTATACCAGCTAGCAGCAGCTATACCTATACCTATGTCGGAGACGAGTATACGATTTCGTTTGCAAAAGCGACTCGGCGGCGACTTCACAGGAGTTCGTGAACGTTTTGCATGATAATATAAAATTCACTTGTGGGTTTATTTCAGAGGCGGATGTCAAAATATCACGTACTCATTACCTATTTAGACAAATTTACCTCCATAATATTAAATATACAATACAAGGCGTCCGCCGTAGCAATAAAGTCGGATCTGCTGCCGGTAGATAATATTGTGATCGGTCTATAAACACACATACATTACGCGGTATTCCCAAGAAAAGGTCTGCAGGGAGGGGGAGGGGGTTGCACTCGGTTATCTCTTTTTCGGTTTTTTTTTACCGTGAATGGGCTCGTCGTCGATTTCACGATTTCACGGTATACCTACCTAACCCATATATGTATATACAAATGTAACCTTTGTCGGAGATTTCGTATGCAAAAGCGACTCGGCGGCGACTTCACAGGAGGAGTTCGTGAACGTTTTGCACGATAATATAATATTATAAAATTCGTCGCCACTTGTGCGTTTATTTCGGCGGCGGACGCCATGTCAAAATATCACGTACGTCACAATTGAATAACGTGCAATATGTGCATTGTATATATATATACATATTATAGTCGTGTCGTATTTATAGAGATGTCGGACTGCCAAAAAATGTTGTACGTTGTTATTTCGCTGCTGTTGTGTATTTTTTTCGTATTTATTTTTTATATCAACTAGTTCCGCCGGAAACGTAATAATATGTAATATATTATTATTATTGTTATTACTACTGCGCAGCGTTGTAATGCGTCTCAAATTTCAATTTTTTTTTTTTATCCATACCGTCATAATATTACCTATTTGCACCTATACCTACATTATATATATCCGTCTCGTCGTTATATTTTTATGATGTATAGGTACTGCCGGCGAATAACAATTATTCGAGATAACGCATATAATATCTACACTAGCAGAAGATCATAATATTATTGTTGTTATTACACTGTACTACGGGCGCACTGCTGCAGCACAAGGCATATTTTGTAGAGAAAATTGTGCGAATGGTAAAAATACATTACTCATTAATAATACGCATATTCATACGTCCTCGAAATTATTTATTAGTTAAAAAAAAAAAAATAACGTCATATTATCAGTATATATTACGTTATTACATCACGACGACGTTAAATTGGTTGTGGCAATGAAAGGCTATTGAGTAAAAATAACATATACCTATATATGCATACAATTTACAGACTAATTATACTGCAGCGATGCTGTTTAATTTGTACACAAATATTGTGCAAGAACGATTTCATACGATGAAAAATCGGTCGAATAAAATATAAATCTGCATAATATACCTAGGTAGGAGGTGAGTGGGTACCTACTATATACATATTATTAGAAAATCTTTGAGTTGAAAACGTAATGCACGCAAAGAAGAAAATGAGAAATTTTTTTTATCAAACCGGTTCGAATAGCCGCCAAATCGTGTAGTATTGATTAGTATAATGGCAAAAGAATAATAATTAATTTCGCATGAAAACTATACCGTGGTGGTATATAAGTGGTCAGTATTTGCTGCTGAACAATAATTATTATATTATGTTATGTGTAGTACGTTTGGAGTATCACAGTCCGTTCGTTATACATTGTTTCGTTAATATGGTTTTATTTTTTATGATGATTACGCACGTCGCAGGTATATACACCCATTAATCATCCCCCGAATCACGTTATTGTTCTCAATGGATAAATTATTATTGTTGATGTGTGTGTGTGTGTGTGTGTGTGTAGTATTTGATAACTCGAGAATGGAATCGTATTATAACGACGTTACGATAAATCATGTGTACAGAAACGAGATTATATGCTTACTTATAATAATATTATTTTCGTTTGAAATCCCACTCGTCGAAATCCGATAAACGGCGTGTTTCGATCGGCATTATTCTTGTTACGATGATTTATTGTCCTACGTAATAATAATATAATAACAATAACATTCTGTCGTACCTGTACCACGCATTTGCGGTATGCGAGGTATATACCCGCGGAGTACGTTATTACCGCGGTATGCGATGATATAAACGCTCGTGTATACCTACCGTATATAATATATCTGCAGCAATTACCTACGCGATTTCGATGGATTTCACTATTTATATGGTAAATAAATAATAATGACAATACGTTATCGTCGTCCGGAAACAAAAACAATCCACACTGAGCGTGTCGTAAGTTTATGAATGAGCCTACGCGTTTAATAATGCCGCCGCCGCCGCCGCCGAGTACAATGATGACGTCGTATGTGTATATTATTCGAAATCAGCAGCAGAGACATAATATATTATATACGCCTAGCAGTCCGACCGTAGAGGTGCTTAAGCAGGGAACTAGAGGGGAAACGATGAAGTATTATACCTATATATACTATAATCATGCCCATATTATAATGTATTCAGTACCTGCCTATACGGTCGTGCCGACTTTTTTTGAGGCGTATTAATATTATAAAATATAAATATACCAGTCGCATTATAATAATATATAATAAAAAACAATAATAATACGTATTATATAGGTACCGAGCCGAGTCTACAACAGTCGTCTCGGCCACGATAATAGCGTTACCGGTTTCTGCCGGAGACCCTATGCGATTGTTATTATTGAGATCGCGTCCTATTGTTTAGAGGCATAAGTCTTTCTTTTTTTTCTCTTCTCCCAAACGTAAGTCCCGTACCACTATACGGGACACTCCCCCCCCCGAAATTCGATCACGGTTTATCGTAAAAATAATGTGTGTGAGTCTCGATATCTATGAGCATATTACAATATTATTAATATCACAATAAGCCTAATACAATAATATGGACGCCACTCGGTCTTTGCTGGCAGCCACCCACGGCGACGATGTCCTAAAGTCGCCGCTTATATATATGACGGCGGGAGAGTCTCCAGGGTGACGGCCGACAGACAAATAAAAGTGTTTTTTTTCTAGGGCGGGGCGGCGGGGTGGGTGGCGGCGGAGACGAGTGAGACTATAATATAATATATATTATTATAATGACGGGTCACCGTCGCTAATAGATATTATAATAGGTATCGTAATAATTACCCGGCCATTATATTTATGCGAACAACAATGTTGTACCCATAATAGGTGTATATTATATTATTATAATGATATTACGAGGCGTGATGCGATTCCACGCCGACCCGACGCGTGTATAAACGGTATAATGTACGAGCGCGACCAACCGAGACGGTGTTTGTTTCGCGTGCCATAAACGACAAAAATATTAAAAAAATTCTCCCTATAGCTGCCTTTCCGTTTACCGGTGCATCGGAGCTTAGATTCGACCTGGCGAATACACTGCAGTACGACAACAATAATAATAATAAATCATCGTCGGGACGTCTCATCTGCAGCGAGAGGAGCATTGTTACAGGCGTAATAGGTGGTGTACTCATTACGAAACGCGTTTTTTATATATATATATTTTTTTTTGCCTTCAAACGCTCGTCGTATAACCGTATAGTCGGACGCGTAACGATAACTAATAATATTAATAATAATAATAATAATAACAATATCATGTAGTTACATTTTTTTTCCCCATTCATGGGTACCCGACATTCGCAGACGAAAAAAACTAAAAAAAAATATACACAGGTATTATATAATAATTGATCGTGTATCCTCGTCGTTCGTTTAACACGCGTACAATTTATGTATAAATTATTATAATACAAAGGCGGAGGTGCTGGCCAAATCAATTATGCACGTCCTCTTCAAACTATATAATATCACAAATTATTATATAATAATGCGCATCCTCGATTCTGCAGGTTATTTTTTTTTTCGTTTTACTGGAAATCGTTATAATTTTATATTAATTTATAATAAAATTGATGATTATATAATAAACGCAGTGTGTTTCTTTAGACGAAACGTCAAAGGACTAAAAGTTGAGAATATGAGTCGATAAAGGAAAAATATTATTACCTAGCGAATGTGATGCACTTTTTACCGTAGTTGCGACGTTTTAACGTTTCTCTACGTTACACTGAAACAGAGGGCTGTGCAGAGGGACGATTAATCATTTAAGGTGGTCATTGAAGTCGCCGCCGAGATGATTGACGACGGCCCGTGATTGAGCTCTAAATAATGCGTTCGTACACTAAATTATTATCAATCAAGTGAATATAATATATTAATATAGTAGCAGCAGTGACTTTGGGTTTCGGGACGGAAGTCGCTTCCCTTGCTGACGAGACGAATGGGATGGAAGGACATCGGCTGGGGTAAGGAGACGGTAAGGATCGTCATTCATATTATTAGGCACGCGTGTATTCAATAAAATAATAATGCGGTCCCTGTCAAGTACTCTTATTACGACGTCAAAAATCACATTACCTAGTTGACTTAATAATATTTATTATTATGCTAACAAATTGATTGTATAAGTGAAAACGTCGTTTGTTTCATTACAATAATATACGAGATCCACAATCGTAGGTTATTCTTAATAGGATGCTACTACAACAATACGCGGGTTAATTATTTTGATTAGGATTAATTCGAGCTGAACACTGCAATCGTCTTCACTGAAGTTTCTACATATAAATATAAAATATTGTGGTGACGGTCACGTGGCCCACGTTTCTATACACATGCAACTATATATATATTATATAATATACGTCCTACGTTCCAGCAGTATAGAAATAATGCTCGAAGACAGCAAGTCTGAGTAAAATAATGTTCGGGGAGGGAGGAATCTAAAAACAACATCCGGTTAAACGTGGAAAAAAATTCTAAAAACGTTTTCATTTTCAACAATATTTCTATGCTGACAAGACACCAATCGAGCGAGCCTTATAATTATCAACGTTTAACCAACTAAGCATACTGTACATACGCGCTTAATATATATTATTATTATGCATAATAACAACAATTTGAATTCGATCATTAAAAAAATATTAATTGGTAATAGGTATCTACGATATCATATCATTATTGCACCTTCAAATAAAGAGTATCTAGTGGGAGTGAGTATATGGCACCTGTTGCCTTCCTAAAATACGTCATATGTGCAGACTTGCTATAGTTTTTATTTTTATATTTTTAATATGTAGGTACGAATAAACCATAAAAACGAAAAATATCAAATAAATCTCAACTCAAAGGATTATTTTAAAATCAACCAAGAACAGCCGAGTTCTTTCAACTGCCAATTAAACTAGTCAAGTTAAAAAGTGGATTGGAAAATTAATACTTATATAGATAAAAAGTTTTAAAAAGTTACATTTTTAACCAGTTCATTCGCTCACCTTTGCCCACCTATGTGTATAGAGATTTACATACGGGCGACGAGATCGAAAGCACGAAATATATAATCACATCCCTTCACCTCTACACAGCTCAGGTGCCTTTTATTTACAACGTATACAGTCAGTTGAAGAGAAAATTTCTCCAACAAAAATTTTAAAAAAAATTTTTACAGAACAATATTATTATTATAATGTTATACTGTACATCACATATTTCGTCCGTCTATACACAATATAATATGTACAGCTATGTACAGCAGCCTTGTGTGCCTATATGTATTGTCATTTAGCATTTTGTATGGCCTCATTACGTAGCGCTAAATACGTCGTCGTCGTAACAATCCGGATGGCTGCCGGTTGCGGAATCCCATTGACCCGGTGCATAATAATGACGTCGAAGAACGTCAGCGGCGGCGTGGTCGTCCGCGAACAAATCACGACGATCTGCGGCGGCGCGTATTTTACAGGTACGATTTACGATATTATGACGTCAACACACGTCCTGCGAACGCGAATTTCGCGAGGTGTTGAATTTCCGACGACTCGATTTTTTGGCGAAAAAAAATTTAAACAGCGACGAGGGCTCCTAAAATACCATAATATTGTATTTTACTGTTATAAGGTCGTTTAAACATAGACCGCCTGCAAACGGCGTACAATATATTATTATATAGTCGCGTTATTCGCGGACAGATCTATATTTATACATCATATGTATATAATATCACATTATCTTCGCGATGCGTACCGAGGACGATATATTATTATTTTGTTCTCAAAACGCACCCACGATCTCTGAGGTCCAGAGGAGTAAAGTTTAAGTGCGCATGGTTTTACAACGGCATAAATTCGTCAAAAATTATACTATTTTACCATACTCAATGGTACCTCTTTGCGTATACCTGTAACGTCATCGCACGAAATAATATTATTGCTATTGCTCACTCGGAATCGCTGCGGGTCGGTTGCGTCATATTTATTTTGAATTTCAAACGGAATAATATGCGAACCGATCGGAGAGAATTAAAAAAAAAACATTTTTTTATCCGCACACATATACGTAGGTACACTATAATATATTATAATAATTATATATAGACGCGATTCCGACTACCATTTCACGTAATGATATTATACCTATATACACCATCACCGCGAGCGGCCTCGGACGGTTTGAAAACCGAAAAATATTGGCAACGAGTTTCGTAAGTATATATATATACCTAATCGTCATAATATAATTTTCAATGGTTTCCGACTGACCGAAGGAAAATAAAAAAATCTGCACATATGGACGCAGCGTTTGGCAGCGATGGTAATAATAATATTATAATACGATGATAAAATAATAATAATAATAACGATTTCGCGTTTTAAATATAAACCGACGGACGCCGCCGCCGATATTGAACGGACGCCAATTACACACACTCTTATATTATTATTATACATATTATTATTATTATTATATAGGTATACAGATTTCGAGCAGACAAAATGTATACGCTTTCTAAAACTGGGTTATACTATATACCTTCGCGGAGAGATGTGTACAATAATAATAATATCATCGCGAGTACGCATAATATTATTATATGAGCACATCATGACTCTTGTTGTTTGCTCTCGACGTCATGCTCGCCGTGTGTGCATGAATATTGTAAATTTTTTTTTTACTCGACCGAACACACGACGAACGTGCGCATAAAAAAACGATTCGGAAAACAAGAAAAAAAAAATATTGTAATATTTGCGGTGGCGAGGAAAAAAAAACCGTACGTCCGCTCACGACCTTGGAGATAATTAATGTCATTACCGGCAACGCGGTTACGAGCTGCGACAGCGGTATAAACCAGCACCGCAGTGTTGTGTTCTGCTCGTACTCGCCGATTATTATTATTATATGGCTGGCGGTCGAGTCGGTACACAATAAATATAATACAATATTATACGTGTTTGTATAAGTTTATTATAATTATCATTTATTGTTATTATTATATAATTATTTTCCCGTCACGTGCCTCCAATATAACGGTCGTGCGATTTAAACACGACACATATATAGGTAATAATAACACAATAATAAGACATTGATTGATACGGAAAATCGCCGTGTGCAGAAACGCGTGTTGTATCGTACGCACTGTATTATACCCACTGAGACCATAGGCCATCTCGAGCAGGACGACCGTATATTATGTGATAATTATATATTGTTAGGCATATACCGTATACCTGTTATGCTATGGTTACCCAACGCCGAGCCGGACACGCGCGGCTCGTGCAGCGTTTTTGCGGTATACCGCAAGCCGAATTTTCCTGTTGTTGTTGTATAGAATATTATTCGAAAAATATTAACCGAGACTCTCTACTTTTTGCCATTCACACCGTTATATATTATTATTATATTATCTACAGTGCGTCGGTATTCACTTGTTCGAGTTGTACTAGACGTTTTTGCCAGACCAAATCAGTTTAAACTACCGAATTCAATACATTTAATAATAATAAAAATAAACTATCCTCAAAAATATATGAGGCCGATCCGTGTTTGCAGTCTCCTCGGCTTAGGCAATCAATGAAACTTGCTGTTGGTATCGCACTGCATACTCGAAATCTATACTATAGACAGCTCAGCGAGTTCTCAGTCGGTTTTTTCAGTTTAATGCATTTTCGAAGGCTCTGAGCCAACCCTGAACAGATACCTACATACAGTGTCATTTGTGTCACTTGTGCCACCGACGGGTGTCCATCACAGCCCCAAATCTGGGTTAGGTTATAGTGTGGTTATTGAAATTCATTACTGCACCTATACGAATTATAATAATATTATAAGCAGCCGGTGTCCAGGTCGATGGAAATCCGAAGATTTCATTTCACCCTCGCCCGAGTATTTACCTCGTGTAAACACGTTTTAAAGCGTCAGATCCTCCTGATGATAATTTTTGAATCGGCCCCCGATATATCATATGATGCATATTACATAATATATTATTATCGCTTACCTACATAGTGGACACTGTACCGAGCACAACAATATGCGTTGCAGGGTAACAATGTGTGCGACGACAAAATAATAGATATTATAATAACGTCAGTATAATATCGTATTGTGCGACTGCCGCACACAGTATACCATATATACCGTGTATGTATAGGTATATTACGATGATGGTATTTTTAGGCTTGTGATGGTCTTTTCGTGTTATATTATATTACAATAATATTATAATGTCGATCGCGGGACGGATGATTGATAACGGCGGCACTCGGTGAATATCATGTTATTATCTACCTATATATGTATACTACCCTTCTCCACCCTTTCGGTCGGCGACAATACGAGTATTGTATATATATACACTCTCACACGCCTTATTTGTACTTATATATTGTATATACTATAATATTATATATATATATATATATAGGTAGGTACAAGACGGAAGAGCGTGACGAGAGATTGACACGACGTCCTTGACTCTCGTTCGATAAAAAGGAAATTGATAACGCTATTATATATTATTATTATTATTATTATTATATTAGACAACGGTTTGGGCTCGAACGAATCGCATTGTTATCATAATATTGTTATATAATATTATTATATAGCTTCGGCAAAAAGTGTCGTGTCAAAAAAATAAAAAATAATAGTTTTTAATCCATTGTCGACCATAGTCGATTATAATATTATAATATTATCATATTATTTACGCGGTTTTCTTCCTAGCTTCGAATCTATAATATACAATAATCTGCTATGATAATGAATCCAACATAATGTACCTGCAATAGGTATAGCTACATCGTACAACAGGGGTCTCCGACCTGTTTTTCCGAATGAAAGGTTTGTGAGAACTATTTTTGCTAATTAATACAGTAAATATATTTTCAAAACATCAATTACTTTATAGACGGGTGGTTCGAAAAGCTTGCCCCCCCCCCCAGGTTAGGGAACCCTGTTATACAACACATGTATTAATATTTATCATCAATGGTACGATAGATATACCTCAGCATATAATAATATGTATAAGTACTCGCCACTCCAAGGAAACCTGACGACGTTTCACAATAAATATATTATGTATAGGTATGGATTATTATTCATTCGCAAACGCGCTGTTCGTAAAAAATGCAAATCCGATGAACTCGCTCGTTGTTGAATCGCATTTATTAATTTTTTTTTTTTTGTTTCGTTTGTGCGACATTAGAAATCAGTAATATATAATAATATATCGCCCGCCGCCGCCGTCTTTGCCACTTATTTCCTTCGACGTTAAAATGCAAATCACGCATAATAAGCTGAATATTTTATTATATCGTATAATATTCGTGTGGCTCAATAATATTCGCGTCAAGTCGTTTTGGCCATACATTAAATATACTAATATACTAGTATATTATTCAATCTATGCTTTGGCGTAGTTCTTTTTTTTTTACGACACTTAAATAATATTCAGGTACATAATCTCGCGGAAAACATTTTTTTTTATTTTAAATCAAACGACGAAAGTCATTGAGATAACGCGACGCGGGGTGTTCGTCAATTTGGAAATCGATAGGTTTATCTTATTCCAATGCCGCGTACAAATAACGTTTCGGCAATAAACAACTATAATATAATATAACAATAAAAACACGACGATATAACCTATGAGGTCCTAAGTTAAATGTATATAATATTGTGTAGACATGTAGTCGAAAAACGATTTAACGGCCCCGCACACAATCGTATACACTCATAAACGAACGGATCACTCGAACATTTGCGTACGCATCATAATAATAATAATATATAATATGATATATTATAAAGACGTCTATATCTGTTATATTATTTACATTTTATCGCTTTGTCTTTGTTACGACACGCGTATATCACTGCTATAAAGACGGCCGCTCATAGAATATCGTCGAAATCTCAAATCTCTTCGAGTGTCACTCATATATACAACAAGTATATAACAACAACACATAATATATAATATATACACGTCAACACTCGAACCGCATTGCACACATAATATAATATTATCTCGAGTCATTATTATTACGACTTTCGTCGCGTAATAATAATTATTATCAGTCCTTTACCCACAGCAATTGAGATTGGACAAAAGTTTCAGTAAAAAAAACACCTTAAATACATAATACTTATGTGTTATACTCGCGGAGAGCACGCCTAACCTGACCAGCAGTAGTCAATATAGGTACCATCTATTGTAATGTTATTGTGTAATGTACATAGGCACACACGGACATTACGATAACGTATAATGATGGTATATATATACTGCGACGGACAAGGCGTATAATATTATAACGAGTATATACCACCACCTCATTATATAGGTATATACCTGATTATTTTATACGACCTATGTAAAGACATCGATGTTATATAAATTGAGCGACGATTGACGCGAAGCTATATTGCAATATAAAGGCGCAGCACGCCGCGTTTGACCTACATTAAAAAGGTTTTAAACAAAAGGGCCTATACGCACATAAAGGGCGAGGTCTCGCGAGCAATGCGATTTAAACGAAAGTCGCTTTAAATTATTATTTTCGTGAGGGCAAATATATGTATATATACATGCGGCGAGGGTAATCGTTATTGATGGACCTACGCGAATTACGATTATTGCAAATTTGTAATACTTTTATATGGCCGTGCGGGTTTTAGAAACGACGTCGGGTGGTCGTTTTAATAATATTATATTTCTCGCACGGGTTTGGCAAAAAAAATGTGAATTTATGCGCACAAACAATAACTTTAATATAAATAATATAAAGGTGTACGAACGCTGCAGCGTTATACAGAGGCAGAATATTTATATACATGGGTTTCGGCGATTACCCATGACTTCTCGGGAAAGGGTAGTCGGTCGGTCGTTTTCAAATGCCAAGCGATTTAAATGTCAGAGCTGTGTCAAAATGCTATCGCGAAAATACAAAAAAATTAAAATAACTACATAATTTGTTGCAGGCGTTTCAGGGACCTATATGCGATATATAAAGGACAGAGAAACCTCTCCTAACGGACACCTCAAATAGCTGACACTTCAAAATGGCGAACGTTTTCTCAGGAACCAACTACAGACCGAACCCTCTGAATAGCGGACGCCTCCGAACAACATTTCAGCAACCTATATAGAGTACCTATATAGATCCTTGTATCCTTATTCTAAAAATGTTTGCTCGTCACGTAATAGACTGTTATTGTACATTTTGCACTGTCAGTTCAATGGTAACTCGATAAACGAAAAAAGATTTCGTACGATGGTATAGAAATGCTCATAACACAAAAAGCGTTTGATTATTCAGATATATAATTTCATATTATATTGATACTTAATAATCATATAAACTACGTAAGTAATGAATTAAAAAAATAATAGTGTTTATAAAGTTTAAAAATGCCCCAAAAGAAGTCTGTATTACTCGAAACACATTTGTATCTTAGAAAGCATAATATATGCGTTCTAGAATACAGATTCAAATGCATCCGAGCTCTAATAATAATCATTATATTTAGGCACTGTTGCAATCAATTACACCTATAGGTATATAGTATAAATCATTCAAAATAAAATCCAATCATTCCAAAATCGTATATTGTGCGTACCTACAGGGCTACACACCAACCTATACACATCAGTAATATTAATATTATATATTATTATACTTGTGGCCGCCCGCCATGCACGCACTTCGGTATAATGATTTCAGACGTACATGTAATAATATTATATATTATTATGCTTCACGTTGACGGAGGTTTTATGTTTTTTAAACGGTTTGTATATTAGTGCGTCGAGAAATATAGTTTTTTTTTTTTTGGTTTGGTTTTTTTGAACAGCTCCGAAATATAATTTTGTCGGAGGGTCCGTATACGCACACATATGGTTGTAAAATCTATACAGAGTGACGCGTTACAAAAAATAGGTTATTTTACGACGATTCATAAAAATGAATATTAACGACGTTATATATTATGGACGTACATACACTAAACATCGCAGTAATCAGAGACTCGAGGTGAGGCTTTTTAAACTCCAACGGTACTAAATATACGTATATAATATAAAATAAAATAATCACAAGTAGGTATATACTACTATTTTTTTTTTATTTTTTTTTTGTTCACAACCATTTCATTTCTTCCATTACAAGATAATTTTATACACGTGTAGCAGTGTATAGGTATAGCATATAATGATAATATATACATATACACACGTTTTTATTATCGAGTCGTGATCTCGTTTCAAACGCGATCGAAATTACCGCGTAATTTTAATTTCAAAGAGTTCTGCAATCACCGCTGTCGGGCACAATATAATATACACAACGAAAAGGAGGTGGAAAGTCATCACCGCTGTTACAGCAGAACGAACAGTACCCATTTAATATACACCGTGCTCAAGGCACACATGCTAGAAGTTGTTTAGGGAACACGGGGTACACTGCACCGTGTGTATATAATTTACACACATATTGAGTGATTGCATGCTCACTCTCGTTTTCACCTCACAGATTATAGTACGTTTATTCAAACTCTGACTCTTAGAATTTTCAAGTTCTATATTTTCAAATCTCTGATATCTGTTTTGTACTTCTTAAGGCGATGCAGACTTTTATTTTTCAAATGAGAACACCTCCACACCCTTTTACTGCAAATTATTTTCTTAAAAATGTCGATGTATATCTAAATCGAAATTCTGATGAGTAGTTTCTGAGGTATTAAAACGGTTACACTAAGCATGATAATCCTTAAAATTAATGGTTGTTTTATAAAAAAAAAAAATATAAACTATATAATATGCGGTATTTATTATACTAGGATTATTTTAACTAATTATGTACAACGATAGATCGATATCTATAATTATCCTTATTATCCTCAGTACACAAAGTCATGTATCTCAAAAACTACTAGCTTGGAATTTAATTTAGATACGTAAAAATTCTCACAACAATTATCTGCTTGATAATAAAAAATTAAAAATGAGGTTCCTATGAGAAAAACAGAAGTTTATACTGCCACATGATGATCCTTTAGTGGTATACAAATAACATCTCAACTATTCGAAAATATGGTCTTTAAGTGCATTTAAAAATTCCAAAAATCAGAGTTTAAATACATGCATATAGTTTTAGCGTACAAAAATAGGGAGAGCGTGCTTAAAAAATCACCCTGTATAATATACATTAATACAATACTTTATAGGTAGTGTATTATTATCATCGTATACCTACCTATTATATACACCGCGGTTGACCAATAATGCGATTCGACTTTCTTTTTACGTCAACGATATATTTTCGGTGTCCATCATCACCCACACCTATTATATATTACATATAATGACCTTCGGTGTTTTTTTAGTTTTGTTTTGTACGCGTAATCATGATGCACGATCGCGACTATATCACAATACATCGATGCAGCAATCGATACATTGGATTAGAACTGTCAAACTGTTGTGTTTGGATCTCTCGTTTCTTGCGTATATAAGCAGTAACTACCCATATCTATAGGATTTCGAGCAATCATATTATATCAAAGTGTGATAAGTTTAGGTTTAAAGCTTATCGGAAAGTCGGGAATTTTCCCGGTCACTGTGTCGTGATGTGTGTAGTGTGTGTATTACGGTACCTTATAATTTATGTACATAAGTTGTCCAATTAAAAAATACTTTCGGATGTCTGCAGGATGGTATATAATATTACACTACCTATATATTGATTTCATTATACCGAGGCGACACCCGACGACGTTACATCATCGCGTTTTGGTCATGTCCAAACAAATCATTCCCTAAAGTTTCAGTTTTGTGCTGGAAGTTAAGTGCGTATATATTGTGTGGCGTACTGGTGTGTTAAATCAAGGCTTCACAGGCAAATCCCATGGACCATTACCCAATTAAACGTATTTATATAGATGGTATATAAGCTAATATATCTCGGCCTGAACATATTTATACAATTATGACGATCCTCCTCTGAGTGTGACGATCATCGAGTTACCCGAAGAGTCGACAACATTTTTATTATTAATTGTGTTTGCGTCTCATTTGTATTACCTATGATGATCTTAGGTTTGGTAAATAGGATGTAAGTAAGATACAAGTTGATTATTCATAGAGCGTGCTCGCCCCGTCTCCTTACATTTTTTAATTCCTACATTCATTAATATTCTGATTAATGGAACTTTTGAGTTTATTTAGACTAGATAGATACCACGTGTTCAAATGCTCTCATTTTTGGTAAGTACCATTTGTGTCAGAGACGGGGATATTATAGCCTCCCACCATATTCCTGGCTATACGCCACTGGTTCGAGGGACAACACCCGAGACGGTATCACTCGCACCTTTTGTGCACTGTGTGCATTCGATGATGATACAAATAATGAAAAAATGGTAACAAAACACTATTGACCATATACTATATGGAATAACACCTGCCGCCGCAGCTACTTGCGAGGAGAGTCGTCGAAAATACACAGTACGACGAAAATATCATTATTTTTCCACCGGCGATACTCGATAGGTATATATACCTAATATAATATTTTAAGTTTAAAACCGACGCCTCCGTACTAGCGGCAGTTAATAGACACGAGTAGGTACACGACAACGCAATTTCGAGGGCGGCACACGCGTGTTAATAATTATTATCCACAGTTAATTATATATTATATATTATTATTATCATCATCGTCGTCGTCGTGTAATTATACGACGGCCGAGCGGGTTGAAACGACCCACGAAAAACCACCCAAAATAATAACCCAAGCTGTAATATACACATTTTAATTTCGCGTGTAAACGATCGCGTGTCGGCGGCACAGAAACACACAATACGAGCGGACAAATCGAACATCGTGCGCTTGTATATTATTATTGTATTATTGAAAAAGGGAACTCGGGGTAAGTCGACGTGAGATGACGAATGATGATTTCGAAATTACCACTAAGCCGATAATCAATAATTTGGTAAAATCGACACGAAGTATGATAAAAAATAAATTCATATTTTAAACTGGAACGATTTACAGAAAACCGTTTCTACTATTTCAAATCGTATTATCAAATCAAATATTTTGACACAACATATATTCAACGGTTTCATTTGATATATAGTGTGTTGTTTTATATTGTTTATATCTGATTTACATTTGTTTTTATACAAGTTATCAATCAAAACACGAAATACGTGTAGTACGCGGCGTCTGCTGAGAACAAATTCATATACGTCGACTTAGAGGAATATTTTCTTTTATTAAAGCGAGTATGGGTGCAATTTTTTATTAAAAAAGTATAATTGATCAAAATTGAACACCACAACATTTGATATTATAACTATATCGTCGTCTCAGAATGAAAAGGTTCCAACGAAATTTTTGTAATTGTTCAGGGGAACGTTTATATGCTAGCCCGTACCTATATCATTCACGTATGAATTAGAACGTTTTCATTCTTTGTATCTCATTGAATAATCAACGGATCGATACGATTTCGGGATTGAATTATACAACAAAAAATATTATATAAAAATATGCAAAAAACCTATATTTCAAAATAATTGATTAAGAACCTTTTTATTCTGAGACGACGATATGTGCATTTAAATGTATCGTTAAATCTAGGTTTATTGTCAGTTATCCGTGTCTACCACGGTATATGTATCGTACACTGCAGGCTGCAGCAGGTATAAAAAGAACATTGTACAACACCATCACACCGGTGCAGCAAATCGCCGTCGGTACACCGCACACAACACTGCACACACCCGGCCTCGTAAATTATGACGTAGTCTTTTTGAAAACTCGGTCCGTTTGTTGTATACATTGTTTACCTCGGAGAGTCGTCCATTGTAGGACTACTCTAGGGTCATTGTGGCGGGGACCCGAGATTTTTCAGCGGGAAGAGACTCGTCGCAGATTTCGAACCGCAAAGCCTCTCTATACGATCCGAGTACAAAACGAACTGCAGACGAAGACGCGCCGCCGCCGTTTCCTTTCAATTATATTATTTTTTTTTTTCATTAATAATCGCGCATTGTTTACACCGCAGTCGTACTACGCTAATTGTTAAGTATATTTTTTATTTTATTTCTATAACGATACAGGCGGAGGCCCGAAAAAACGTAAGGTGATAGATATATCATATTATATGATAATATGAAAAATGTGCACAAATATCTTATAGTTAGAATGGTAACGATAATAATATTATGAACAGTTAGAAGCCTCTTCATTGGCAAGACGCCTACGACGATAGGGCGGGGAGTTTAGTAGGCAAACAATTAAAAGTGAAAAATGGAACAACAATAAGGGACAATATGTAAGTCCAGTCTAGTTATTTGTGAAAGGAGTGTAGGACGGCTGGTCGATCGAATTTGATAAAATTTTAAAAAGAAATGACACATTCAGAGCGCCTACGAGGCTAGATAAATTCAATAAATATATACATATACAAATGTTTATCGGCGCTGCGGATTTTCTTTTGTTCATGCGCATTGGTAGGTACCTAACAAGCACCTATTGGGCAATAATATCAATAATAATAATTAGAGTACGTGTGCCCCGTACACTTGAGGTATAATAAATAATATATAATATATATAGACGCATAACATATTTATCATAATAATAACTTCTCGTGACGCTGACCGAACAATAATAACCATTTCGAGCCATGACGAGCCACAATTCGTGTACTTACCTATACAGCCGTGGCTGGCGAGATCGAGCACGCGTATTCGTCGTGTTCACAGGACGCCACTATAGCAAAATTATTACATGATAAAATCGATACATACACGATGCAGTAATAATATAGGACAAATTTTCGATCGTAACAAAATATTCTAATTCTAAACATTTCGCGAGGGATATATCGAGAACGAATCGACCTTTGGCTATTTGAAAATAATGATATAGTATAATAACCAATAGAGCAGCGTGTTACGTGATTCGTATTGTGCCGAAGAGAGAATGAATGGACAGGCTGCAGTAGAATAATAATATTATAATCGCTGAACGAGCGAAACGGCCGAGTTACGAAAAGTGCGAAATCATCGTTTATTTTTTCTTTCTTCTGTGTATATCGCAAGCTATATTTATACTATGGCCATATTATTTTCACAATATTCAATGATTGATTTGTGTGTTCATCACGTCTGGTCAACATAATAATCGAACACCGCGGCGTATATACAATAACATGTATAGGTAATAGTTGGCTACTTGCAGATATATAAACAAATAAATATCATATAATGGCAGACGGACGTCGAATTGTGATCAACCTAACCTACACGGTTTATTGTACTGCACTGTATAATATTATCATATTTCGTTGCCCGCGTTTTGCTCTCATGTGCACATTTTTCCCATTCGTAATCGCGATTTAATTGGATTTTAAAGGACGGAAATGAAAATTCTATTACCGAAAGACCCAGCGGTTAATTTAAAATCCGAAATTCCCACGACTCGTCGCTGTCGTCGGCCCGACAAATGTCTTCTACGACGACGTGGGTACTTGTGTATATATACAATGATATTGTGAGCCTAATAATCCACAGGTCGTTTAGCGCGTTCGCAGACGTACGATATATGTATATTATAATATATAGGCACCACGCATTGGATTTGGGTTGAAAAACAACGCGGGACACGTCTTTATAATATGAGATTAATTGCACGCTATTTGGAAAACGTGAACAGCTATAACGACCGACGCCACGTATTGTATGCAAGCTGCGCAGACAGGAATTTCTGTATAATGAGGGGTTCGAAGTATTATTATTATTATTATTATTATTATCATCTTAAAAAAAAAATGCCCTTAAATTATGGTAGAAATTCGTGTGTATATAGGTGTTCTCCGTAGTCGTATTTTTAAGGGTTATCCGACACACTTACCCACCCCCATGTCATTTCTACGCCCCGCTGCTCTCTCTATCTCCTTGTAATAATAACATGACTATTGCGATTCCAGACGCAATAAATAAGTACCTGGTGCAGGGTATATACCGCGGAAAGTATTTGAAAAAAAAAAAACATCAAATGAGTACCTTTATATTATTACAAATCGTATCTGTGTATATTATACGGTCTTAAAACTATCGAACCCGTTGGTGTAGAATATAACTCGACCAGACACGAATTCCATACATTTGAAGTGTTGCGATTACAGTTTAACACTATACTCTTATGCTTTATTTTTATTTTTAAACTTCGATTAAACTGGTTATGAACTGTCAATAATTTCACCCTTCAACATTCTGAAGCGTAATTATAATATAATATTGTCTTTTTCGAATAAGAAAAAGTATTTTTCTGAATAAGAAAGAGTAGTTTTTTTAATAAGAAAAAGTATTTTTTTGTTTAGCTGACTGTAGAAAAGGGTTCTGTAAAAAAAGTTCCGATAATTATATAATTTCGAATGTTCGGGCACTTATAGTTTTCATGTTTATTATTTCGTAAATATATAATGATTTTCTCTCACGTTTATTTGCCTTAATATGCCCTTGGCCCCTGTGACTTAAATTGCTTTTTATGGAGCGCGGAAAGAGTGCATATATATATATATATAGTGGCAGTGTGATGATAGACATTATAACATTATACAAAGGGAACTTTGTTGACCTTTTATCGTGTACCTACCTATGTAATTATCATAATATACGCGCGTGGAAAGGAACCGTTAAACAAAAACATAGAGACGTAAAACGCGATAGAAACTCTAGTCAAAGATAACACAAAGATAATGGAGTACGCTCTGGTGAACAGCGGGTATAATATAGTAATAAAATCTATAAAACGCATTAATTGTCAATACATCAACACACCTATAATAATATAGTATGACTACACGTCTACACCTAAATATAGTCCGCTTCAAGCGTTCAAGTCGCTAGCTCTCGGCGATAAACACGAGCGGGGGGGGGGTGCGTACGCAGTGTTCGATATTGAGGGCGTAGGGGATTGCATTGTGAATTAGGTATAACATATAATGATCATTTCGTGAAAACGTTTTGTAGGAAAACCTAGGGGAGGGGGTCGAAAATTCAAACTGCGCCAAATGCGGAGGGTTGGAGGGTGCAGGACGCAGCAGGCCGGTGGAGATGCGCAGAAAGTTACCGCACGCGGTGATGTATTCGCGCACATTATCGTGACCCACCCCAACGGCGGACGGACAGACACGGTTAGTGTCCCGAAAACAGCTGAAGCCGGACGCTAAACGTACATTTTATAGGCCTTTTGTGTCCGGCACAAGTCATCGTCGTAAACTACAATATCTATACACATTAATAGGTGGTAGCTGCCCCGCGAGTCTCCTCCACCGCACCCTCGGCGATGACGTCAACATTTATCGATATATGCGCGAGCGTTTGCACCTCGCGTATAATATGCGGTTCTCGTCGGCATCGTTCAATATATATATATGTCTACGACAATAATATTGTAGGTACCTCCTGCGTGTGTGTTGCTGTGCACCCGGACTTTTCCGGGCCGCCGCCTGCAACGGGAAGAGGCACAATGTACACACACACACAAATTTCGTATTTTACAGCCCACGATAATAATAATGGGCACCTATTATGCGCGTGGATAATTCAGGCGAGCATTGTCCGTGCACGCAAATGCGCGCGTGCGCAGGCGTATATTTTAGTCCGTGCTGCAGCAGCGATCGCGGCCAGGTGAATGTCATATTATACTTTGAATATATTGTACTATACGCGCCACCGCCGTCGAGGGGGTTGTTATAATACTGAAACGCGTACCTATATTAATATAATAATAAAGTATTGTGTTTTTTTTTCCCCCCGTTTTCATAAATAAAAACCGAGTTTACCCACATACCAGTATATACTATAGGTATACTGCACCGGGAGCGAGCACACCCGTCATCGTGACGCCGTACGAAACACCTTCTGCAATGAGCTCGGTCAAGGGCGAACCCGCGAGAGTGGCCTAAGCTCCCCCAAAATTATTGGCACTCGACGATATTTTGAAAATATTATTGCATCGTCAATTGCATTAGGTAGCGACTTAAAATTATGATATATAAAAAAATTATCAACAATGTGCGTGCTTTCGAATTTCTGTACGTATTTACAAATGCACCTACTGTTATTATGTTTTTAAAAACAATTTTATACAGCCACCCCCCAAAAAACAAATTATGGGTGAGCCCCTGAGCGTGGGTCGCGGTAATTACGACATGATATGAGTATATGACACACGCCACCCTATAAACCCATATAGAGGACCGGTCTTCAAGATACGTAACAATATTACAGCTCTGTGCTAGTCTTTTACAGCGTTTTTTCGAAAGTTTTCGCTATCAGTGCATGTGACCATCACTTTATCACTATATTCAATAAAATATCCAATATAATATATATGGGTACATCATTGGCAAATTGGAATTTTGTGAAATTCAATAGGTTAGGATGCAATAAAAACGTAGGTGACGTTTATACGACGCAAAATATAGCCATAATAAACAAGACAATTGACAATATTCTATACAGCTATTAATTTCGCTTCAATGAAAATGCATAATTTTTTTAATTGCACTTCGCGGGGCCCTTTGTGCGCGTGCGTCTTTCAAATCGTAGGTATATACATACATACATAATATTACATATGTTATGTAATGACTTTGGCTGTATATCATACCAAGTACGGACGACAAGACATTTCACGGTCAATTATATTATTATGTTAACTCATTAGTCATTTTATTACCTTTCAGACGTACGGCGGCGGGCATACCGAGAACGCAGAGACGCGAGAAGATTAAAAAAATAATAATAATAATAATAATATTGTAATATATTTGTAAGTGAAATCCGGTCACTCTACAGATATAATGGGCACAGCGGTGTAGTATATAATGTACTCTTATACCTAAATCATCCCGACGCCAGCAGAGGTCATAAATGTGGCGTGAGAGAAGGGAAAAATTATATGATTTCTATGATGATAGTAAAAATATGTCCGACGAGGCATTGTTATCGAGCACATTATTTATTTTTCCCCTTTCATATTTCTGTCTCGTCAGTATCGATTTGGAGCACCGCGAGTTAAGCTCCCCGGGGCAATAATACACACACATACACTCGCACACGTCCGTATAATATAAGTATTATTATTATTTTTAAGAAGTAGCCAGACAGATCTTATATTATGAATAGGTAATCGAAAAAACTGGCGCGAGGGATACAAAAGGTATATACGTCTCCGGGGTCCTATATAAGAACCGTTTAACGCGCTTTATAATAATTTATACGTATTCAACGGAGACGGATTACCCTTTACCCGGAAAATCAACCCTTGATTTGGCGTGAAGAATGGTAGTCATTACAATGAATTATTATAATAATAATAATAATTATTATTATTACTATTATCTTCATCGTCATCGTCGTCGTCGTCGTCGTCGTCGTGGATTGTCGGTATAAAATGTGTTTGGAGCCTAATACATCTCGAAACCAGTTTTATTTCTTACCTACTATAGACGGCAACTATATAAAATATACCCCCCCCCGCCCCAATCACCACTTTGCCACGTCGCGCCGCCGCCGGTCAATACTCGTCCAAAGCAAACATCACCGTTCAGTCGTAACGGGCGGCGGATTTTCAACAAATCATTTTTATTGTAATGAAAACGTCCGCCACGGCTGCCGGTATATACCAGGTAGGTGCTCGTGTACTCTGGTATGCCACCCAAGTGCAACAACGCGGTGCACGACGTCTGCCCGTCAGCAGAGTCAACACGCCAGAGACGTCTGCCAGAACCCCCAACCGGATGCGACACGACCTACGTACTTATAGGTAAGGGTGCTCGTCTGCAGAGACCGTGACCTGTGCGCGGAGAGGGGGGGAGCTTTGGTCGAAAACAATTTTACGACGCTGATTTTCAATAATCGCGCCCCACAGTGCCCCCCCTGGATCCGCCCTCGGGCGTGCTGCGATGCCATTCAGAGTGGACTCGGCCTCAAGCCGGAAACGAAACGACACCGACTATATGGACGAGACTTACGTATTAATCGATATTTTCCAAGTCGTAATTTTCGTAAAATTCCGGTGCGGAGGTATTTTCTCTTCGGGCAGACTCGCACCGGAATAGTAGTGAGTACCTACCATCGTACACGCAGTGTGCCTTACCCTGCTGAAACCGGTCCGGGCTCCCGTTTTTCCTGCGTACACGATCAATATGAAAAGAACCTGTTCTTAATGGACGATTTTTTTTTTTATCATTCCATTTTCGCCTAGCCACGCCATACGATATACTACGTTCGCGGTGTTTATATATATATAATGCGCAATTACAATCGGTTTCCTACTCGTTTATCCGCAACCGAGTTGGGTACCCCTGCAGAACCTCGCGTATATATTATATATTATATATTATAAAGTTGTCGTACAAATTGAACACAAACGACGACGTGAAACCGCCGCAGCTATACAGCTATAAACGCCCGGGTGGCAAAACCGGTGTTGACTTTTGTGTTTTCAAGTGTGAGCATATAATAATAAAAAAATACAATACGGAATGAAAACAAATTTCCCGTCGAACCCCGCGTATTAAAAATATATATTAATATATAATGATCGGTCCGAACTGTACGCGTTTTTTAACCCCCGACCGCAAAACCATAATATAACGATGCATATGTCTATGCATAGTGTATTTGTGTTATTAACTGCTCACGACAATGGGTCCGGGGGTGGGTGGGGGCGAAGGACATTATATGACTCAGTGTAGTGCTGCAGTGTCGAGGGTTGGCCGCGGCGTGTTTGTTTTGAGTATGATATACAATTTTCCCCCCCCTCCCCGTCGACGCGACGTCTAATGGTGTTCCAATAATGATATGTGCAGCGGGGGGACGACACATAGTCGTCGGCTTAAGTGGTAATCGATGGACGGACGAGGGCAGGCGTTATTGGCTTTCGGATATAGGGTTGTCGGCGTGCATATATAGAAACCGTCGTAAAACCCGTCGAAATTAATACGTCTCTCGGTTTTATACTGACCTCGGGGTAGTGCAGCCGATGACGAGGGACGAGAGCTCCGTCCCCGACGACGACGTGCCCCCAAACTCTTATAACAAGCGTCGCGGGTCTAATCGAATTTCGCCACGAAAACCAATAAAATAAATATCGATTTTCGTTTTCCGAGGTGGCTTTAAACATCTCTCTCTATCTAGAGCTCACCGCGGGCGCCCGAGCTGGTCACGGAACCTGTCAAATACGTATCACATAAATCTCTGCGGTTGACCTTTATATATTTCATAAGAGTGATTCTATAATTGTCGGACAGCCCGCGATTATCGTGGAATATAATAATAATAATCATACGTAGTATATATTTATTATAATATTTATTGCGACACAATCTATGGCGAATAATCTAATTGAGATACGTTAATTTTGCAGTTCGTTTACAACGACGAAAACCATTGGAGCGGAACAACTGCGCATAATATATTATTTTATATCGCAACGATCGTATCACTTCACCGACTCGTATATAGGTATAGGTACAAGAATTATGCCAATAAACTAATTTATACGAGTGTGCATATGTAATTATACTGTATATGTATAAGTATTATTGTACACCGGCGAAAACGCATAATATAGAAGTTCGATAAATAACTGTACGTGACAACCAACGTGTATGAGAGATTAATGGACATTTTTCTCGTGACTGTAATAATAGCTTCAAATAAATAACACTTTTTAGCTGCGGCTGCTGCAGGTAGGTATATAATATTATATATGTATACAAGAATTGAAAGAAAAATGCATTTCTCAAATTGTTTTTAAGTGAATTATAGCCGCACGAGCGTCGTGCGCATACTATGCGCGACTGCAGCAGCACTAAAATATATACAATAACGTAGAAGAATGTGCGGCGCTCGTAATTAAACAAAACGATGAATGATGATGACGATGATAATAATAGTAATGATAATGATAATTCCGACACGTGTGTACGCAATATCACACTATAATATTAAAATGTTATATAATAACGACTGGCGTGTGTTTGTACAGTGATTGCGGCGGGGCCGGGTAAATATCAAACGTAGGATAGTTCTCGACACGTCTGGTATGCGACACCTGTTGAAAAAAAATATGTCTACGGTAAGTGAGAAATCACCAACTCGCGAATTTCTCGGAAGGTCTTGCCCACAGTGGAGCGATCTTAGGGAGGTTATATGCGACCTATATACAACCCCTTATCTCTGACTTTGGTGCCGCACGATTCATTTAAACGTATTTTGTAGCATTCGTGCATATTAAGTCTGCATAAAATGCTCAAGAAATAGCTGCAGAGTGAGCTTTGATCCATGATAATCCGGGGAACTGAAATCGCAGAACGTTTAATTTTGCATACTTGGAGATTTTTGTAGCTTCCATATAGTTTCGGTTGAAGGTGTTGTGGTGGTTATTGTTTGTCGAGCCTAACTATGTGCTCAACGCTGTTCACCCTCTCGTCGACGTATCGACATTATGATAATATTATGTCGTAGTTATATTTTGACATTGAAATTTCACTGTATTAGGTATTATATTATATATTACAATAATTTATAGTCGAATGAAAACGTGCAGCGATTATAGGCGTCAGTCGGATGTTTGCACGTTTTGAGAGGAATGGAATGTCCGTGCGAATTTCAATATAAAAACATGTAATACGTATCAGATAAGTACGCAAAATATAATATGTGTACAGCGAAAAAACGTGTTAAACGCTTCGACTCGGAAAGTGAATAATACATTTTAATATAAATTTGGTTTTTTTTAGCGACTGCGAAATTATACTACCTAGGTAAATGTACCGACCTGTGTAATACCATATAATAATTCATCTTCGCCTCCCGTTTGACATAGGTAGAGGTATACATATCATTAAAATAATATATATATATACGTCGTCGAGAATATAGGAACCTATACCTATATGTACTACGAGTTATATATCGGAGAAACTCGATATTATTGGCGCCTGTTCAAAGCGGGTCGTTCGACGAGCAAAATATAGTACACGCGGGTTGGGCCGACCGATTTAAGCCAGCTAGATTGTATGTATATACAAAAAAAAAATCTGATTAATATACGAAAATAATATATGCGGTCCAGAAAAATTACAAATTATAAATTAAATATACGAAAAAAAATTATAAATTATATACCTTTAACAGCTGTATATATTATATAATTTATTAATTGTATAAAAAAATTTTGATTTACGTTTTCCCTACATACACCGATATATGCGTGGTTATTAAGTATAATCGAGTCTGCAAGAGATAATATATTGCAGTCGGGTAAATTTAAAAAGTTGAAAATATTTGGGGGCCCATTATTGCAGTTATATGGCTTAAGACGGTCACAATCGATACACCGTATACGATGGTACAGTTGATAAAGATTATAAAAACGAAGTTATATAATATGACTTATATAAGTTTTTTGTCGATCCACTTCCGCTTGGCCGAGCTATATATATTATTGTGGTGTCGCGGCACGCGTGAATAATGACAAAACGCACTTACCCTGCAACTTCGGGAGAAGAATAAACCCTATTTTTGGGCCACTATTTTCCCGGTATCACGTCATCCCCTACGCAGAGTTAGGGCGTAATAGTAAGGATATATTATATGGTTTGTATTGTGCACTGTATATAAAAATATGTATTGTATTTAAGACTGTCAGTTGGTTTAGCGCCAATCCGGCGCGTCTTTAAAGGATTTGGTCGCCTTTATAATACATACACATAATATATAACTATCCACTTTGAGGATTCGACCTATATATGCTCATTGCTCACGACAAAGGGGCCCGACGACGTCTGTGCGCATCAAAGGATTCGCATACGCACACACACACACTCATAATATATATATTTTATAATAATAATAATTATTATTATTATAATAACATTATACAAATAATATAATACAATAATATGTTCTCGGACAAAGGGCCTATTGTATATATACGCGGCGCCGCTTTCTCCCGACTAAACAGCTGACTATGACGAAGGCGACGACAATAATCCCTTTTTCGTCTGCTACCCTCGTCTGCAGTTCCTGTGGACCGCGAAACCCACTGTTTTGACAAAACGCATACATTTTAAGCCCCGGACACGACGAGCTCACCCGTAACACTCACCTCGAGTGGTATATTTGCACACACAAGACGCAATATATTATAATGTCATATAAAATCCTCGGAGGACGTGTTATACGCGATGGCAGTTACACACTTTGTATTATTTGTTGGGCAGGTATATGTACGACGCGCCACACATTGTTTTCTATTGTACACCCGACGCTTATATTTTCACGCCAAAATTTCACGACACACACCCTTTACGGGGTTTTCATATTCTTTGTGCGGGGCCCATTTAATCTAAACGTAATCGAATATATTGTCGATCCACCCGCGGGAGGAGACAGCGGTGATGCGTCGTATCGATAACGCCTTTATAATTGTTTACTTTTGTATCTTCTCGGAGATTACATCGCCCTGCACGTATATTGCAGCATTGTTTCGATGGGGGACGGATTCAGTCGAGGAGAGGACTTTTCCATGGCCAAAAATACGGGTGGAAATGTGCGGCGCCATTTACCTCTCATATATAGACCTTTGCACTGGACCTGCAGCGGGTTCAAAACTCCTAAAATGCAGGGTTAAACGCACTATAAATTAATATCGATAATATACGAGTTTATACTTGATTAACGATACTCACCATACGCCTTTATGGAATACTATTACGGATTGGGAAAACGTAAAAGATTTATAATTGACGAGGAATATATTATAAGCAGTATACGTTATAGAGGCACTTTGTTTTGTATAAAATATATCAGCTACCACGTGTACCACCTTTTTCTATGCACCTCCCAACATTTTTTTTTTACTACGAATTATAACCCACCAAACTAAATATATTGTAAAAAAAAAAACCTTTTAGTGTAATTTTCGCTCGCGTGCTCGTTTTACTTGTAATAATAATTTATACATGTAAGTATATATGTACAAAAGCAGACAGAGTGATTGGAAAACGTGACCGTCGGTTTATTTTTTTATATTCGCTCATCGTGGTCTATATAATTGTACACCTATACATCGTACATGGTATATACCGCGTTCGCGGTAACGACAGCAGGCGAGCATAATATAAAATATCATATACACGACCGGCGTGTTGCGGCCAACTCTGCAGGATTACGACGAAATAGCAAATAATAAAGCCTTCGTTGTTGTTATTATTATTATTATATTGTCGCCATGTCTTTTCCGGACAAAAACTCGACGCGGTCGCGTGATCTCGGCCGATCTTTGCGGTTTTGGCGGCGTCGACATTAGCAGCAGCAGCAGCTATAAAGGACGTGTATCTTCCTCAGCACGACAAAACAAACACTCACATAATATAATATAATATCTTATACACGACAGCACGCCCATCCCGCACCCTCCCACGGTATATATTGTTATAGGCGGTTGTCAACGGAAACACGACTTCCCAACACGTCATTTATAATAAAAATAATAATGACAACAACCCGACATCGGATGTGTGTACATTACAACTGTATATTGATTAACGAGCGTCATCGTCAGCTGCAGCAGCCCTGCAATGTCAACCCGAGACGACCGCAAGAGATGACTATTATTGTGCGCCTAATGGATTTAGGAGAAAAAATGTATTTTATGCGTATCGGTATAATATCATGTACCTAGGTCCAAACGCACACTAGTACCAAGTGCGGTAGGCCGGTCCCGATGAGGTATAACACATAGAACTACGCCATATTGTCCGTCATGATGCTTCGCGCCGACGGGAAAGCCGAAGGCTATTCGTTGTAATGCAATAATAATAATAATAATTAATATACAGTACGACGTTGCGGGACCTAAAACGCGTCATTTCCGCCGCGGACGCTACGCGCACCGGTGGTGTTCCGGAAGTACCGATAAAAGCATTATATACACACGTCCGTTTTGGCAGACGACCGATTGTCGTCGAAGAAGACACACTTCGCGTTTATAATCGCGTCCGAAAGTCCCGGAAAAACGCGATTCGACGGAGTCGTACAGTGGCACCGATCTCTGTGTATATTATAATTAGTATATATATTGCGGACGCGATATATAATTTAGGTGGCAGTGGCACACAAATAATACGGTATATAGGATGTACAAGCTATATAAGTAATTGGCATCGTATTTTAGTCAGAATGTCTATTTGGTAAAAAAAAAACGTGGTACCTATATATCTGGCCATCTCAGATTTTGTTTTCGTGCAATACTGTTACAACAGCTGCACAAGACAGACGTCGTCGGCGCCACCGGTAAAGTATACGATAAGCGTGCACTCGTGCGTATAAATTGTGAATATTACTGTCGTGCTTTTGCGACAGAACATTTTTACCAAAATCGAGAGAGTATATATTATGATGCGATATAGTGTTTTTTTTTTTAAATATCGCGTTTTCCCCACGCACCCGTCGTCGTTTGTCGTTTCGGAGAAAGTTCCGACCCGACGGTTTACTAAATATATTAATAATATATACCTACACACATATATAGGTACACAATATCGTGTTGTGAGTGTATCTCTCTATACATACACGTCCGTATGTATATATATATATGAATATGAGATCCGCGTCGCCGTCTTAAATTATGCGTAAGAATTTGTCCGGTCGTTACTATATAGCACAGTCCGAAGGAGCGACTCGTTTCGGCGGTCGTACACATTATCATAAGTATTATTATAATATTAGTACGAAGTGTATAATATAATAAATAGGAGGGCTGTGGCCCGGCGTTTTACGAGCAATCCGTTCGGTTTTTTACGACCTCGCGGTTCATTTTGTTTTCCCACACTTGTATACAGGTGGTACCTGCACATATATATATATATTGGGCACCTTATGTAACTTAAAATGTCGTATATCCGTAAAAAAATAAAAAATAACACCCAAACGCTTCGCATTACAATATCATATACACACAGCCCGGCAATTATATTATAGGTGCTGTGCGTTATGTATACATTATTATTATGATTATTATATACAAAAAGGTACACACAATATTATAATATTATGCACACGACGCCGATTAATAACGGATGTTATTATATTGTTATTTTAAGTGTTACGAGGCGATACGATCTCTGTACGTTCGAATTTTACGGTATTTATGAGTTTCTCATCCTCACACACACACTATTATTATTATTGTTGTGTAGGTGCCTGTACGTCTGTACACAGTCGTCAATGGCATCGTGTTATAATATACCTAGGTATACATGACGACCGCGACCGTATGTTGGTATATATACATTCGCTTTTTGCCCCCGTCAATTTGAACGCACGCGCTGTCGAATAATAATTATGTCATGTTTACACCGCGCTCGTATTGTACCTATATATAGGTACACGCAGGTATGCGCAAACAGATATTTTACCCGATGGAAATCGGACACCGTTTTTCGGTCGTCGAGGTTGTGACGAGTGAAAAAAAAGTGCCGGTGTATACACATCATATGGGCACGATAAAACAACAAAAAAAAACATACCTATACAGCTAAGGTATACATACGAACGACATTCAATAACGCGGAGCGAAGACGTGTCCATGATATATTGTTATATAAATGCGCCTTCGATCCCACACGAGGTACGCGTCCGGTCCGCGAGGTTCGACGGTCGAAAAAAAAATAATAATAATACTGGTTGTGAAACGGCATGAGGTCGTCGTATGGGTGTTTCAAGGTTTACACCTCGCCATTTTTATTTTATTTTTTTTTTCGGACACCGGAATCCTACCGACTTCCGAGCTCTGCGATTTATTTTCGTCCGGAAAACGGATGACGAGCAGCGATGCTCGTCATGTTGGACGGTTGAAGGTCGTGACCGATTAGGCTGCAGCTGGTTCGAAAGACTAGCTTATTCGGTGAAAATGTCACGAGAGGTGAATGTCGCAGAAGCAATTTTTATCATCCAAGTGAGCAATTTATTAATTTACCACCGATCGTCTATATACAGGTATGTTACTACATTGATATTATATTAATCAACTTTTTTTTTATCTCAGGTCATCTGCATATGGTTACAAGATACTCATAATAAAATTAGTGTTGAGGGGATTGGATACCGTAGTTGTCCGTCTCTGTCCAACACACATAAGATTTTCTACTGATTTACTTCAATCAGTCTAGTCGTTGTATTGATGCAATAAAAATTCTGAAAATTAATTTGAAGACTATTTGAGATCGGTCTTGCCACTTTTTCAGTTTTATTTAATAATATTTTTTAAACACTACTACAGGATTTTATATTTTTCAAACAATTTAAATCAAATTTGTGGAATTTTGAGGGAAACAATAAAAAATGTAATCCGACCGATCTCAAGTATCCCCTTAAAAACAAATAGGTATTTTTTAGAAAATGTAATATATTGTATGTAGTAGGTACCTATTGGCTACTATAAATTAATACCAATGATGACGTTTCACAACAAATATACATAATTTTTGTACCTAATTCCATCATTTGGGCGTGCCAAAAAAAAATGAAATTCTACACGATTTTCCGAGACATTTATACGGAACTTCGTGAACTCGCACCACCTCGTGTCTACAATATGTCCGGTCGAGCTCGACTGTTATAGTTTATGTGACAGATTTTCAGGCAGCGCGCCTATCAAAGTTTGACAAAAAATAAATAAAAAAAAAAAACACGTGATCTACAGGTAGGACGAACTACAGACGAGTAATTCACACTACAGATTTCGGAATATTATAGTGCAGTAATAATGCGACTGCAGCGATATTGCAGCAGTCGTCGGGGGTTAGGTATTTTTTTGTTCGATCACACACATAGTATACGATTATTATTACTATTTTTGTGCTCGCGTCGAACGGGTGGTAGTTATATACCGTATTATATATACCAGCACGATAGATAACCATCATAATTGAACGCACGGTAGGCGACTCGAAGGCGACGAGGGAACGCGCCAGACCAGACCAGAACGCATTTGACGATGTAATCTTCTCCGAGGAAGCTGCACGGGATGTATATAATATATATATACATAGTGCGGTGAAGCGATGGACGATTATGTTGTTGTTATTATTATTATTATTATAACGTATATATATAGTATATACTGTACAATATATATTTATAGTATAGTGCGGTGGCGGGGAAATCGGAAAAAGGCAATGAAAGTTGTACTTTTATACTCTTTAAGATTTGGAAATTTTACGATGGTCCTATACGATATAAATCGTGACCCGAACGTTGGACAATTTTTCATCGTCGCTATATTATGTTAATATAATATGGTTATCGCGGTGTTTCAAATATGGAAACTTAGTAGAACGTCATCCTAATGTATATAAATGGGTACAACATTATTCACTTTAGAATAAAAAAAATTATCCTACGTCATATAGTCAACGGAATGAGTGTACGGTGGCACTCATTGCGTCCAGTCTATGCCGCAAGACGGCATCAGAGGGTCTGACGTTTCTCATTCCTCCTAAAGGATTTATCGAATCCTGTCTTACCTGCACGTGATTATACTTTTAATATTTGTATGATTACCTATTAATTATTTACGTCGATCATAATATTTATAAGCCCACAGCACAATATTTTTCCCCTTGCAAGTGACCGCTCAAGTCTCACTCGGGTCTTGTTCCCGACACTTCATATCGACGTAAACGACATATTACTTTTTTGTTTATCGGTTATAATTATTGTTATAATATATTTCTTTATAGTTCGTCTCGCACGCGTGCCGCATAGTTTTCACCAGAAATCTATATCGACGCCAATGAGTAATTCGTAACAATTTCTAATGTTTCACCGTCACGGCGCGACATTAGGATTTCGTACGCGTTTGCGTTTTTGCAATATGCCGATCAATATTCGTTTGATGCAGTCGATTATAATAAATATTATTATTATCCGCCGCCGCCGCACGAGTGATGATGCATATTATTATAACATGTAATATTATCTAAAGGTTTTTTTTTTTGCACCGATCCGTCTTCTCGCGCACATACCTATATATACATACCGCGGTGGGCGTGAGTTTTATTGGCCGGAAATCCGAAAATTACACGACGCAATTCGGTCGTGTGCCGCATTTAGGAAACGCCTTATAAAGTAATAGCTTATACATTAATGTACATTATATTCCGCGGCCTGCAGCAGACGTATAGGTATATTATACAGGTACCTATCTAGCCGTTCGATCGGCAGAAACCCCCCTGCCCCCCCTCACGACACGCCGCACACTCGTCGACGTTTTTCATTTCGCATAATACTATTATAATGTTGTTATCAAGCTGACCACGCCAAAACGGAGGAAAAAATACGATTATTTAACGTCATGCCGCTGCCATACGGTTGAAAAATTCTTTTTTTTTTTTTTTTTCCCGAACAAAAAAATATTACTATACAAAATTATGTAGGTATACAATTCGCGGTATCCGGGGTTAACCGCGCTCTGTCGTTTCCGTTTGCACGAAATTCGCGGACAACAAAAATTGCCAATTCGCCGAACAGCATGTCATTTTTTATTTTATGCTGCTTTGACGTAGGTCGTATTCTTACAATATTTACGAATCCATTAGGCGTGGCGAGGATACCTAAACCTAGAGGAGTGTATACAAACACAGACAAAAATACGTATCAATACTATGTATATAATATTTTCTACTTTATACTTATTGGCTATACCTATATGAGTGCATGGTCTTGTAAAAGATACTTTTTAAAAGTATTCGAGTACTGAACGGATACTGAAGATGCTTATTTTGAAAATTATTTAAACTGCGTACCTGTAAACCTACCTGTTTGAATACTCTGCAAAAGTAAAAGTATTTGGTAGATATTTTCAAATATTTCCAAAGTTTTCATAAATTAATTTGTTTGCCTTATCAGAACCAATTTTAATATTTGTTACGTTCATTTACATAGAACATTTTACGTCGTATCATCGATATTGGTGTAGCTATAAAACGCTCATATATGGATACCTAACGAGTTTCATCTGTGGAAGAATAGATATTAGTCGAGTATAATTCACCGCAGTGAAAAATATATGATTATAAATTCTCAATTTTCATATTTTAGGCTATTAAAATAGATAAGGATAAACTAAAGCGAATAAGTGTATGATTTTAAATACAGATAATTTGAGAAAGTATTAGTATAGTGATTTGTCCCTCAAGTAATACCTATACTTTATTTAAAATACGTGCCTAACAAGTATACTTTGAATACTTTTGCTCGAGTATACTCTACAAGACTGGAAGTTTGTAACACGAACCGTATAATATATACCTATTATAATATTATACAGGAATAATGGTTAAAAAAAAAAAAATAATAATAGCGCATAGCAAAGTACCTATAATGTATAAATATATATTGCTGTTCTAATAATTACTAATCTGGATCGAACAAGGATATTACAACAGCAGTATAATATACTCGTGTACATAATATAATATTGGAAACGACATTATTTTACTGCTTTGGGTGTAACTATCGCGGTGCAAGTACACACAGTTTTCGTCATTAAAACGTCGTAAACTCGCGTAACGCGCGGCGTATAAACATTTAATCGATATTAGTTTATAATAATATACCTAACACATTATATATAGGCATGCAATAATGCTTCGTAACTATATATATATATATATATATAATTTATAATATATATATATATATTCGTTACTAACCTACCTATATCGACACCGTGTCGTATAATAGTTTAATAATCATCTTTTAAATATATACCTACTTGGGCATATTTTGTACTCGCCTTTTCTTCGAAAAAACAATCGTCAAACTGTATTACGTTATTATAGCAACGTGAGGATTATAACTTTCTTTTTTTTTCGACGGACACGATTTTTTCACATATTATTAGTACACAATATAATAATAGTACATATTATAACGGCGGCATACGAATAATTATAATAATATTCGAGTTGCGCTAAACAGACGACCAATGTAGATCATCAGCTTTATGGGCCACCTGTGTCGCAACCGCGAGGTTTTCGATCGACACGTACAAATATTATAGAAAAACAGATCGAAAACGTCGTGGGAGAAGCCCATTATTTCGTGTGTATATGTATTAATTGAGCTGTCGAACGTTGGTCGACAAAAAAATCGTTCGATAGCCCGAAATTAAAGGTGTGGATACACTATAATAATATTATGTGTATAGTGGGCGTGTGTGTATATTAAAGCTGCTCCTCGTTTCCAGCGTTATTAGTCGCAATTTTTTTTTTATGTTCACCGAGAAAAAAGGTCAAACGATTTAATGCGTTTTCGTGTACATCATATTATTATATACGTACCTATATATACATGCATATATATACCAGCAGCCCAGCACTCCTACGGCGTCGATACGTGCAATTTAATATCATTTCTCTCTCACTCAATCTCTCTCTCTCGATCCGTCTGTCATTGTTGCGGGACGTTCCTCGCCCAACTGAGCCTGAAATAACAGCAGCAGCATATCTGCCGGTGCGGGTTTTGCATATTATTATTATTATGCGACAGAAAACTGTAATGATAATATTATAATAATAATATATGCGCTCGGGCGAGGAAAAAAACCGTCTCCTGTTACGTTCCCACATATTAACCGCGACTGTACGCGCGAGGACAGTGTGATTTCATTTAAACCTTCGTGTACTGCGAAAAAAATTGCGTACATAAATAATAATAATAATTACTCTGCGAAGAACGTATGACATAATAATATGCTTAACATATCATATGCGTGTTATATGTATCGATATAATATTATATGGGCGAATAATGTTAAAATATTATTGTAAAGTACAAATTGTTAGTCTCTTTTTTTTTCGTTCGTCTAACACACTCAGTCTCATATACTCTGCACACATCTTATGTACCTAACATCCGACGTATTAAATAATACACAATAATAATATAATTGATAGATATTACACTTTATTATACTTCCATATTATGCTGCCTATAATATTGATTTTTAGTTACGAGTTTGTACCTCAATTATTAAACATAATAATATAATATATAGGATAAAAACTGATTGAAATCCGAAAATCTTATACTTTTACAGTTTTACGTGACAATATTCCATGTGGCTACTTAATTTTATGATTTTGTTCGATTATTTGAGAAGCTTTCGTAGAAATATACCTATAGAATACAATATACACAACATTATACCAAATAAAATGCTATCAAACGGCGTGCACACACTATACAATGTAAATATATTATAATGTGTAAATTTAATATAAATATATATAAGTACGCCGTCGACCGCGATTATTCGTTTTGGCAATATTCCTATACGTGTGTACTGCGTATTGTAGTGTATATTATTGTGTAGGTACTTGTTAGTAGTTATTACTCATTAGCTATATATATATACGTATATTATGCAGCGTTTTATGCAGACAATTGCTTTTTATTCAAAACGCTGCACGCGGCGATAGTTGCGGGCGTGCCGTGCGGGTGGCTGCTGCTGCTGCACACCGTGTCTTAGCGATTTATCGCGTTTAATTAAATTTTATACCGACTAATAAACGACCTTACATGGTAATAATTAGTGCCGAGTGCCAGCGATTCGATACGATATAAAATATAATAATATGCGCGGCTTATATCCTTTTACGGCGATCGTCTCCCAACTGCGACGGAATAGTCTGATGCGGTTATTACTTATTATATACGACCCATTCGACACGAACTTTTGTACCCTACATAAAGGTGTAGTACCTACAGATCCTTACTCCATTATAGGTGTGTATATCACAGATAATATAGGTATAATATATATGACACGGATTTCGTCTAAAAATCCACTAGGCACGAGTGACTTAAATTGCAACTATATTCAAGTACCTATGGTAGCTCCGCTGGTAAATGTTTGGGTTTTTATAAACTACGACATTTACTGTGCAGATAAAACCTGAGAGTAACAGCGAGACATCTCCAATTAATATTGCAACGATTTTATATATTTCTGTGTTTAACATTCGGAGACGTCAGCAGGTGGTTGAACCAAACGACTAGGTTTTTCATAATAATGTGAAATCAAAAATTAATTTTGACCAAAATATGGAGATGTCTATATGACGTTGTTGCTCTCTGCAGGTCTTCATATATGGGTATCACTTGCAAAACAACGACTACAAGCAAAAAATTTAATTTTTTCCTATATACCTAAGTGAATTAAAACCGTATACGATTAGTAATATTACCAATATTATTACACATAACACGATTGTCGCACCTATATACATATATATCGCGTATTGTTGTGTACCTAATAAACGAGCTAGAGCGTATCTCGACGAGAAGGCGACCAGAAGAAATATACGGTTTTCGTGAGAAATACGTTTTTTTTTACATTTTTATAATCCTATAGATCGAATCAAAAGTGTATTTTTTTCACATTTCCCCTGCAGTTTATCCTTCGTCCCGAGTGCAGCAGCAGCAGTGTGTCTATACAGTCTATAATATACGTACTGCATCGCAAGTCGGCGAGAACAATGCACTAATGGGGTGTAACGTACTGCCATTCGTCGTGTGTACACATTATCGTGTGTACGTATAATAGAGTAAAAAAATAAACAAAACGATAAGATAAATAAGTACGCAAAAAAAAAATCGAAATCGAAATCGCGTTTTAACCGTCACCTAACTGCTGCGTGTTTATAGTCTTTATACCTATATATAGGCACATAGGTGCGTAAAAAACATGGTAAACATAGGTATATTATTGAAAGTATCTCGCAGACAACGTACTTCGGCAGCTTGTAAAATTATTATTCATCCACGCGGGACAATCGTGGCCCCACTCAACGGACGTTTTATTTTATTATCATCACTGAGGTCGAACACGGTCGTTTAGTTATAACATTAAGCCGTGTTACATATTCGCTGCTATGTGTAGACGGAAACGAAAAGGAAGGGACATCATCTACAGGTAGGTATAATATACAGCTATATAGCTGTTGTCGTCGTGATTTCCGAAAGTGTGGGTTTGCTCTGCAGGTCGGAAACGAGACACGGGTCGAACCCGGGCCAATAATAATAATAATCGGCCCACCGCGTTTTTATTAAATTTTTTTTTCATTTTGTCGACGTCCTACCCGAAGAAAACGTTATTAGTTTTAATATGATAATCCGAACGCCCACGGGGTGTACACACACACACACACGCGCGCGCGCTTTTGTGTGCACATATTATATGAGCTGGGCGAAGGGGAAAAATACGGTGCAGGTAAAAATAATATCAACAAGCCATTTATGTAAATCTCGTTGGCCGGAAAGAGAGGCGAACAAGTTTTCCCACCGATTATGCCCGCGCTCGCATACATATATATATATACAAAGTGAGCCCGACGGCGGCGAACCGACGACATATTATAATAATATATGATTTGTTTTTTTTTTTAATTCTTTTACGTAGGTAACCCGGTCGGGTGTTTATAACACATATTATTATTATAACATGAAGCACGGTTGTCACAAGTACATATTATTATATTATTATATAGATGTATTAACGGACGCCAGCCGGTCCGCACCGACGATAGGAATGTCGACGATTTTCCACTCTCGCGCGCCCGCACACACTCACACAGATTTCGGACATACGTCTCTGCAGTGTCGGTCAAAAACATTATATCAGTGGGCAGGTACGTAGTGTATTTTTTTTTTTTTTTTATTATTGAAAAATCGCAATAACATAACCACTGATAATCGACAGCGGCAGCACGCCGCTGCAGGAGATGTCGACAATTATAATACACACGTCGAGATAACGATTTCCGAACACGATATATTGTGTTAATAATAATATTATAATGTGTACGATGTATACCTCTACCTATACACTAAAAGTCGTTTTTGTTCAGGCCGCGTGCTCGTAATTTAGAAAATTCTGCAACGCCAGCAGCAACGGGAAAAAATTGCCACTCCTTCATGATATACTCAACAAGTGTTCTTGTATATCTTGTTATTTGATGGCAGGTATCCGATATGAGATTGTTTAGTCCACATCTATTAGGAGCCATACAATAATTCTCTTCTCGGTCGACTGTTGTTTTAATTTCTTTTTTTTTCATAATTTCGAATAAATCTCAAAATACTGCAGTGGTGCGGTGCGGTGACGATATAACTATTATTATTTGGATTTTAACTTAACGGTCAAGTTCAGCAGTGCGGTCACCACAAATCGTAAAATGTGGATAATAATAGATATAAGTAAGACAGCACCTACCATCGATGTATCTGAATTTGTATTATATTATTATTATTGAAATTCGCAGCAAACTATCGAAAACACAACACTAGGGTTGCCTCTATAGGGTCATTATTGACATTTGACGGTGAATACTTCAGAGTGGTTTGAAATGTAAGAGACTTTGCCGATATCCTCGGACTTCGTCGCACTTCAATCGCCAATCGCCTATACTCGAGTGGTCTTAAACACCAGCCCGGGGGCACTTTTACAATGTATATACAATACCTGCGATTACCAATTACCCATCATAATATAGTATCACTGCACAATTTGCAAAAAAAATGTTAAAGATGCATACAACGATGAGTACTATACCACAATATTCATCATAAAATATTGAATTCGATGAGTGCTGTAGTGTGTGTGTGCTCGGGTTTGGGGCAGAATATATTATTATAATATCGTAAGACACTTTCATACGATCGCCTCGTGCAGGAATATCGTTTTTATTTGGACCAATGATTTCGTTGGTGCACATTATTATGTGTATATATTACAATAACACACATAATACAACATACGTGACCCGCCGAGACCTGTAATTTAAGCCAGTTACACACCCGCCGTACACGATAATAATATAATGATAATATTATTAAGTATGCGATCTAATAATATAATAATGCTGTTGTTTTTGATAACAATGTCGTCCCGTAGTTTTCATAGTAAAATCCGACTTATCATCCCGTAATGATTTCGACTGGACCATCTATTATTGTCACTGCGGTTATCATTATAATAATTATAAGGATGGTAATAATATATTATGATATCCTCGAAGACCGTCATCGGTCCGAGGTGGCGTCTAGTCGTTGTTGTACGCGGGCACGAGCGGCTCTCTTTTTCTTACTATTATTCTCTTTCACCATAACTCTGCTACAGCATTATATTGTTATTGTTAAGCGATCGGAATCGAACAATGGTAAAAATAATATATTCGTCGTCGGCCTCGTTTGAGCAAATATAAATCAAACATTCGAATGCTATACAGCCATTAATAAAAAAATACCAATTAAAAGACGATTAATAACAAAATACTCGACTGAACGCGCCGTAACTCGTATAGTGGTAATGTCGTATTTATGTACCGTATTAAATGTCTGTCGATGAGTATATCAATTTCAACAGAAAATATAACGAGTGCATATCCATATAATAGGTATATATATATATATATAAATGGGCAATGGACAGTGAAACCAGATCGAGTTTTTAAGTGTCGAACGAGAAGAGCATAATATTTTCGTGACGAGGAGGGTATTTTTTGATTTCGTTCTCTTAAAGATCACTCGGCCGTTACCGAGTCCACCGATGCCGCTCGCTCGCATTATTACATGGAATAATAAATAATACCAATAGCTATATATGCTTATTTGGGCCGCGTACGTCATCAATCACAGCGATTTAAACGATAATAAATTATGAGAGAGAAAGAGAATTCCACAATATAAATATATAATTTGTGTGTGTGTGTGCGTATGTGTGATGGCAGTAATGATAGAAGGAGGAGGAGCTGGACCCTCGGGACTCGAGCGTTTAAATATACATCATATGTACATACGTGTACCAAAGTATATATATATATATATGTGTGTGCACAAGACGCACTGCAGGAACAGATGTTCAAAGTCATATTATAAATGTACGACGCTTCGGCGGCACGAGAATCAAACCGTCGATGATGTTGTATATATACGGGGCGACGGAAACGGCGCGAGACGGATTGCTCGAGCACTTATACAGCCCGATAAAATAATACACACACACATATTATGTGCTTGGAGAGAGAGAGATAGAGAGATACACAAAGAGTGTGTGGGTGATTGAGTTAGAGTTGGAGCGAATGAAATGTTTTCAACAGTTTCACGTGTCGTAGGTACATATACATATTATATGCGTTTCGAACAACTGCAGCAGGAGCAGTCATTTCGATTCGTTTCGTGTTATTATTATATATATTATCGTGTGCCGCCGACGGCTGTGATCGATCAGATCGGGTGTTTACAATGATAATAATAATAGTATATAAATGTGTTTCGACCGGGCAGATCCACTCGTTGCCATCGGTATATCATTTGCGTTTACCCCCGCAAAGTTAAATCGTCGACACATGCCACACGAATTTCCGTTAGACTTGAAAATATTATGTTGTTATAATGTGTGTGTGTTTGAAATGTCGAAAGGATAATAATGCGAAAGCGGTAATCGCGGATGTCCATCACTCCGCACACGCCCCCTCCCCAAAAACTACAAGAGTTTCGATTGTTATTTTTTATTTTTTTCTATAATTAACAATATTTTTTAATAATTTCCGGCGTAAAGCCAAACAACAGTGGCTGTATACACCGAGAGAACAAAATAATATAAAGGGCGGGAACGGGTAAATATTATATTATATAATACGCACCACCGTCTGCACCATATAATATAATAATATAATAATAATTATTGTTATAATAGCGTCGTATTACGTCGTGTACGTACACACATTATAACATAAATAATATATACACACACATAATGTCCCAGACGTCGGGAATAGAAAAAAACCAACCGTATAATTCAGCTGTCGAGCGAAGGGGTTTCGTGTGCGATGGGGTTTTTTGTCGTTGTTTTAAATCGTGAGCAACACATCCCAAAAACTCAAAGTGAATATCGCGATGTAGCACTTTATTCGAATGTTATTATACGACAACATTATCGGCGAAAAACCTCATAGCACACGTCCATCGAAGGTACTCGGAAAATCTCGGACTCCCACGGAAGTCTATGCCGGGGGGGGGGGGCTATCGGAGATGGATAGACGGTAGTGGACGTGGAATAATATAGTTCCTGTAGGACAGATGACATTAAAAAGCACCCACATACTAATAATATGTAAGTTTCCTAAAAAAAGATTAGTGAAATCGCAGATGATAATATATGAGTTATTTATTTTAATATTTTTTTTATTATTATAAGCTATAGCTGATCCCGTGCACTTTGATGGTTTTGAAAAAGTAGTAAATTTCGGGGTCAGTGTTATGCTCCCCGAATACATAGTATGAGACGCTATTATAAGCGGAAAAGTCGTAGATATAATCCCAATTCTCGACTGCCTACACAGTTCCTACATTCAAACTTACTATATCTAGTTTTAACTGTAGCTAATTGTATTATCGAGAAACGAGTTGGATATACAACACAATACCAATAACACAATTAACAAACGTATTGTGACCACACGGACAACACATTAGTGAGATATCATGATAGATCAAAGTGAAATTTGTGTAGCAGGGGTCGTGATACAAAAAAAAAAAAAAAGGATTTATCAGTGAAGAAAAACGTCATACGATTTTCCGATGGAGAAATAATGAAAGAAGAATATCATTATACAGTATCGTCTATTATTATGCGCTGCATATTATGTTATAAATAGTATAATGAGCAAAACAAATTTGGTGGATCAACAGTTTGTTGAAATTTTTAACGCGGCTCACTTGTTGGAAAAGGTAACCGTTTTCGTCACGTCCCAAGTCTCGTGTCGGAACTTGCGTTCGGTCAGAGACCTAACCCAAAAGTCTACCTCTCCTCACCCGATCAACACCTACCTAGGACGTTCCGGTTCGTCGAACGCAGACATCCGCCGCAGTCGGGTGATTTATATACACATACGACGTATACCGTAGACTCTTATAGTTAAATATAAATATTATTATTATTATTATCCGCATCGGTGTCTGCCGCAGCAGTGTGCTCGTGTGGGCGGTTTGTCTTTGACGGTGACAGCAGGTACCAGCTACGTCCGGACGAGGGCTAAGACGGAGGAACGGCTAATAATAATATTAATATTATTATTATTATGCGTGTGTAATATCATTATAGTCATCACGGGCGACCCGCGTGGAGAAATATCCGCTTTTGGACCAATTATTTTTACGCCCAAACGTTTCGCGTCGATGCGATGCCGCCGTCGTGGATCTCAGAGACTCGAAGATAAAGATAATTAAACATAATGATATATTATTTTATGATATCGTACGCGTGTCATACGATGACGATACGTGTATATTATATAGATGTATTCTACCCATATACTGTATAATAAAGACTGCTGCGTCGTTTTTAACTTGCAGTGGTTCTCAGATCGTCGATCGACGTGAATGGGAAATTTCTGGTCACCGGAAGTATTTTAATAGTAAAAATATTTTAGCAAATGTGTAGTTTTTGTTTACGTAAATTTTGTTTTGATAATTTTAATTTTAACCATACCAATGTCCTGCAAATACGACCAGTACCAAATAGATAAATCCGAATTGTAAAAAATATGTCATTATTTCTATACTCGGAAAATATGTCTTAAACGTCTGGTAATTTCCACTAAAGAAATGTCTCGACAACTAAACTCATGGCATTTTACACGACTCTCTATATTATTATAATACGAGAGCATAATACAAAATAGTATTGTATAGACAATTCCTATAATCACCGTTCACCACTCGCCCGAATTCGGGTTGCAGGTCGTCTCTCATCCGCGAGATTGTTGTCGGGTCCGACCAAATCGTATATGTTGTCCGTCATTATTACAGAGGACCCACGTCGGCGCATCTCAAACAGATTAAATGTGCACAATATAACTATAACGAGACGTGTATGTAATTTATTATATTATTATAACAGCGCGGACAATACTCGGCCCGATTATAACGCGTTAACCTGCGCACACATAATAGGTACCTACGACCTACCCATAACAATGCTTACCTATATAATACACGAGTAATGTAAACTTTTCGTTCCGACCGCAAGGACGTCCGCCGACGTCTCCTTTTTTTTTTTTTTTAAGGAGAACCGATTTCACTGTCGGCACGTATCATTTGCTCTTTACATTCTACTTATTAGAGTGTTAATAAACCGAAATGAAACAAATCGTTTGAAATTCGCACCAGGTACATGCGAGCGTCTCGTCCCCCTTACGTATAGACGCCCTTGCAGTACTGCACTCGTCTAATTATTGTCAACACAACGACGCAGTAGTATACCATAATAATGATATCGCAGGGTTACCTATACGTCATATTATACTTTTATATGTATATTTTTTTTTTTTGTCGAAACAAACGCGCTTACAATACGACGACCACCCCGCAGATCTCGAAATCCTCGGTTCGAAAATATGCGCAGCTCGACAACGACAATAATAATAATAATAGTAATAGTGCACGCGAGTCGTATAGGTACAGAGTGTCACGGCAAAACTATAATAATAATATGGTCCGTGAAACCGGATTCGGAATCGGCACGAACGAGACCAATAAAAAAAAAACCATCCCAGCGCGGCAAGAAACGATATGTATACCGTAAACATGTTTATAAAAGCGAGTGTGACGTGTGCACGGCTTTCGACCGCAGTGACGACGATATTGTCACATTTAGACCGATCCGGCGCGGAATTTCTTTGCTGTCCGCCATTCGACTCTGTAGTGCGCAAGCGGTGTGTGTGAAATCCACGAAAGCCAATGTTCACTTTATACCTGTTGCACTCTTCCGAATACCTTAAATTGCAGGTGGGCGATGCACCAAAGTGCGAGCTTAATTATTGTTATTTTTGCTGTTCGCGAGAGCATAGAGTGGCGAGGCACGAACAGCGATAGTCATGATCTCTTTGCAAGTCACCTATCGAGCTTAACACGATTTGCAAGTAGAATATATTTTATTACGCGTTTTGACGATATATTTTTATTTTACAGTAGGCCGCCCTGTTGCGAGACCGGTGGGGGATATCACAGTAAACGTCATTTAAAATAAACTATATGCCACGAAACCACACACGATTAGGAGTTTATGTGACATATATTCGCGTTATCGAACGACGAACAGAGTATACTATTATGATGATTCTGTATCGACGAGCTGCAGCTGCGGTGCGCGTAGGCGGTGACCTGACGTCGACAAAATCCAACTGTGAAAATATACACATCGCAATATAACAATATAATATGATATTATTGTAACAGGTTTCGTATATAAATTAAATTGTTTTCTCCGTTTGACTTTTTAATACAACTACAACGCGTACGGTGCACATATCGCGAGCAAGTCGTGCACTGTTTTCCCCTTTCCACTTCACCAATATTATGGTTCGACTTGGTGACGAAGATTTTATTCCATACAACAGTTGACATCACTCGTGCCACATAACATTTCCAACAATATTATAATAATATCATTATTATTGTTATTATTGTAGCGTGTGCGTTTGATAAACCGTACAATACATTATAATATTATTTAGTCTCACATTGTGTTTAATAATTTTATCATATTACTTATACGTCATATTGTTACATTTGGTATTCCGTTTGCGAGCCGGCGCATATAGACATGATAATATTATTTTTATGATACGCGTCTCGTCGTCCTCGTCACGACCTACCCCCCCGCCTCGCGAAGTACAAAATATTTAGAGATCTTATACCGTTAAGGTTGTATATATCTATACACCAATACCAGATACAATATATACCTACGAGCGTGTATATAGGAACTATTACAATAATAATACAGTCGACTGATGGCATAATAATAATATTATAAATCGTCGTCGTCGTCGAGCCGATAAGATATGTATGAAAAAAAAAAAATGATGACAAACGGGGTCTCGTGCGACGAGTTTCCTAAAGGGGCCGGATACCGGATGTGTGCCGCCACGAGGAAAATCGACCGGTCGCGGTGAAACTTTTTTTCCGTCTTTCGAAACGCGACTCGCTACAATACGAATAGATCGTATATAATATATTATATCTCCGACATGCCGGCGAGCCCGAAAACGGAAGTTTTGTTTACAACAATATAATGTGACATTATAGTTTTCTCTGGTGTCGGAAAAGCGCCGGAACAATAATGATTTCGGCGATTATCTTGGCTTTCGGTCATGTTTTCATATCATCTCCATATTGGTCATCGGTCGTTTCCACCCGCGGCATCGTCATCGTATATTATTATCATACGCGTTCGTCGGCGAATACCATCATTGTAGTACGTCATTGCGTTTCTTTATTCGCACATTGTCCGGAGGGCGGAGATATTTTCGTATATAGGTATCCAATGTTATTATTGGTATATGTATTATGTCCATACTCGAAACAGCCAAGAAAAGACCGACTGCGGTCTGAAAACGCGATGAAATCTCAATAAAAAAAATTACGGACACGAATGATTCGGCCGGTGGTTTCGATTATTATATTTATTTTTTATTGTTCTCTCGAAACCCCGATCGTCGTCCAACCCTGTAATGGTTTAATTCTGTCCGTATAAACCACGTGTACAATAATAATAGGTTTCACACCCTCCACTCGTAAGCGTGTGTGTAATGCCGTGTACCCTAATATATATATATAATAAAAACGTAAAAATAACAATGCGGAGTAAAAGATAAAAAGATTACACGCAGTACATAAATACGGTATAATACGCGAGTACCTACCTATTTAACGGTATGATATGATATTATTATGTGATCTGTGCAGTATGCAATCGGAATGAATATTATATATTCGACGTATCGCGTACGATCGTCATCCTATATATATATAACATATATCGTACCGTACGTCATTTGTACACATTATTAAACCATTATTATTATGCTGCAGTGGGCGTCAAATCGTCATTACATAATTATTTTACAATGACGTAGGTGCATTCACATAATATTTAATAATTAATAATATTATGTAGCGAATAATCGCGAAATAAAATGTAATATCGAACCGTCGTCGTTTTAGCGCAGCCAGCGGAGTAGGCCGATTTCCTCGAGGTATTTTCTGTATCGGTGTCATAATAATATGCCATATCGTTTTCACGGCAGTTTTCGATGGTATTGTATCGCACACATATAGATGACACCAAATATTTCATACACATTCGCATAATACAACACCGACACACCATAGTCGTATCAAATTTCCTAGCGGGTCATATTTTTTTACGACTTCGATACATTATAATATTATATTATGGCATGACGTATTCTAGTTACGCTGAGTTTTCGTTTTTACGAACCGCGAATAAGGCTCACCGCCGTTTGGGTAGTTCCTATACCGACGAGACATTTTTTTCTACATTTTCAGACAACGCGGAATTTAATATATCGTACACGCTTTGTTCCTCTTGCGCGGAAAATACAATTCTGGTCGTTTTTTCAGTTTGTATACATCATCATGTCTTTTCATTCAAACGGACGTATTTAATATAATGTCACACAGGTCACGTTTGAAAATGCGACTTTACCGGTCCCTCTCAACAGCGCCCGCAGTGATAAAATCGCGTTGGACGACATCACGAACAAAAAAAAAAACACGACACCACGGGACGTTTTCGTGGGGATTTCACGGGGGTGAAAGCAGGTGAACCCAGTATTATGATAAATTGTCGTGGAGCATCCCGAACGCACGAGGCACGAGTAATTATCACGAACGGGTGGCCGACGATATAATATAATAACACGAGAGATCGGTGCCCGGATAACCAGGGCAATAATAATAATATTGTTATTATAATAGTGTGGGCACGCTGTGACCGCGGTATACTGCAGCTGGTAATCACGAGTGTGAAATAATAATAACAACAACAATAATAATGTGATATTATATATTATAACGCCGCTGCAGCAGTTAACCGCGACGACCGATCAAAGACGATCGCCGCGCACCGTTCACTTTCTAATTAAAACGCAAAACGATTTTACACGCGATATAGACACGGACATAATTTATAATATTATATTGAACGCGCATGGTACGACAGGGTACGCGTATTTATTACGTTATCAGTCTGTGGTATTTAACACGCTACCTGCAGCCAAAAAAAAAAAACACTGCCCCCCGCGAATATATAATATAGATGATAATATTAAATATATTATAATAATTTATGGTAACGCTTATATACCACGGTACCTACGTATACCAATGTAATGCGGGGCGTGTACGATACCTAATAGTAAGCGTTGTCTGCGTAAAATATTATAATATGGTTTTCGTCTTACGCCCACAGAACCGTTTTTTGTTGTTGCAGTGATAATATGTCATATATTAAATCTGTCGTCGGTCGTTGCAATGGATATTGTCACAATAATGCGTTGCATTTTTACAGTTTTATGACGTACACATATTATATACCTAAGTGTATATATAATAATATTGTCAGAGATGTGACTATATATATATTGTAAAATATATGTATCATGGCCAGTAGGATTCTATGTACAAGATGTGAGGCGTATTATAGTATAATATTATTGCGATTTGGGGAGTTTACTGCGCACGTGCTGCATTGCGTCTATATCTCGCTCACACACTATTATACAGCTGCAGTGCAGTCTGTTGCAGTGGAGGAAGGAAAATTCGAATTTCGGTCGGGAGAGACGGACCAAGACTAACGACAGTGCGCTGCACTGAGAATATAATTTTATGATATCATCGTGTATCACACTGCTCAAGTGGGACTTGTTGCTAACGTTTTCGATACGCATATTTCATTAGGTGACCGCGTGATGAATATCGTGTAGGCGGGTATTTTTTCTGCTCGTTTGGAAAAAGTAAAACAAAGTCCGCAGCAGTGCGGTTTTCGTCTAAAACATTATACGACCCCGTCACATGAACGAATTTGACACCGGTGTCTCGAAGAGCTGCAGTTATTACGCGACACGCGCCGGAAAGCCCATAAAACCGTGGACGAGGGCAACGGGCCAAGAAAACGATATTGCGTTTTCGGTTTCTAGCCGAGGAGACTGCGCCGAGCTGCTATTCTTTATTCTCTGAAAAAAAAACACACACACACACACACACCAGAAAACCTGCACCGTGACGCCTACCGATGACCAATGACACGGCCGAACGATCGCGTATATACATATACATAAACCTAGACTGGATGTGGATGATCTCTTCGTCACACACTCTCTTTCTTCCCATCACTCTGTCTCTCTTTTCTCCGTCACTCTTGCTCTCTCTCTATACGCTCGTCTCTCCGGATCACTCGATCCCCACCACACTTCGGATTCGCCGGTTCACTTGGAGAGCTTTCGGCTGCACTTATACACTGCGAGACGTGAGGGGGAAAAGAGGAGGATTTTGAGGGCTGGCCAAGAGTGGCGGCGCGGGTTAAAAATAGTCGACCGCCGCCGCCACAGTCGGCTGACGAGGAGCCGTGGAGGTCCTGCAGAGCGACTGGCGCGGAGGCGGTTTGCCGTATATACTGCCAGGAAATCATATACGCGTAATGATAACACTATATATTATATATTATATTATTATATATAAGCGGAGCCGTAAAAACGAAAGAAACCTTGGAACTTTGCCTGGAAAGCTTTATAGATTTCGAAAAAAAAATTATACTTAAACACATTTGCAGCGATGACCGCCTTCGGTATATTAATAATAATAATAATATGGTATACCGTATAGCGTTGGCGAAGTGGTCTGGAATCGGATCATACTAATGCATATGTATTTGCACCGTATGCGCGTGAGAGAAACGCTCGCGTGAGAACTGATCTATATTATATTAATATGTATATATATCATATTATATAAAATCGATATAGATTAAGATCGGTAGAAAATAAAAAAAACACAAACAAAACGTAACGCGGTGGTGTACTAAACCGGAGACAAGACGTGTGTAATAAAAACATCATTTTAATAGAAACAATTTTTTTTATATATATACATATAATACGGTGTGTGCCGATGGAACGGAATCGCATCTGTTATGACGAAGATCTTTGATCCGAGGAATTAAAATTCAATCATTTCAATTGCTCGACACAACGTAAACATTTGCGTTATTGTCATTCCGCTGCGTTCGTTAATTGACCGAAGTATAATAATAATAATAATTGCGTTGGTATAATTTGTACGAAACCACATGCGTAGAAATACTTTTTACAACACCATAAAATAATAATAATTATATAATATTTTAATACCACACTATATATATGATATAATAATAGTCATAATAATACGATGTACGCGACAGCTGTTATAATAATATCCTCGCGCGGTCGAATAATATAGATAACGTTTATTACTGACACTTAAAAGTCAAAAACCGACTAAAATATGATATTATGTTGTGTTAAAAGCGTATTCAAAAGATTTATCGGGCTCGTTCTCGCGACAGTCGATGTTTACCTACCTATTATTCTAGTCGGTAAATATGAGGAACAAGTCCGGTATCAGCGGAAGATCTAAAGCCGTCTTTTACATTTCCTCTCGGTCACTAATATATATATATATACTACCTATATTATAATAATATGTTCAAGGTTTTTTATTATCCGTTTCCAAACGTACGCGCGTATATTACGATAATTTAATATCATAAAGCACATTTTATGTGTCATATCTGATGTGTATAATGTGTGTGTTTAAAAAAAATAATTTGTGTTATTATTTTTTTTAATAACGTCGGGAGGCACTCGCATATGGATCCATCGATCCCGGTGTCTATGGAATTTTCGGACAACCTGAAGCATCCCGACAGAAAACCGGTCTCATTCAATTACCGTATTCAAATTATACGAACGCGTTACACACCCGACGGGGTGGTGTTTCGATACATTTTCGGACGTTCCTTTCCTTCTATATATATATTTTTTCAATCTCGGAACCACACCACAAACAAAATACGATAAAGAAACGATAATTCACGTCTAACGACGAGTCGGGACAGCAGGATCTATACGATACGGGGGGGGGGGGGTTATAATGCAGTATGGAGGTGTATTTACATATTGTATTGATAATTTACCTCATCGAGATCTCGCACAGTAACCAAGTCTTCAATGTATGTTAAAATACAATCACACGTGATACGAATTTTTGTCTCGGTGTATAGGTATATTTAAGTCGTACTCAAAATCTAACAGGTCTGGCAAGTCTCGTATTTTTTGAAATCATCTCCACACGCTGTCCGAATTTCGGGGCAACGATGTATTGAAGCCGACGAAGGGGCCCCTCTTTGCTTAATAGATGTTCTGTAAAGTCATGTATTATATAGGTATACATTATGGTTCATACACGAAGATTCTATTGGCGTCATAATATGATACACAATTTGCGTGCCTCGAATAAGACGATAAAGTTATAAATCTGCAATCGGGCGTTACGACGGTCGTAATATATAATGTGTTTAACTGCAGTTTTCAGTTTTATCGCGCATTCCAAGGCGACCATAATAATGTTACATCGTGTCAAAAAGCATAATAATATAACAGTGCAGCGAATCTGTAGATGGACGACGTATGGCATGGGAGCTGCAGACTGAGCAGCCCTCCACCCACGGAGACTGCCTTCGTAATGTCGTAGGTGGGTAATAATAATGTTATATACGGTACTGACGATGAGCCAGATAGTATGAGGAATTTCGGTGTGTTATTCTAGTATAATATACATACACGGCCGAAATAAGCACCGGGGGGGTCGTATCGGGTCCTATCTCCATCATGACGTATACAATATACCACTAATTGTTCGACTATACCTATATAACCCACAAGTATAAGCTGTACCCAGTCAACACGACGACATACTGACCCTCGACACAAACCGTAAGTTCAGGCTCGACACTGGATAATTATATGTACGTACAAGAGACGTGTTCATATATAATAGTATCATTGTTTATATACGATATTGTTGTTCTTACTGTGGAAAATGCAGACGTGAGAGATATTAATTTTATATAGGTATACCTATACTTCATGGCATACTCGAGACGCACCGAGTCTTCCCGATTTTGTACTTTTAACATTAATGGTAATATTTTTTAAAACGATATTTATTAAGGTTTCAATATCCACATTATGGTTATTAGCTTATACTTTTATGGTTAGGTTTAAACATTTATGGGTAGGACAAAATAGGAAAAGTGTTTGCGTTATTTATAATAATTTTAAATTTACAGTTTTTAACTGTTGAGTTTAGGTTGTCGAAAAAATATATAAATTGCTGAGTGTCATTCAGTATTAGTTGAAGTGAGGTTGCGTCAGTGATGATCCTTTTGAAGTATCCAGAGTGATTTTGATGTGAGCAGTGTGGTGGTATTTTAGATTGGTTTTTTGAAAACATATTATCATTTGAGGTTGGAGCGGTCATAAACAAGACGGTGAACATCAGCTGAACGTTCATATGGAACCCGTTGATATTTAATCGAATAATTAATGTACTCATATTTATGCGAGTTCAAGTTTATGTTTATTTTATTGATTGGACTGCAGTTGTCGGATGTTCAGCCTCTGTGTGCATTGTTTGAAATAAGAAGTTAGCTAGTTCGGTAACACTAGCTCTAATGATCAGTCAATTAATAAAGGTCTCATTTTTTCGATCATTTTGAGTATTTCATGTGAGTTAATACTGTTACATAATTTTTAGTTGAATATTATTATACTTCTAACTTCTAAGTCGTCTACTATAATAATATACTACATGATATATTGAGTATATATATTTAGAAATATATTATGCAAGCTCTTCATCGCGTCGACTGCACAAGTCAATATAATGTAAACATCGTAATATAAACTTCGACGGGTGTTAATGTTCAACCGCCATACGCGGACAAAAAAAAAAAAGAGATTCCTCAGGTTTCTTTTTTTCTCATTAATTTCAGTTATATCCATTTCCCGACCGGAACGGTAAAATATAATATAATATGTTGCAAAGGCCAGTTTATAATGTCCACGCACCATTTCCTGTATGCCTACATATTGTGTGGTATAATAACTTATAACCTGCGATCGTATTGCTCGCGAAGTCGATAACGCAGAAAGACCGTGTGGGCGAAAATCCGAGATTTTTCAAAACTGGTTTCGGCAAATTGTACTCGTTGCAACGGGAACACACACATATGGTGCCTTTACGAAACATGTACATTATAATGTAGTACGTACGATTTGTGTTAAGTCCATATAGTGAAATGTTAGCTAATCAATTTACACGGCGAGCACAATCAGTTTACACGTTAGGTGCAGTATATTGCATTTGTTTGCATTATACCTACATCACGCGATAGACTCATATAATATATTATAATATACACAAATACAATAATATATTACATCGATAAACGACATATCACAAATGCAAATATAATATTGTGAACGTTGTGGTTTTGAGCGTGAACAATATAATAATAATAATAATAGAGCTGTACCAGAAAAATGTCGAGAGAGAGTGAGAAAATAGAGAGATAGTAAAATATTTATTTTTTTTTCAAATCTCCTCGTCGTATTATTTACTCGATCGTTTTTTCGTTTATTTTTTTCCTCTCATTCGGTGAACTCGTAATTTCAAAACGTCGTCCTTATATGCAGTGAGCACAGCGGAGTGCCGCTTGTTCATATATATATACATTATAATAGTATGTACTATCGCTCTATATATAGGTGTACAATGTAATACCGATATACCGCTACGGATCGCGGCCTACGAATTATTATATCGATAATGAATTACGGGAAACACGATACACTGCTGGCAGCGACGACACCCGATACTATATAATATGTATTTTAATATATCATATTATTGACGAACGTTTTAGAAATGGGAAAAATACAATGGTGTAGGCACTGCAACGGCTGCTATTGGAAAGGTCCCTTGCTCTTTCGTAAAAAAAAAAACCCCCTTAATAAGGACATATACTACGGCGGGACAAAGGTGCATCTTCTTATTTGTAGGTATAGGTTCAGGTAGGTCCATCTCACGTGTGTGTAAGTGGTATGATATTATTATCTATATCGTGAGGGTAGCAATCCGACACCGACAGCATTATTATAAGTAAGGCGCACAATATCTCTAGGTGGAATTGTGGAGGTAGAGTAGGTAGGTATGCGATGTGTAGGTTCAGCGAAAGAATTCTCTGCCGTGAGGTATATATTATAATTTCGTGTCAGCACGAAAACTATGAAAAATCCACTCGACGTGTACATCACGCCATATTAATATACCTACATAACATAATACCAGAGACAAACAATAATAAGTTCTAGTTGTATTTGTTTTCGTGATTTATCGGGACACCTGAAGTGTTAATCGTGACGACTTCAGACGACATTTCATTCATGCACACGGCGGCGCAATATCAGTCTTGAAGAATTATTTTCGCGATTGTGATGGGTGCCGTTTTGTGTCCTTCTCTATTATGATCGTCGTCGAAAGCGCACCAATTCGGCGCACGTGGTATTGTACCTACACAATATATAGGTTATACAGTTTATTATATTATTATGTGAGTACAAGCTCGTTCGTGAAATAATGGCAATATATTATAACACTATATACGATTATATACTTTGCGGACGTACAGCGCGTTTTACTTTGATATTATTAAATCGTGTGTGTATATAACGCTCGCGGTATGTATGTATATTATAATACAGGCAGTGGTCGGTTTATCTAGAGGTCAACGAGTCGACCATATGTTATACGATGATGATGATGACGATGATGAATCACGGATAATACATTATTATTATTATTATACAGATATATTATAAGTATACCCACAGTCCCACACGTATATTTATACATATGTATAGTGCATATGTGTGTAATGCATAATCAACTCGAGTGAAATGTGTTGATAACGGGCACCTATATAGATACGAACTAGTACATAAGCGTTGATCGTGTACATAATAATAATATATAGGTAGGTAATAATATATTCCCATTATAATTATATTATTATCACGCTTGCATTTTCGGTTCGCGTGATGTGTGTCATCGTTTTGTCTCGACCTTTACATAACGCATATATAGGTATACCGTATTGTAATCACAACGGATGTGGATGTACATAAATAATTTTTTACGTGTGTGTTTGTTTGGAATTAATAAATTTCGACTTCATTGACTCCGCCAGGCTCGGCCGCCCGTTCAGCTTTTTTATCGAATGTTCGCAGATAATTTATTCTACAGTTACACTATATCGATATAGGTATATAGCGTTAATGATGCATCGCATCATTTATATAGGCCATAGGGTAACATGTATATGTGTACGCAATATTTGTTTATTGAAAACTACTATGATATCCACGGGCAATGCTCTCTGATAAAAGTCGATCTAAACGACTCGCAAAATCCGACTTTGATCCCGATATTTCCGACATCTGATGAGGAGGTGGGTGGAGTCCGGGCAACGATCTCTGTTGGCAAAATACGATATAGACAGCCCCACACGCCCGCGTACATAAAACCGAGGTGACATAATAATAATAATAATAATAATATATTATCCTCAATAAGTGTTTGATTTAAGGTCGGTAAAATATGATAACGTATTCTACGATACGACGAGAATTCGGGGCGTCTCTCATCGGTAATATTATTGCCATCGTCGTATTACACACACACACACACAATGCATTATGTTTCCTCGTCCCAGATAGAGATGATGGTGTCCAGCGTTCGTATAAAACAATACAATACGACAGTTTATTGGATGTTAATTATTATTATTTTATACGTCAGCAGCGGGAACCCACCCGGTGCCGGTGGTCGCCGCTACGTGTTGATCAACGGGCGATGTTGTGCCCGAGCATTATAATATGAATACAGAATATTATTGTGTACACGCACATTATCATCGTCGTATCGGTTCGTTTATCGATATGATAATGATAATAACAATAATGGTAATAATAATAAAAAAAAAAACAATAATGAAAGAAAACTGGCTCGTCATTAAGAACAATGACAAATGATCGCTACGCGTTATTATACAATAATAATAATATATTAACATCATACTGGCTCGGATGGGTGCGCACAGCGGATCGCCGAAGATGCGGGGAGCGAAACGTTTCGGTTAATTATCAATATACAAACGATTCCGTGCGCTGCGTCGAGAAGAAATGTATAGGCCCGCAGAGGGTTCATTTTGTTAATCCGAAGGTTAACGAATCGAATGGTGTACATTATAATATGTAGAAGAGCTCCTGCTGCTGATGGTGGTCGAAACACAAGCCGCTCTGCTGACGAGTCGAACAACGGACGCAATAATAATATTTACGACGCATCTGCAGAATTGGTAATAATAATATTATAAACTATATACACCGTAAGAGAGATAGAAATGAAAACCGTTTGAAAGATATAACTCTGCAATCACAATATTATTATATAATGTATGTCATGTAACCATTAACTATATATTATATATATGCATAAACGTCTGCCGCGGTATACGACAGGTATTCAGATTAGTTATTCCGTATTCGTTATTATATTATATGTTACAGTTACGTATAATATAATATTACAGTCGTGTAGGTGTTAAATGTGTTGTGGTGAATGACTGGTAAAAAAGCAAAAAAAAATAAATATTTACGTTCCAGATCAACAACATACGAGTGGCGTTCGACGTAGGCACAGCTTGGGTTTTTTTTTGACAATATTTTCCTCGAACTTTCCGCGATGTCGACTATATTATACCATACTGTTGCAGTCATAAAGGAAGAGGAAAACGTAGGCGAGCAGTGATGAAAAGAAAACTATGTTTTTTTTTAAAAAACCGTATTGTAATGATGATTTTTTTATGCGCTCAGTGATTTGCAGAAACTCGCAGTGTTTATTTTTTTAGATAAACTCACGAAACGCGTTCGTAAGGTTTTTTTTGGGACGACTCTGTCCTGTTTTCCAGCACTCTTGACGACTGCGCGGTAAGTGGTAGGTACACGATATCATATTACGACGAGCATAATACCTACAATATCGACGTTTCGTGCGAAAACAATTATCTCTCCAAACACGAAGTAAATATTATATTATTATCATATTATAATAATAACGTTATATCCCACGGGCTAGCATCATCACGAGTAGGGGTAATTATAGACGCCCCTGCAACTGCACAAGGCATATGGCTTCCGTTGCATGACACACCGCAGGCACGTATAACTCCTATAATTTGTAAGCTGCAGAAAACTTCCGAATTTCGTATCCGACAGAGCACCGTTTTCAGTCAGATCACCGTCGTCGCCTCTACACGAACGGGAGCCGCCCCAGCCCTACAATCACGATAAATATTTATCGTATATTATATCATGCTCGGACCTCGCCTTTTGTAATGTCATATAGTGTCGTATACAAAGCATACGCACTATTATAACGGCGCCGTAGTAGGCCGACGACAATATTATTAATGACTGTTAATTTATTTTTTTTCAACACAAACATTCGATTAACTTCGATTTGGCTGCACCTGTGTGTATAATAATAATATACGACCGCAGTGCAATTTACACACTCCGGTCCAAATACGTCGACGGACAGTAATTGTATAATATGGACGAATTACATTATAAATTGCTTCCTCGCTGTATACAAAACGGTATATATTATATACCTGCGGCTACAACTACACGACCTTCGAGTGGAAATTAATTCGGCTCGCGGGGAAGTCTGTCCGGTCATTTTTCTCTTTTGACGTTCGACGATTTTTCGACCGTTTCCGTTTTACATATTGTATAATAATAATAATATCAGAACGGCACGCGCCGAGAAATTAGCGATTACCCTTATTTTAATTGATAACTACTCGGGGCACGTGCCGTCGTCGGCGATCAATCGAAACTATCATATTAATATATATATATATATATAATAAATTAATAATATACACATTATATTATATCGTGTGCCAGTGTCTACACACGAGTATTATAATATTATTATATAAATTATAAACAATATGACATCTCAGACGAATCAAAATGCATAATATTTTACTGTTGATCGAGTTCTTTTTATGAACCAAGTTTTCTATTTCAAAAAAAAACGAGTGCGAATAAAATGGCATTGGGTCATCTGCACCCATAAACAATGTTCGCATTGTACACAATACTACGCAATATATGGGTAAAGGCTATTATAGTCGACGGCCGGCGGCATCGATCACACGGCTTGTCGCGGTTGTCGCAGTTCTTCTGATGTACAGTCGGTCAAGTCTTGTCTTGTCCCGGCAAGGACAAACTGTTACAGAGTTTATAATCACTATTGACAGTACCACTATATTGACCTGTGTGTACTAATAATTACATAATATCATTGATTATATAGGTAACTCGGATCAGTTTAAGATGTATATATTGTATGCGTAATTTGAAAATTAGCTAATAATCATAAATTAGCGATAAATACATTTTGCAATAAATGCACAAGTGCATATTACAAGCTTATTATTATTATAATACAGTACAAGTAGGTACCTACTTATACTTTGGCGCAAAATAAATTTTATCAATACGTATATAGGTATAGGTAGGTATATTATAATAATTTATAATCAATTATATGTATATAGGTAGTGTGCAAACAGTGTACATCTGATAGCATAGTATATATATATATATATATATTTTTCTCCGTTTATTATCGCGGTTTATAATTCTAAACATTTCAAATGAGCTTTATAGTTGTCAACAAAACGAAATGATGCAACGAGAATTAATTTGTTAAACCGTTTTTATGAATTCCTCATAATATAATTGAGGAGCACCTTATTACTACGTGTTTATGACCATCGTCCATTACTATATATGTAATATGTATACGCATATTTTTTAAGTCGTATTTCGTAGAACTCTGATGCGTAGGCCGTGGTAGGTATACACAAAATATTATTGCAGGGCGTATAATAATTTATTGATAGTCGTGAGTGTGATTTTCGCAAATTATTGAAATCGTGAAAAACATTTACGTTACCCACGTATTATAAACCTCTCCTGTTCCCCGCATTGATATATTAAACGCCTACATAGTATCCAGTCTGTCGATATATAGTTATAAATAAATAAATGTGTACGTACCAAGTATATGTACATCGCCACCCCGATAATCAAAGCCAAAAACGTAAAACGTTTTAACGCATTCTACAAGATAAATATAATATTATGTATTATGTATTATGTGTATATATAGCAACTGTGTAGCTGTAAAACATTATCGTAATTGCATTTGTCAATTAACAGCGTCGATAAAAAGAAAAAGAAATGAAATAACCGTCGCGAACTCGGAACGCAATAAAAGTTCTTGAAAAAAAAAAACACTAAAAATATGATAGTAAAATCTTGTTTTGGTGTACAACATAATATATTTATATTTTATAATAATATGTTTAACGAGTTTTCTGTTGATTTACGACGGACTTTTGTACAACAGTATCGAGCACCATCCATATATATATATATAAAGTCAAATAATAAAACTCAACGCCTTGGCTAATTGTTGATGATGTGATTTATCCGTACGAACACGACTAAATCATAGTATTTGTCAAAACACAGTGTGTAAGTATAGTTTTTTTTTCTGACCCACCCAGGCGCCGCATATATAGGTAATATATTGTTTGAGGATTAATACGATATAACTTATAAGTTATAATATACAAGCATAGCGTATACACATAATTTTTCCCTTTTATATACTATTCTTCTGAATTAATTTTGTCAAAAGTTTTATAAGTGCCACTTATCGTACGAATATATCCATAAATAGGAATTTAGTCGTGAAAACCTTCACCTAAATAATAATATTATGCCAAAATGTTTGGGTCGTACGTCATCTACAAAAATGGTCGTTGCATATTATGTGTTTGTGCCAAAATAAAATCGTCCCGCCGTGTCTTGCCCCGAATATATATACCTGGAGAGTGGAGACCGAATGGTTTTTTTTTGTAAATGTTAAAACTATCGAGTTACAAAAATAACGGAAGCGCTAAGTATAGATTTTCTTAAACGAAATACGACGTGTAAGACAGTGAGCTGCTTGATATCCAAGGGGAAAAAAATACGTCTTCATAATTCAATTAATATTATGTTCTAAACATGTTTACAATATTTTAAAACCGCATACTATTTATATATTATTGAATTGTACCTAGATATATCAAGGCAAACCTCTGTCGACTACAATACTAATTAATAGTATGTACCTACATATAACAACAACTGTTTGCGTATAAAGTATAACTACACATAAATATATATCATATCGTATATATATAGTACACAATGGTAAGCTAATGTAGGGAGTTTACTTGATGCGGTTTACACGACTTCAAATAATATATAGGTAGGTAGTTAGGTACGTCGTTACTTTATGCGCTCTTTGAATTACATATATTATTATCACGAGCAACTATATAATATGTATCGGACCGCAATAAACCATAATAATAATATATTATATTATACATTTCAATATACCTATATGGGTTAGGAATTTAGTATTTTTTCTCCACGTGGCGCGTACACACGTAGTATATAATACTGCGCAACTGCGTACCAATATATGATACAAGAAGAAAATTCTGCACCGATATTGGACTGTAAAAATACACTATATATATAATATTATATTATAGTTATAGGCACCTATACAATATATTATAGCTATGATATATACCATGTACGAGGTAGGCGGTACACTGGTCCTGCACCGTAAGTGCGCATAAAATACGAGTAACGGGAGGACCATAAAACACACTTTATCTCGTGTTTTTTTTTTCTTTATTAATTCTTTTGTTTTGATCGGCGAATATTACGGGCCACGTTTGAAACGCATGTGCAGCACAAAACGTGAGGTATATATCGATATTTTTCTGCCATTCCGGTGTGTTGTAGCTGTGGGGCCACAAGTACACGGCAAAAATAAGTCTAGCCGTACAGCACACACTTATTCCCACGAATAAACGTCTGCAGCAGCAGCAGCCGGTGTGCATTTTACGAATTTAATTAATGATTAACCGCGGCTAATAATAATAATAATAATCGTACTGTTTCTCTCTGCGTGATGTAACCGTGATACGGGCGAAGTATTATTTATATAGTCACCGCCGAGATGTTTGAAACATAAAAAAGGCACTATATGCGGTCTGCGGGCACGTCCGAGATGCGAATCAGCCAACAGTGAATATTGTATATATATATTTACTTTGTATACCGTGTGGGGTAGGTATATATATATATATATATTTAGGTATAGTAGTAGTCTTCCCCAGGACGCATTCGGCGGGTCGTCTGAAAACGATTCCATTAGACGGACACGACGAGATCGAATCTCCGAGGATGTACCTAATATACACGTGCACGGTAGGACGGTATAGGTACACAACATAATAATAATAATATTCTCAACTCAATTATACTCGTACACACAGACACAACACAGCCGCACATTTGACCGGGATCCTGCAATATAATAACACAGATCGAGGGTAGGTACCTTTTTTTATTTAATATTATATTTTTTTTTTTAGTGTGATCGTCGACAGAAAAATATCGTCTATAACAGTAATAATAATTACTATAACTATGTACATTACAACATACTTTATACTCAATTTTTTAATACCTTATACAATGTTTCTACGTAGCTGCAGAGCTGTGTATACCCTCCGACGTCCAGGACACCACGCAATGCTATAGTGTGTCTGTGTGTTTGTTATATAATTTAACGTTTCTGAACTTTTAATATTCAATCCTCATTGGAATTTCGTTTTGAGGCACTCACCGTCGCTGTCGTAATAATATACGTCAATATTTAAGCCGGCTCCATATATATATAATATATATTTAGACCACGAACCCACACACGGCGGCTTTATATTTATATACCTACGTGTTGTATGTATAAGGAAAACGACTACAACGTGTTAACAATCGGACCATTATAACAAACTCCGTTCCACCGGTGCAGCGAACTAAACACCGTTCGCGTGTAATTCGTTTGGAACGCACAAGTGTATTATTATAATAATTGCGAGATATAGTTAAACAATCGTTTCCATTTTAAGAGGGCATTTCGTCGAGCACGTACCTTACTTGTAGTATAATATGTCTACAAAATGTACATATTGTACACCGCCCGGCGATTTCGGTTTCCGGATCGAAGAGTTTCACATGTATATAATAATATTTTCATATATACTGCGGAAGCTGCAGGAAGTTCACGGCGACCGATAAAAGGAAATGCGATTTATTGTTCCTAGCAGTCGTGCATCATCATGGTATGTATTATGTAGCTTTATGCTCACTAAATATTATTAGATTTTGTTTTAGTAATGGTTTGGTCATGATGGCGACGGTTTTGTGCGCTCGACCGTCTCAAATTTATCGAACGTTTTCTCCAAAACGCAGCGAACTCAATTCTCGGCTCTGCGCAGACGACAACCGTCTTTCAGGGGTTTAGAGGAGTTTTTATTATCGTCAAGTTTATAACATAACATACATAATATTATAATAATGTGATTATTATTATGGATTTCCTTCCGACCGTTATATTATATATTATGTTTTCGTTTGTGTTCATTTTTCTTAGATTTTGTCCTCTTTATGTAGTAATAGCAATTCGTTTGTATACAACAAACTTGGTATGATAAAAATACTATGCATATTTAACAACGTGGTTAAACAATAGGTGTGCACGACGAAGTGAAAAAAAAAAGAGTTTGACAATAATAATAATATTATACAACTTCGTATATAGTCAGTCTTCTATTACACTTGTACAATATAAATGTTTTGGCTTTATTATTTTAATGCGGTTCTTTTTTCTCATTTTTTAAACCGGCATCTCGGAATCGTCGTTGCCCATATACATGATAATATATACAACAATGTACAAGTGTACAACCATTATACGAAGATGGTCTGATGGACGATGGTGCATAATTTGACGACCATATTATGTATGAAGGCTAAACATAAATATTTGATAGGTGTTGTATATATATATAGCTATACGAATGGTCCTCGGAAAGGAATGAAGCCCGTTGGCCGTTCTAGATTTACCACCCTTTACCTACCTACCCTTATTACGGCTTCGTCGTCTGAATTTACCGATGTCGACGAAATGTCATTATGAAAACGTCAACTCCTATCGGCGATGGTCCGATGACAGTGATTAAAATTTATCGATTCGAAGAAAAAGTTATGGAAGTTAGCGACGCGGACGAATTTACCTATATAATTCGCACAAAAATCGAAAGTCACGTTTGAGGTGTTGAGGATTAAACAAAACAAAAATATTTAAAACATTAATAGGTATTTTAAATTGAATTAGGTAGGTGCGTATGCGACATGAAATATCATCGTGTTTTATTACTTGAAAATATTAGTATTTCAACTGAAAGACCGATGGTGCCCGGTCATAACAATAATAATAATAGCGAATTATTATAGTACAGGTCCCAACGGCTAACGATTATACGATGCGTAATATTATCTGCACACACGAGTCATGAAATGCATCACGTTGCATACTCATATTATACTAGGGCATCATGCTGCAAAATATTACACGAATAATTGGATTATACGATAAAACGTCGACTAAAATGTACCATATTAAGTACCTACTATACATAATAAATGAACGAAATATTCACAATCACGAGCGAAACTAAAATAATATTATATATGCGACGCGATAACAAGCCCCGGTGATGACACCGTTTTAGTTGTAATTCGTATACGTAATTATGTAATATATCACGATACAGCACGATGTACATAACCATATTATAATTATTTAGGTTTACACACTCGGTTTGTATGTAAAAGTGGCGTGTAAAGTACACACGTACACAGGTACAACAGGTATATATGAGTTTATACCGCACTGTTTGTCAATTTTGCCAAATTGCGATTTTATCATACACAATTCATCATGTTATTCTCGTGACGAGCCATAACGATATAATATTGACAATATTGTAATATTATACATCACAGTAGGTACAACAAGTAGCAGTCGAGTAATATTAGGATTTGAATTATATTGAGTATACAATTATTTAATACCTAATCAAACGTATTGCCGGTTAGGTCGGCGTTCTAGCTGGTAGATATAGTTATTCCAAAATATCATAACTAGATGACTCAGCAGTGTAGTAATAACTGTAAACAATAAGTACTTAGGTATTTAAAATATGTAGGTACTTTTCAATGTAAAAAAAAAATATTTAAACTAATATTATATTATGGTAAAATATTTTTAGTTTTATTTGTGTGTTATTTTGAAGTGTTATTCATTCGTCATCTGTGCAATGTGCATATACCTCCTAATAACCAGTATAATAATATTGATAACTATAATAATTCTGTGAAGTTACGCATTATGTCACTTTAACATTAGAATTGGAAATCACGATTAAAAAAATCGTCAACAAAAAAATAAAATTAAACTAATGACCCGAAAATAAAAATTCAATATTCAATACCGACAATAACGAATCATATTATATACAATACTGAACACAAACTTCAAAAATAAAAATTATTCAGTCAAGTAGATAATCATTATTTGCTCTTATATACAGCTCAAATCCACGGGGAGGAATCCAAAATAATTGTACAACACGCAGAGAGAAGTCATCGTCATTTCGACCGCGCATTATTATACGAATATTATTCCGATACACAAACTTTAGACGACTTTTTAGATGTATAATTCCATTAAATTATATCCATCGACATTTCACTGGATTATACACTCGTATATATAGCCGGTAGTCTTGAAATTTAATAATATTATATATGACACGAAACGATATATTATTATCACGTCCTCACTCCTATAGCGCAGCGGTGTTAAAATAATAAACACGAGATTTGTATTATATATATATTATTATTTATTAAATCGTTTCAGCGCGCGGCGAGTGTATTATATTATTATTATTATTATTATACGACTCGCGTAGATAGATATTTTGCTGCTGGCCGACACGCGTAATATTATTATAATGATAACGATAAATAATAATAATGCATAATAATATAACATAATATTATAATAACTCCTACATACACGTCTCGCGGACCCGCCTCGGCGAGTTGCGGGGGACGACGAGCTAGGCGAGGAGCATATAGTATTGCAGTATTATAATATTATATGTTATCCACAGCGCTTTATAAGAGGAGACGTATAATAAGTATTTATATATATATATTATATGTGTACGTATATACCGGACGTGTGCGCCGTGAGCAGTTTCCGGTGCACCTAGTAAAAAAATATTTATTTTTTTTTTCGGAGATTTGCGAATTTCTTTTTATCATTTCATTTCATTTTACGCGAGTCCGTCTCTCTCTCTCATTATATTGGCCCACACACTGCACGCACACACACACACTCAAGGTCTGCAGTGCCCACGCAACACGCAGTTCGACACCCGAACGCGAACGGCATAATATTATCATTACGAATTCATATGATGTATATACGACCACTGCACAGGTATATAATAATAATAATAATAATAAAACGAACCAGCTACGACGACGATAGGTTCTCCTCGTGCGAGTGTGCCTCGGCAGTACATTTCGAATTATTACGCGCACGAGACAAAAGTTATGCAACCGGCGTGGGTCGCGGCCGCGGCATATCCCTTGTAAGGCACACACAGGACAGGATATTGGATATGCACGCAAACATATGGTCGGCATTTCGTATAATATGCATATAAACATATAATAATCATAATAATAATAATAATAATGTTATTAACGGCACGCTTGTGTGATGTATACATATATTGTATAACATATAATAATATGATTATACGCAGAGAATGCGAGCGAGAGCCCCCGAAAAAAATACATATACCGTATAGGCGTGTACGAGGCGGCTACGAAGGCGTATTATCATTATCATTATTGTTGTTGATGTTGTTTTAATATCGTAACGATAATAAAATAATAATAATATTTTATTGTGCTCGCACCAGCGATCGTCGTCGGCGACAATTTTACAAGCAGCGGAAACAGAGGAAGTCTTATTCATATTTATACATTTTTCTTCCACCGGTCTTGCACAATATACAAACGAGCGATATACCTAATGTATCATAATATTGTATGCGCCTATATCTACCGTTTCGAAGGTTTTTAATTTTAATTACGTCGTCGGCAAAGGAGGAGGCGACTTCGGCGCAGTCGATGAGCATATACGATATACATAATAATATTATGTACCTATAGGTACATTATAACGATACGGCGGCTGCTACCGTGTAGTATACACCTGTATAATAATATTATGGTAATATTATCAATTACGAACCTTATCGAAACAAAAATTGTGATTATAATAATAATATAATATGATAATTTAAAGCCGGCTGCAGGTGGAACTGCGTATATATAAGTATCATTTCTCGGGCTGTGCACAATGCTGCACCACAGCGAGACGACACAAATTCGTTTGCCACGGCCAAATTTCGGACCATCGGGGGCTAAAAAGATCAAAGAAAAGCCGCCCTGTGCCGCCCGAGCAAACGTGTCTAAGTCTAGACCCGGCCCATTAGTAATATTATACGTGCGTCTAATTTGAAGAAAACCATCGGCCGCACAGTAGTCGGTCTATCCGTCTCTTATAGCAGACGATCATCGTCATCGTTATTAACTATATATATCTATGAGATCTCCGATATAAACTGCGGCTGCTGCAGTAACCGCGACGACAGAAAAGCGTTTTAGAGAACTCGACCTGCAGACGAGGAATCAAAGCTGCAGACACTATACTTATAAGGCCTATAATATTTTATAATAGACATCTCTACTGTTCACGCGCCACTGCAGCACAGTTAATACGATAATATTGTATTACCTGCACCGTGATGAAATTTGTTTACACTCACGTGCGCACACATAACAATATAATATGTAATAATAATATAATGTACCTAAATACCTTAGCGCCTATATGTATATAAGACGTATTACATACGAGAACAAATCGGCAGGCCTGCAACTTCGCAGCTGTCTTAGTCGCGTACATCACTTTTTTTATATATAATATGCCATCTAAATTTAAAATAATTTTTTTTAACGACGACTCACGATGTGTCAACGATTTCTATGTCAATTTAAGATCTGAATTTTCGATTCGTCCATGTTTACTGGTCGGTCGGGCGACGAGGTGTGGAATAAAAAAAAAATTGAGCCAAGATCACTAATGGGCCACCTGGCGGTAGAGAACGATTGACACGACACTCGACAGGTGTACCTCTACTATATAATATAAAATATTATATTTTGATTTAATTATGGCTTCAATGCCGTGCCCATGTAACAAACAGATATATAATATTTTCTACATACGAATTGTATATAAAAATATTATGTGTTCGTCCTACGAAATAATCATAAAACCAATTCGACGACTGTGCAATAGAATGAATCCTATGGTTAATATTATAGTGCGAACGCACCATTTTTGTTATATTGTTTGTGTTAATAATAATAAGCAACGTTATTTTTTTTTTTTCGACACACGAGTGTACGATGACCAGAACAACATTCCGCCATATGGGGACAAAAATAATAACTCATAACCCAACCCTGACTCTGTTTATGATCACCAAATATAATAACGCCTCGACATCATATTACATTACACAAACATTTTACTTCTCCGGGAACGCCGAGCAATGCATATACTGCGGAAACCCAAAATGGCCTTAACTCCTTGGGAACAGTACACGTGGCCGAAACGCATATCGAGAAGAAAGAACTATTAATTACTGTTTTCGACATCGACATTTTAATTTTTTTCCCATGTAAGATTAATTCGAATAATATGAAGAATTTATCCCCGCCGAACGTTAATAATTTTAAAAACGGTGTAAATAATGAATAAATAAACGCTGATCGTGAGAACGCCGACGAAACCGTACATGCGCATAATGCATCGAAATCATAAATCATCATAATAATATATATAGATTCACTGAACGTTGAACAATATTCGACATTTTGACGGAAAACCATCACACGACACACACACACACAAGTCATTTTCATCGGGAATTGAAAATAATACCCGAGGAGGTTGTCGCTGCAGAGGTCAAACGCATGCGGCTTACATCGTATTATTATTGCATTATTATAAAGTGTATAATCTTTGTATCTATACAATTTGATCCGAGGAAGAGTTGTGAATGATTTTCGATTTGATTCACCTCAGACAAAAATGCTTTGTATATAAAAATAATTACAATAGTAATGATATTATAGACATATAGGAATGTATGTTTTATATAGGTTTATGCGACAGTGCATATGCATACCTATATAATGTATAGTGATGGTTATGACGGACGACGTGTCCTCCGACACGATTAATTTCCGGGACAAAACATTATGCTCAACACCATGATAATAGTCTCCGATCGATCCACATTTTATACGGACTCCTTTACCGTGTACAACATAATAATATTATATTATATAGAAGAGAACGCGTGATTTTTTTATTTAGTTTACGATATTATATTATAGTTTCGAATTTTTTTCATAGTGCTCTGCAGCGGTCCATTGTCGCCCGATGACTCTCACGGATTGGAGAGACTGTACGCCATAATAATATATGAGTATACTATATATATATATATTCTCGGAACCTATATACGTTTTTCCACGACTTGGGTTAGGATAGGTTGGGTCGTATAAACGCTCGACCACATGATGCATCTCGGCGAGAGTATAAATCGAAAACGTTTCTATATAATATACAAAACGTGTGTAAGTATAATATAATATATGTTATAAAAATCTGCTCCCAGACATCTGTGCGCACGGATTTCCAATAATAATCGGACGTCTTTATTTTTCGGGTTCTTCGAAAACAGATTCCCCGGAGATTTATACGACGAACCCTCTCGGCGGTGGCTGCTGCTGCCAGTGGTGGTGACGGGAAACGCGTGTGGCAGTCCGGACGACTGCTGCAGCACGTGTGATCGACGTCCTCGATGGTATATTATATATTATTTAGTGCGTGCTCGTCGTACGGTCTTTGTTTCCGTGCACACACACACACACACACACACACACACACACACAATGTATTCTAAATAATTATACGTATTATACATATACAAACACATTATTATAATTTACGTTATGTGTACAGACGGCGGGGGCGGCGGCGGAGAGGTACAACACATGACCCAGCGAGCACGACCGGAAATCCCGGGTAAACGCGGCGGCACATCCACGACTATAATATGTACCGAGTGGACGGGGGAGGCGATACCTGCTGTATAATACACATCTTCTGTTGTCGTTCTCGGTATAGTATTATTAGACATACGACGAGAATAAGGCCGCCGTTGGAAAGGGCACGGTCGTGACTTTTAGGACCGCGGTTGTGGTTATATAGCGAAGGCGGTTCGTTCGTTGGTCGCACTCCGCGCCGGAAGCCCGCCGCGACATCGGTCGTCGACGAAAATTTAATACATTACAATGGTCAAATGATTTTGTCACCGGGATGGACGAGGCTGATTTTCTAAAGTGCACTATGATAGTCTTAAACGCATAATTTAAAGGGTTATCCGATTATAATATATGGATCGATATATTATACTTGAAAACATTTAAACTAAAAAAAATTATCAGATTATAAAAAAAAAATATTATTATATTCACACTATTTTCTTTAAAAATATATCATATTATTATATAACATACTGAAAAAAAGGTCATGGGGGGGGATATGCCGCCACCTATTTGACCGCTCGCGATAGATCAACACTATATTATCGAACATACACATTTACGAGCACGTTTATATATATGCGGAAGTATAATACATGTATATTATCCTTATTTAATTATATTTCGCTTATAACAATAAATTATATCATCGAAACGATAAAACTTTTTAACTAACCAGAACAGTCAATATAGTAATATAGTGTCAATGTACACCGAATAATCAATATTATAAAATATTATTCGTAAGCAACGTTATTATGTGTCAGGTTTCGTGTCTATATCATAATGACATCGTGTCTAATAATATATAATTGTATGTTATATATTATTATAATGTTTAATATATACCTGACGTAATTACACCTATATCACTTAGCCATTTTAATTCTTCTACTGACCTCATTGTGAGTGTGTGTGTGTGTGTGTTTTTTTTAAATAAAAGAAAAACGCTAACTAAGTACTTTGTACACGCCGCATATATAATAACCATAAAGTAATGTGCACGAGAATACGTGTACCAACGCCGTAAAAATATTTATTATGAATGACCTATCTCGTATTAACAGTAAAATAATATATATATTAACAAATATGGGATTATCGATTTTTTTTTCTTATAATAAAATTTTACACTATACTGTATCATAATAACGTATATATGAGGATCACCGGGTGAACAGAAATTCGTGTTACGAAAATTACAGAGATTTCATAAGAAACGTATTATATATTATCGTTTATTATATGCTTTTTATGATAACCCCACAATTTTTGTAACACGGATTTCTGATCGCTCCGTCGTCGTATATTATACCATACTTATTATAACTATTATAACACCACTGTACGGCGTTTTTTTTTAAGGTGAAATGTCCTAAAATTCGACCGTTACTTACGAACCCTGCACTACCCACGGCTGATAATCTCGAATTTATATTGCTTACGAACTAATTATAATTAATCTCCACGAATCGATTGCTGGAGGACGTATATCGATGTCCCGCTATATATATCATTCCGGTGGCCTTGCAGGATTCGATATCGATATATCTTTTACAATATGATCTTCTTTCGGTTTTAAATTTAACCCCGGCCTGGGCGATAAAAATGAATGAAATCTACCACAACGTATGTTATATTATATTCATAACCTGCAACGTTCGACGGTATATACCAACATCCTGTCGACGCATCCTCGCCAGTAAACGCCGAATAATATATAATATTATAACAGGTATCAATGTATCATATTTGCATAATATATAAGATGACATTTACAGTATTTGCGTTCCTTTCGACCGTATCATCCCGCAGACTTCAAAGTGCAAGGCGTATACCAACAATCGTGTTAATATGATGAAATAGCGTATATTATGTACCTATAAATAATATTGAAGTACAAACCATATTATAATATCGACAATAACACAACAGGTAATTACTAATATTATTGACATTATTATAATGTCAACAGTTGTGCGGTTATTGGTAGCCGTCCTTCCTATATTAATTATAATAATTCGTACATTATACATAGGTATAGTTAATAGTTATAATTTACAACTCACAATAACACTACAGCCGGCTGCTCGCACCCATAAAACACGGTGACAAGGCGCAATGTGTTCGAAAACGAATGACGACGTTTTCCCGGTGCTCTCCAAAACGAAAAATCCAGAGTCGACTCTGCTTGGTTAATATTTTACTACCGAAATAATATACCGCGGACATGGTTGCTGAACATCTGGCGCAGGTCACGTGTCGATGTAAATTGAAACGTCGGGGACACACATATTTATACGTCGTAACTTACAAGTATTTTCGATATACGCGACTTGTTTTTTTTCCCTTCAATTTTTGACGTCTGTGTTTTGTTCATTCGTAAAACGTTTCGTGTATGTAGACGCGTCCAGACCAATTATATATTGTTCTAAAGTCTCGACGGCGCCGTTTTTCGTCGTATATAGGTATATATAATAATATAATGTTTGATACATTATTATGCACGTCATAATAATAATAATAATAATAATAATCGGTTAATTGAACTGTGTACAATATAATATAAGAAATTAATTCGGTTATTAAGCACCGATGGCGTTCGTACATGCGTACACGATGTTTAATAATATTAATGTCATGATAATAATAATGTACGGTTATATGCATATTATTTACTTAACGGTAGGTATACTTAAAAAACGAAAAGAAAAAAACGTATAATGACGATCGAGTTGTAATTACTATGTACGTACTGCATTAATATACTTAGTCGAGTATAATATTATAATGCCACATTAATAATATATAATCGTATATATTATGTGTATATGTATAATGTATATATTTCGTTTAATATATATTATTAGTTATTACGTAGCACGGTGGAGGGCATTATAAGAGCCGGGGAGTCGTCGAATGGAAAAATAAAAACGTCTTTCGGTTAGGCCGCGGGTCGGGTCTCTCCTGCAGCCGTTCAAATAGGACTGGTTCGTTTTGCGTACAAAGCCGAATCGTCGTCCTCACCATATTATAATAAATTATAATACGCAGGACGACCATCGTCGCTCGCACACATATTTCGGCGAAAACCAGTTCGAGGGGTACTAAATATTATGTACTATTTTCAATGCTTTTGTGATATTATGTTAAATACTGCGAGAAAACAGAGCGCCGAGCCCTTGAATTGCGCGCTAAACATCGCTGTCCGAGTGATTAACGAGGCGTGACCGCGTACAATGTAAGCAAATAAGTATCTTAAAATAATAATTCATAATTGTAACAGGTATTCATTTTTTTTAGCAATTATAATTAGGTACCTATACGTCTTTACACCTGCAGGTTTACCGTGTACGTCCCGCAAGACGGAACAAACATAAGAATATTTTTCTTCGATTTCAGAGCAGATCATAATATGTATATTATAAATTATGATATTATTGCAGTCGACCCTCGATGATTCGAGGTTGGCGGGACTTACGAAAAATTTCGAATTACCTACCGAGAGTTCGAATTGTTGAGTGGTTCGAAATATCAAAAGGGCAAAATAACAATTCAAATTATTGAGTTATGAAAAAAAATTTCGTACCTACGGTTTAAAATTGTACACAGTTGTAACACTTGTAAGGTATTAACGAAAAAGATTATAAACAATACATTTTGGTGAATTAACTTCGATAATTGCCGAAGGTTGAACTTCGAATATTACCGAGTGTTGAAGCTCTAGTTTTCCCTAAAATTTTACTACGAATTACCGAGTGTACTTGTTTCTATTCGAATTAATGGGAGATTTGAACGAAAATTAATTAAAATTACCGAAAGTTTCAAATAGTATTCAAAGATTTGAATTATCGAGTGTCGACCGAGAGTGACTGTATTATGTTTAAACGTAAACAACACATATAAGCGTCTTTCAACAAACCGACAGCTGTAAATATTGTTTACGCTATACGACGTATACACAATTATTATTATTATTATTTATTCTAATATTATCCACGACTGTGCCGGACTAACATGATATATTATGCGTCTGTATATGCACACGGGTTAATTAATCGCAGTAGTCAAACTCGAACACATTACTACACCACAGTCGTAGTACTACGCCGAGGAACAAAATATTATAATATATTATACGGTTATTATACTAAGTAAATTACTATTATTATTATTATTCGAAATTACAGTCGAACGGGCCAAGTATATCGCGGCCTCGACTTGCGCACAATGCACATACATCATATTATCATAAAATATATATTTTGTATACGATTTTACCCGCGACAGAGCTGCGGCGCACATTATACGATCTATGTACACACATTATATATTAACCATATTATACAACTGTCGGAAACTTCTTTTCGTTTTTACACGTCGATGGCGGGTTTTTATATTTTGAAACGTAGTGGCACTTGTGCGTAAAAATAACAACAAACACAGAGATCGTCTTAATTCGGGGTCGAGGCAGCGGCGGCGGTGATGATGACTTTCGTCTGCTGCTACTGCAGCCTGCATCAGTAGCAATGACAGGCCGTCCCGACGACTACACGATATGGGGGTATGCGACTAATCCCGCACTCCTTATACTCTTCTAATTTAAACCCCATCACGTGCACAACACCCCTTCGACCCCTACTAGTATTCTCACACCCCCCCACCGGGCGGTTACTCGGCCCGATTCAAACCCAATTATATTAAATATGACGAGGCGCACGTATATGTACAGTGTATATGTACATTGTACACCTATATAAAGTGTATATACATCACACACGGTTTCTCACGACACTGCGGCGGAGCAACTATACACTCACCGTTTTAATTTTAATATAATACATTTATATAATACGTATATAATATTATTATTTATATGATGCGGCAGGGACGGCGCTGAGCGTAAAACCTGTTGGGCAATACAATAACAATAATAATAATGACAAACGACATAACCCCATCGGTCGGCCGACTATTGTGCGGGTCATGTGCGACCCGGCTGGCCGACCAATACACGCGATGTACCTATCCTAGCTGGCAACATTCGTCGGAACTCTCAACGGTATACGTATAAGACGTCCCTTTATTATATTATTATTTGGGTACACGTGTGCCGAGAATGGTACATTACAGATGACTTATTCTCATATTATTATGTAAAGCGCTAAAGTGTACAACAATTATTGTATTATACCACTAACCCCGACGGCCGATACAGTAGCCACGTAGCAATGACGTCGATCATTATTGTATTTTTATTTCCAAAGCCACTGAACGTTGTATATAGGTATACACAATAATATTATACATCATATATCATAGTGTGAAGCGTGATTCACCATCAATAGAGAAGAAGAGATGAGGACCGTTTGGACGAAACGTTTTTTAAATTTTTTTTCTAAAACGTTCGGATTCATTGGACCGTATACAGCACACATTATAATATTATTATATCGTAATAATGTACATAATATATATGTTGTACACTGCTGCAGTTAGGTTACCCGCGAGTGTGTGTGAACCGAATGCCTCCGAATGCGGTTCGTCCTCGCAACGGTAGCACAACATAATATGGTTATTTATTATTTTATGGCATATACAAGAGTGTAAAATGTGCACGGGTCGAGAGTAATATACTTCTCAGTCACGGACGCGGCGCGGCTAACAAACGAATATAACACATAAATAATAATATGTTCATATTTATTATATTACCTATAAATATTATACTATATAGGTATACACGCAGTGATTATGATCGACGGGGCCGGAGTTCAGTGGATGGATGGGGGTCGGAAATCGTCACAGATCGATGGCCAGATGGCCTGCATGTTTTCGGGTGAAACTTTTCTAAAACGTGCAGGACTTGCGGGGAAAGACGACGACGACAACCGCGACGGTACGACGACACGAGTCGCGCTCATATATGTTATAGTATATGGTCCGTGGCGGGAAAGTGAGGCCAGTTTGGGGGGGGGGGGGTTAAGGTTTATTTTTACAGCCGTGCGGTGGTCAGGGGTGCTCAGAAAAATAAAAATAAATATACGACGAAAAACCGACTGCGTATAATCCCGACCACATGGCGCACCCGCAGAGTAGCGTGTCGGCGGATATATATTATACATATATATATACATTATTATGTACGGTACGACACACATATTATGTATAATATACATGTGTAGCGGCGGCGGTCGTATATAACCCGCCGATGAGATATTTATTGCCCGCGCTGCATAAGCCGGCCCCGGCTGCACCCGGCCAACGCGGTTTTTCGAAATTCCTACGACCTACAATATAATATTATTATATTATTATGTGTATATGGCTAACGACCATCTGCGCGGCAACCAGCCACAGCCACAGCTGACTATATGCGACGTAGAATCATCTCCGGCGGAGGCGGACACTGCGTGACGCGTCTTTCGCGCCTGCACAGCAGTTCCTTCCGACCGCGCCAACTCTTTACAGCATTAACAATAATCATAATCAAATAATAATATAATAACGCGTGTAAGTAAACGTGTGCGCCTCCCACCGCACCTCCCTCCATCGCCCCGAGAACACCGGATGTAACGGCCGTGTATTTATATTATATTGTATTAGTATAATATAGGTACGTGTGCGCCCATTGTATATATGTGTCGGTGCAGGCGGTGGGTTGGGCTCGTCGTCGTCGTCGTCGTCGTAGGCACACACAGGTGATAGGGTTAATAGAAAACGAGAATAAAAAATAATTTCGAAAAAAAACCACTTTTTATATGCCTAGGTATGTAAGTACACGAGCGCGCGCGCCAGTTTTTTACGCGTTTCCGACGAGATCGAATCGGACCGAAAATTACCACTCCCGTCTATATCTATATACACGCGTAATAGGTACCCTACATTATGTTATACATTATGATACGATACGTGTTGGGTATTATTATTTTCACGCTTTTAATATTATGTTACCATGAATTATGATGTACACAGGGACCCGATATAATATACGTATCTTTCGACGGGTTTACGGTGCAACTGGCCTGCAGCAGGCTGCAGATTTATATTATATTTTCATAGCGCGGAATTATTGTTTTTAGTAAGTGTCGCCGGAATCGTATAGTTCCACAAACAATAACATATGGGCGAGTTCCGGCCAATACACGACGCATACATAATAAATAGTAATTAATTATCGATCACAGTTTTGGGAAATGTCGCTCGGTGACTAGCACTTTTATACACACTGCAGCATAGTATAAAATTCTTATTGTTTCAGCCCTTCCGACCGGCTGTGTGCGAAATACGCGTACTATACGTTTATCATTAGTCATCGCCTATTATAGTCTCCGAGCCTTATCCCACAGTAAACCATTAAAGTAAACTCTCGTATTCATAATAGTTACGACTTACTATATTACACCCGCGAAAACGTTGCACAATTTAATTTCAAGCAAGCGAATTTCTTCAACTTTTTTCAATGTATTTTCCAAGGATTTCTTGAGCTTAAGTAATTTGTGTGATGCGAGTACAAGTATTACTACTACAGATGCGTTTGCGTATATATATAATACCATATATATACACGCGCGTCTCTCTTATTAAGTCCTACACAACCACGCTATTTTTAAAACTACTAAAAATATTATTTTTTTATCTCATGACGGTGAAACTAATTTATGTTAAACTAAACTGTTACCTAATACAATTTTTCTACGTTTTCTGCCTGCTATATTATAGCCACATATTATTCAAACGTGTAATTCAAAATAATACCGTTTAAAATACTAGCGGTGTTTTGATAATATGCCGTAAAATATGATGTTTGACGTGTTTATAGTGTATATAATAATATGCTCATTTTATTATTCAAGATTTGTAAAGTGTTATTGTATGATTTTAGAATTGAATTGTGTAAAAGTGCCCGTTCACAACAATGTATACGACGAGGGGAGACTAAAAATAAAAACGAAAATTAAGTCTGATTTTTATTTTTTACTGCATTAGTTTCCGTGTTTGGGCACAAACACGAAGAGGGTCGTTTGAGTGATAAAACACCCTTGAGGAGTAAAGAAAAAAATATAGTGGAAACGCATTAAAACGGCGCCTGGCGCGGGGCGCCACTTAAAATCAATCCTTGTTCAAATATAACTTCCCACAGACTCCTGACACGTGACATGAGATGGTCCTGCGATAACTTCGTTTTTAGCGTAGTAGATATATAAAAGAAAATTAAATCTTTGGTTGAAACTGTAATATCGGATGAAATTATTGCGTTTTCAATTCCCGACACAATAAATGTATTCTACAAAATAGTCATAACATCTCAGAGTTTCATAAAAATTTATAAAACAAACGACGTCTTTGTTCATCGCTATATAATACAAATACAATACAGTTATTTTTATATATTATGATATTTCAATCGTAATGAAAGTATCACTGCATTAATTATAATATAATAAACTATTTTGGGTGATTATTACTTTTTGATATTCTCTTCAAAATGTAGGTCTATAACAATTTAATACGTAATTAGAAAAACCTATACCTACAGTTTTATCACTTTTATCCATAAATAAATATTTACCAATTATTATAGTCTTTGTGCCTACATAATATAGTTGTATACGCTGTATTATACAAACGTATACCAATTAGGTGTACCTATATAGCTATTAATGAAAAAAAAAATAATTAGTATCCCATTCAATAAGAAATGGATATACATTCTACAATAAGAAACATCTGTTGTGGTTGGACCTTATACGTTTGATATATCGTTAAAGGTGCTTAAAAATGAGGGAAAGAAAGGGAAGACGATATAAGTAGTCACATAATTTATACACAGTGCACTGCGTTGATCATATACTATGGGTTTCGAAACGTCATTATTTTATCAAAATGGACCTATAGACTATAATAATAATGTAGATTAAACATATATAAATACGAATAAACAATATCAAATAAACAATCATTGTATTAAATATTAGAAGAACTATATAATAATACATGTAGACACCTACACACCATAAATTATTATAAATCTGTAAAAGTAAAGTTTAGTCAAATATAATAAGTCAAATGTTTTATAAGTAATAAGCTAAAATAGGCTAAAAAAAACTTATCATAAAACTATGTTCTCGTAATAATTTAGTAGTACCTATTATTAGGTATTATGTTCACACGATTTATATTAACCTGAATAATTAATTAAACATAAAAAAAAATAATAAAATTTAAAGACTATTAAAGATGAATACAAATTATCAAGTATTACGTGACATATTGTATTCATACAATATTATGAATATTCTATGAGTATACAGCACTTTGTGAGTTTTATCCGTTCCACGAATAAACTAAAACTACGGAAATACTACAAAACCAAAATATAGTATATATTGATTGGTCTTAGTGTGATAATATACTCATATATAAAATTATAAGTTAAAATATAAAAACTAAATTTCCAAAGAGTCAAGATAAAACAGAGCTTTAAAAAAACCCACGTTGGCGTATAGGTCGTAGGTGTCGTTGTAAAATGGTATATATATTATAAACGCATGTCTAATTCTTGACTAAGAAAAACTTTAATATGCGTGGATGCTATTTCTGTTTTAGGGGGTCGAGTGGTCGACACATTTTTACGGCAATCGACCAAATATGTGCTCTAAGCAATCCAAACGCGGTTAACGGTATAGTGACTAAAGTATAATATAGCAACTATAGTAATATAAATTTGTTTTTATTTTTATGATGTTTGGTTAGTTCATTTCCCATACGAGAAACAAACAACAAATTCCTCATCTGGCTATATATTATAGTACCGTGTTTACTTTAATTATTTTACTGTAGAGCACGAGATGATGCAAGATTGGAAAAACAGTGTAATTATTGTGAGAAAATCGTGTTGTCTTCGTCAAGAGTTGACACTGACGGCAATGGATCATAAAACGAACGAACAACGAAGAAAATATCTTGTTAACAATATAATACTACGGTTATTACCGCGGGGGAGCTATATAACAGTACATATATTCTCGTTTGGGTAGGTGCGTGCTCGCAGTGGCCAAGAAGTCGTAAATTTATCATAATGAAAATAAACACGTATCGGTACACGCAGGCTTTTGGTATGTAAAAAAAAATAATAATAATAACAAGGCGAGAGCTGACCATGCAGATTTAAATTTTTGCATGTTTTTTTTCAGTCTACAATCAATCTCGCCGTTAACATAATTCTACGTATTTTCCCTCCGCATTCTTTCTGTATTGTTTTTTTTTTTTTTTTTTTAAACATTCTGTCATAAAATGAATAAACAACTCGACTTTGAGCGCACATACGCATATAGTCAGAAAATATAATATATACCATTGTTTGGACAGTCTAGATAAGGCATTAATACAAACAAGTGCTTGTAATGTTTTGTTGTAACTTGTAATCCATTCTTTCGTGCCAAGCACAGGTCTAACCTCTATTTAGGTATAGGTATAGGTACTTATTGTACGTGCCTGTCGTCTCTAATTTGTGATGTGTTAAATGAAGATAAAAAAAAAATTAATCGAGTTGAGGCTTGTCCAAGTTGCCAAGTTATAGAAACGCCAAAATTACTTAAGTCAATAATGAAATAGGTAGTTGACAATTTTAATTAATTTTTAAAATTAACATTTTGGTTTGTAGAAAAATTATAATGTATAATATTATTCAATAATAACAAATTAAAATTAACTAACCATAAATACAAAAACAAACATCACTTCAATAGTAGTAGACAATAATAAACTACTGCTGGCATATAAAGTACAATATTATTATAAGTACAACTCACAGGTAATGTTCATATAATTATTTATTGTTTTTTTATTTTTTTTTTAAACATGCGCCGTCAAAACATTTTAAGACTTTATAAGCTAAATTATATACATGTGTATGCTACGAGTTTATGAGTCTATTGTATTCGAATTTGTTTTTTTTAAATGCACAGTACATTAAGTCGAATTTATGTTGATTCAAACATAATTCCAAAAAAGCAAATTAACGACTAGACCAGCATAACAAATTCGATTCCAGTTATGGTAGATGACAATCGGTTACTAATCGAGTGCCACAATAGTAATAATAATAATAATTCAAGAGTAGGAACAACGGAAACCAAACATAAACATACAAATAATATGTAAGCAAGGGAAAAAAAATACTTATACAAATAAATAAAAATTGAAAGGGTATTATGCAGTGAATAATAAAAAAAATTACATATTATTGTAATATTGTACACTGTTGTTAAAGCGACCTAATAAAACTGTCTTCAAATTCAAATCTGCCACACATTCATGGGTACAACTTTAAACTTATGACTTATAAATTATAATAACTTTTATAATTCATACTAAAATCATGAATGTTGGAAACTATAATAATATTGTTATGGTTTTATTATTATCGATGTTCGTAGAAAAATCTATACATGCATGTTCGTGTACGATTTCTAAGTATATGCTCATATTTTATCAGATAATTAGTGATAATACACATAACGAAAAACTTCAGAGTTGAACAATAATAATATAAATTATGTAATAGCTAATAGGTAATAACTAGTAAGTAATAACTAATAAGTAATAACTTTACTAATAGTTATTGATATTGGTAGGTCGTAGGTATACACGTATTGTTATACTAAACCGTGTTTAATGACAGATATTAATATTTAAAACATTATTGGTAAATGGTAATTAATAAGAACAAATGCATTGTTTCTTCTTGTTTCTACGAAGCTGTTTCGTAAAAGTTATAAGCTGTATAGCGATTGGTTGATTTACAATAAAATGTACATAAATCTCAAACATAGAAACATGCAATGCACTAAAACATTTTTACGAGGTCCGTCTATTGTAGACATTTTATATTTATTTTGGGATTATTATTATAAACAATATTTATTTGAAAAAAGAAATATTCAACATAATATTATTGACTAAATTATAAATTACAATAAAGTAAATTTAAAAACACAATTTGGATTGTGTTCAGCACACATTGTATTCAGTAGGTAGGTATTTACTTATTCTGTATAAATCGACCTATATATAGATTATATAGTCTATAGGGCATAACTATCAATGATTGAAAATTAGAGGAAAATATTCTCGTGAAATGTTATAATAATATCGATACTTAGGTATTTCACCAGCTTCGAATTTGGACTTGACTCGAGTCAACCTGATATTTATGTGCCTAATTTACGTTGTAACTTTATTGTGTTACTTTTAAATTCAAATAATAATGAAACCCCGTTATTATATAATGATTTACAAATTTATATATTTTTAAGAGTAAATACTAAAATCATTAGTACCTATGATATTGGCCAAGTATATAGTTGCGAAGAGAAATGGGAGATCGAGACAAATGATAAATACCAAATTTAACATTACAGCCAACAGGTATATATATATATATATTCGTATTTCGCTCCACATGTCTCCTTCAACTCTTTTTTTAAACCAAATAAACAAAACAGAACCGTTTTTTTTTTTGTTTATTAAAATACTAACGATTCTAAATGTATCATCAAAGTCATTGCGCAATAAACGCAAAGCTTTGGTTATTTAAAAGATAAGCTAATCTAATTAGGTATTTTTAATTTTGCTGAAGAATCCAAAAATATAATATTATAGACTTCAAAGTGTGCCTATTTGGTCTTGAAACGGATCTTTCCTTATAGACATCGACGACGACCTAATTCCAATGGCATATTATTTTTTTTTATGAGTATTAAATATCTAATATTAACGACGAGATGTTTTCGGGTTATTGGTAACAGCGACACTAACGTGATAAACAATGTAAACTTATTTAAATTCATGTTTATCGTGGGTTAACGGTAAACGTTTATGAACCATTGAAAACGATACTTATTGTTATTGGAAAAAAAAAATAATGCGATACCAACTACTTGTACCTACCTACTACCAAATATGGTATACCTACATGGGTACAGTAACCGGGTTCGCGTAAAGTGAGAGTTTTTGTGATGTGAGGTTTCGTGTACAGTGGTATTATATTATCGAGTCGTATAGATAAGATTCCCAAGACGACTTACCCAAATCCTCGACGAGTCTGAGCATGACCCCTCCGATGTGCAGATCACCCTTAACCCTCAGCGTCCGTTCCACCTGCAGATCGGACACGTAGATCTGCAGGTTCCAAGAACCGTCGCCGATGATGAACCCGTTGGTGGCGGTCATGTTATTATTATTTTTGTGCACGAATTTAAAATCAAAAAAAAAAAACAACGAATCGAAATCGAATCGTAATAATACGCTATTACCGATTTATTATTTTTTCGAAAACCGGCGGTAACGTCGAGGGGGAGGTCGTGGGGGGCGGTAAAGTTCGGTCGCGCCGCGGTCAACGGCGGGAGTTCGGCCGCATGGTCGAAAAATTCGTCTGCGTCGATGCGGTATACGGTATGTGGTGACGAGCGAAAAACTCCGGAATCGCGAGGTTTTTCAATTATTATTATTATTATTATTACGAGTGTACGCAAATGAGCGGTGTCGGCGCGACGAACACGACAGTCTGAGGCGGCGGCCGTTTGCGTACTGAGCACCAGTGGAGTGGTCCTGGTCGGCGGCGGTCGTAGTCGCGGTCGTGGTAGCCGTCGGTGCGGCGCGGCGGACACGTGATAACGCGGACAAACATTTATTATTATTATTTTTTATATTTTTCTCCGTACCGTCGGAGAGAGCGCTGCCGTCGGCGGCGGCAACGTGTGGTACGGTACACGCCGCGTCGTCAGTGGCGGCGGTGGGGAGGATGGCACGAAACCGGCCGCCGACGCGGCGTCGACGGCCAAAGACAAAAATGTGACCTCGACCGCATCGCAGCGACCGCCACCGCCGCCGCCGCCGTACACGCGGTCGTCGAGAGACGCTACGGTAGACGACATCGGCGGTGGACATCGTCGTCGTCGTCGCGACGCGTCGTGCAGATGGTCCGCCGCCGTGCCCTCTTCGTATGTGCTCGGCCGGTATGCCTTCCGCCTCCAGCGAGATGCTACCGGGCAGCAGAGCTAGGCGGCGGTCTCGCACGTCTTCCGTCGGCGCGCCGGATTTTCTCCGACCGGACGCACCAAACACGACAATATTATCGTTATTAATTATTATTATTATTATTATCATAACAACACCCGTGTAACGTGCCGCTGTTGTAATATTTTATTGCTATAATAAAGGACGAGTCGCGTGCGGTACACGTTTGTCGGCAGGAAATACCACAAGCTGGGAATCGAATTGGTATCGAGATGGTACGAAACGGTGGCCCGCGCCCGCCCGCGGTGCACATTATCGCACCGCGCGGCCAATGCCGCCAAAAACCGGCTCGGTCGACCCAGAGGGCATATTATGCCTTTCTTTCGTTTTCCGTTCCTGCAACCCTTCAGCGCTTTGTTATTGTATTTTTCTCCCGAGAAACGAAACAAAGTCGAAAACGAATCACGACAATATACAATACTAATTGAAATAATACTAATACCAAGGTTCATTTTTTTTTTCACATTCCTCACGGGACTCGGCGTGTTCACAATAATATTATACCGTGGTAATAGTGGTATATTGTATAATGTATATACATATATACTTATGTATCAGGGACGGAAACCTATTGAATTTATCGTTATCGTTTCCGGTACTGGTTGTCCCAAAATAAAATAATTGTTGCGGTTCGATTCTGGTTTTTTGATAAAAAAAAAACATAAAGGATCTCCATGTCATCGGCCCCCCCCACTTTGGAATTTCGAAACAAAATTAACTCCATTCGTTTGTGCTTCTAATCCCGTCATTTTTGCTCAACTCCTTCCAAAGTTATTCAACTTTCAAAGTATGGGGGGGGCTGGGGACATGCTTAACTCCCCCCCACTTTGAAATTCGGAACAAAATCAACTCCATTCGTTTGTGCTTTTAATCCTAACGTTTGAGCTCAGCCCCTTCCAAATGTATCAAACTTTGAAAGTTGGGGTTTAAAATGTAATCCGAGCAACTCCCCTTTGTCTTGCGAATATGATAAAAACTGTCCACATAATCATTTTTACCTCTATGGTCTTCAGTCGCTGCAAAATATTTGGTTAGCCAGAAAAACCCATACGCACTTGTGGATTAAAATATTATTATTTTGTTTTTAAAGTTTGTGCAATTTTAGGAAATAAAATAAATATTTGCGACCCAATAAATCGACTTACATCCTAACACTAAATTTATAATTGTGATACAGGTGGTACTTTAAATACATTCAATGCATTTTGGAAAATCAAACCAGAAAATAATTTTTATTATAAGTGCATGATTGTCGAACGTTAAAAAAATAATTTCGACTCAATCGTTTCGAAATTCCAAAGTGGGGGGGGGGGCTAAATACATGGAGCTAAATAAAGGGACACATACTAGTTGCTGACGAATTATTCAGGTCAGGAATTATAACATAACAATTATGCGGACACGAGTTTCGTTGTCATAATACTAATTGCGTACAGAGCTTTTTTTAATAAAAACCACGTTATTTGTGGACCCAAATATTTCCCTTCACCACTTTTTCAGGACTTAGGACAAGCTACCAAAAAAAAATGGTAGGTGGGGTTAAAAATATTTGTGTCTTGCAAGAACAATGGTTATTTTTAAAATTTTGTTGAATTATTTATTGTTTTAATTTTGTAGAAAAAATCGTTTATAAAATATTTATAGATTATCGTAATTTAGTGGTAAAAATTTTTTTGAAACAGCCTGTATATATGATATTCTACTGATTTTACCACGTGAATATTGCAACATTTGTTTGCTAATAAATGGCTTCTTTTCAATAGTTTTTTTTGCTCGTTTTAAATATACTACAGCAGAACAATTAATTTTCATATAGCTACTAGTCTGTACTTCATTTAAGGAATCGATCGATTGATATATATATAATTGTGATTAAATTTTAAAAATGCATTACACCTTTTATTTGTACACGCTCGCCGTTGAATTTCATTTTTCATTATGCGATGAAAACGAAACTTAAACCCGTCAATCACATATGTAACTCTTTAAGTTTTTCACTATACATTTTTATACAGAAAATAACATCAAACGAACAGCAAGCGAGTATGGTTGTCGATAAATTGATTAAACATATAGGCAGCGGTTTCAAAAGCACCGGCACAATCTTAATCGTTAATATCAAACAGTAATTTCCCAACGTCCACGATCGCCATATCAAAAATAATAATAGGAAATTTTTCTTCAATTAGTATCTTATATTTGTGTCCGCAATTATTCATATTTTACCTTTTTAGATTTCGTCCGCAACTTACATGGTTTTTGTCAGTTTGTCCGCAATTCGGAAACTGCACCGAAATAAAGGTATCGGTTCCAAATAAATTCGGTACCAGTTCCAGATAATTTAGGTACCAAAAAGTACAATAATTTTAAAAACTTATCCGGAATGCGGGTTTAATTAATAGTATGAGAAATATTAGGAAACTCATAACATGATCATACATAGTTTATACAAAAAACACTAATACCATTCAATAAATAAAATATAAATAAATATATTTATTCAATAAAATTTTATTTTTGAGTCTAAAAGAACCTATTTAATTTAAAAATTCTGGTTTCGTTCCGGTACCTACTTTATTTATTTATATAAAGGTTTCGGTTCCGGTTCCAGTTCTTTATATTTTAAAGGTTCCGGTTCCAGAACCGGTTCTTTTGGTTAGGTTTCAGTCACATACTATACACACGATTACAATATATAGCCCTTAAAATAGGGGAGGTAAATATACAAATAATGAATAAAATTATTTAAAATAGTTTAAAAAAATAGAAAATGATAGAAAAAAATGGATATGCTTGAAATATATACCTAATATTGTATTTTGTGATAAATAATAATTGCTAACAAAATAATATGAATACAATAGTCAATAAAATAATAAATATTATAATTATGTGACATTCAATGTTATAATTTTTCAACAAAAAAATAGTAAATAAATTAGATATAATATTATGTACTATGTTTTGTTATAATAATTACTATTTATAATTATTATTTGTATATTTACCTCCCGTATTTTACGGGCTACATATTTTAATCGTATATAAATTTATGTATGAGGGCAACTGGTACTTTCTGCTGGGGGCAACTGGTACATTTGGTTGAGGGCAACTGGTACATTTTGCTCTAGGTAGTTTGAGGGTAATTAGTATAAAAAAAGGTATACTTTTGAGGGGCAACTGGTACATGCGCCCTATAATACACCGTAACGTAACAACCTCCCTCCTGAATAGGCCTCGGGCAGGATATTAGTGGAAAAGTATTAGGTATATTAAGGTGTGTCAACTAATATATAAAATTTTCATATTTTATAGAATTGAGGAAAATTTGGAAAAACTGACACCGGGTCTTGGCCCCCCATTACAATTATTATGAAGTGCGTAAATATCTAATAAATGCCATAATATTTTAAATGTATATTCAATAATTTTGAACAGTCATAAGTTTAATATTGTAATATCTTTAATTTCTTCAGTGGTTTTTTATCAGCAGTCATCCGCGTCGCGACCTCCTGGGTCTATGAAAATATGTAATAAAAATGTATTTTCTAACTACCTAATTAATGTTATCAAATAATATATTTTAGAAGATATTTAATTAATTATAATCCAGTTCATTGAATTACTTAATAATTTCTGTTTATAAAATATGTTAAATGTTCAAGAGTATAGGAACATTTAATTATATTTTTATATTGTTTTATGGTTAAATTGTTTATCTTGTAATTTGTAAAACGTTGTAAGTTGCAGTCTTGTAGTTAATAATTACGAGCGAAGTGAGCGGCTAATAATATCTAATATCTATAGCCTATATAGGTGTAATTATCATTATTAGCTCAGCTCCCTCCCCCCCTCTAGGCGATTACACAACATTTTCGCTTATATTGAGGGGTGTAAATTACAAAATAATATTATGTCAGTTAACCCATCCGCAATCAGCTTCCGGTTAAACTGCGATTTATTTTCAGTCTACGAGTGTCTGCAGTAACCTATACCCTCGTTCCACATCTAAACCACTGTTCGATTTTGTTTACTATCCAATAATATGTTTAAAAATTGTAAGGGACTATATTTCGATAACTAATAAGCCGCCTGCCCGCCTCTACTATAATGACGTGTAAATTTAACATATTTTCGTTTATCGCCAGTTTTGTCGTTATGACACTACTGCAAACTACGGCATAGGCCGGCTCAAGCCCTAATTATGTGGTGTGACAAAATTGGTATAACCCAGGTAGGGCTAAGGGGCTCATCTCATTCTATACAATATTTTTTCAAGCTCATATGCAAAATCAATTTAAAAAAAAAAATTTCATATCACAAAAAATTACCAAATGATAAATTAATAGTTAATGTGTAATTGATAACAATTTACAGTTTGGAAATTAGTGAAATGGGAGTATTTTGAACAACGTAGTTTAACGACTACCTACTGTATAATACGTGTGGTTTTACCATTAATTATTGGGTTATAGTACAATTATTAATTTTAATAACCTATTCCTATTCAATATTATATTAATTGATATTAGGTGTTTTTGATTTATTTTTAGGATTTGTGAAGTCACAGTATTTTATATATTAACGCTTAGAAAATACTAAAATAGATTTGTTTAAAAAATTTATGATTTTGTATCAATGTATTTTTTTTAAATTACAATTTTAAAACTATAATTATATTTACATTAACATTAATTGGTTATGTTATTTGCTTACCTAGCTAAATTACAGTGTTGCAATAACGGTTGTATGTATACATATATATAATATATATTTTAAAGTTATTTACATGTTTACTTATAGTTATTATACATATCTTATTTTAAATGTTGGTATCAATACCAATGGTTTTGAAAAAGTTGTGAATTGAATGAGTGTTATGTTCCCCAGGTGCAAATTCTTCCATAATATAGTTGAAAAGAATTTTTGAGAATGTTTCTTGCGGAGGTGATCAGTGTATTATAATGTGTATCACTTATGATATGTATACAATGTTACCGATAGATAAAATATTGTATTATTATAGGTACCTAGTCGTTATTTTGCTAAGCCTAATAATACATTTTTTGTTAATGGCACACAAATATAAAATTATATAGTTATAAAATTATATACGACCACAAAAAGTAGAAATAACAAGTTTTTTTGAATTTTATAGGGTCGAAGTTTTAGAGTGAAAAAGTGCCTGGTGTCCCGGAGACCAATGGAATAATGGATCTTTAAGTCAATAGATCCAGGCCACTTGCCGATCATTTTTATATGTGTTATACACTTATACCTATATGTAGGTATCTATTGTAATGATTTCGAATCCAACGAGAAATTTTCAGACGATACAGAATGCACTAGGTGGCTTGGCATGGCGTGTTGACTGCTTCCATTGCGACTGAGAGTAAGTAACGCCCACCGCTACTAACTCCCGGATGGGTGACCACCCGAGTTCGTAGTAGTTGAAACCTCGCTACACATACACACGTGTTGCTCACCTACCACGACAACACCTTGCAGTACCGATCTTATCAACCACTTACCAGTTACCACGGTCCATAACGCCCCACACAGCTAGCTAATGGCCATATAGCCGCCGGGCTTAAGTTCGATTAAAAAATAAAAAAAGAAAAGAAAGTTGCCATCATCGTAAACTCTGGTGTAGTATTTTGAAATGTTGAGCAATAAAGTTTAAATTATAGGGCTATAAATTATATTGTTATATCGACGGGTGACGATAATCCTAAATCGGTGAATATCCAATATTTTAAGTATGATTACTAAGTGTAATTTTTACGAGTATATACGTACTATAAAGTGTTATAATTTATTCCGAGTGTATAGATTATTATGAATACATTTAAAAAGTACTTCACTAAAGTCTTGTCCGTAAAACATAACAACTTAAGTCTTGAGGATTCAGTTTAATACCACGCTGTATATAGTCGCCATATATGTATATAGAACACACGGCTTTATCTCGGTGGTTCCAAACACGACTACATCATACCTTAAAAATAGGACGGCTGGTTTTTACGCATAGGTAATGTACCAACTGCCATTTATATTTCGTTAATATGGAATGTTTAGCATATATGATTATTATATTATAGACATTTGCATATTTTATTGTTTATGTCACCTATTTCAGTGGGCTGGTTTGTATGCATATATAATATAGAAATTATAAATAAGATTATCTTTTACTTGGACTTGGTCGTAATTTGGTACGTTTATGGTTGTGCTGCAAATTAAAAATTCAACACCACAACGTGATAATATCAGAGTATAAAAAATTCACTATACTTAACTAGAATGCAATACACATTTTTGTAAAATATATATTATAAAATTTCAGAATATAGAACAGCGTTTATCCACAGTTTTTCATTTACAAACGACAAACCCATTTGACTTCTGACACTGTAGTAGGTACCGGCCAAAGAGAGACAAATTCACTCGAAACAAACACGAAATTATGAAATAAATAATAGTAATGATGAGAAATTGGGAAGAAATATTTATTTATTTTAATCAGTCATACATTACAAAATATGTAATACTAATATAATTAAAAAGGTGGGCAAGTGGGTGTCGCTCTGCTGTACAGTAGGTTACAAGTGGGTCACTGTATAATGGATGGTATTAAATTTGAATTCAATGATATAATATCATTGTATAAGAAAAACGATTCTGAGCGGTGACGGTATGTCAGTCTATGTATAAGACATATTATATACATATCTATGGTATTAAACAAAAAATTGACCTATAGTAGGTACCTATAATAAATTCCAAACTAATCATATCACAATATCCATTAGATACTTATAACGCGTTATACATCAACAAAAACCGTGATACTATCATAGATATATAATAGTACACTTTAGAAGTTTCAAGTACCTACGAATAATATTATTCAATCACAACAAAATAACTAAAATCGTAATTCTTGGTTTAAATATAAAATTTTGTCTAAATTTGAAATTAAAATGTCTGTAAAAAATAAGTGTGTTTATATATTTTTTAGATTTTTTGGTTACAGTATGAATTATTTAAGAGAATCTTTGTTTTGAATTTTCAACTCTTAGTTATAAAAACTGAACATTTTATAATTTTTTAATTCCAACGATTGATAATTTTCGAGATTTTGATAAATTTTGTCAAAATTCCAACTTTAAATGCTTATAAAAAAAAATCGTGCCTATGTATTTTTAATATTTTTCAACTGATATTGTAACAATATATCAGGAGCCTTGTATTAAATTTTTACACTTTTTGGCCCAACAGATAAAACTTTATTGATATTTATAGAAAAAAAAACTAAAAAAATTGAAAGCTGTAAATGTCCATAAACAGCTAAAAAAGAGTCAAAATATTTTCAAAATTGTATGGTGTATAGAAAATGCTAATTTAAACATTCAGTGAAATTTTCATGTATCTACAGTTGTTCGTTTTTGAATTACAACAAAATAAGGAAATCGCTACATGAGAAATCGAGTGAATATCCAATGTTGTAAAAATTTTAATTTCAAACGCTCATAAAAATTTAACTTGACTGTCCGGTAGAGATTTTTTATTGATAAAGATAGATAATCTTATAAGGAATCTTGTGTTTCATTTTCAAATCTTAGATTTAAAAAGAAAAATTTTTACGAATTCTTAACTCAAAATAATTTGCTAATTTTCGTGATTTTTCCATATTTTTTAAATTTTTGAAATTTAAATGCTTATAAAAAAAAATTGTGACTAAGGATTTTTAATATTTTTCATCTGCCTTTGAAACAACATATTAGGAGCCTTCTATTAAATTTTCAAGCTTTCGCAACCAACAAATAAAATTTTATTGATATTTCTAGAAAAAAAACTAAAAAAAAATGAAAAATGAAAATGTCCCTAAACAGTTCAAAATAAATCAAAATATTTTGAAAATGTTATCGTGTATAGAAAATGCAAATATAAACAACCAGTGAAAATTTCATGTATCTACGGTCATTTGTTTTAAAGTTACACCAAAAACCAAATCGATTTTTTGGAAAATCGATTTTGCGTAAAAATTCCCGTTTTTCCTTAATTTTTATGTTGTTTTTCCCGGCGCTTGTGAAAACTACTGGAAAATGTTTACTTTTGACCCCCCAAAGTAGCAACTAGATTCACTTTCCTATCAGAAAAGGTACTATTGACGAAAATCGAAGCACTTTTACTGTCCCAAAACGTGATGACAGACACAAAAAAAATATAAAAATATAAAAATATAAAAATATAAAAATATACAAATTTAAAAACACACATCATTGTAAAACCAATACATTCATCTCTCCGCTCAGAATCTAAAATGTAATGCGTTTGGGTTGTTCATATACATTTTACGATAAAAAATGACACTGAGTGAAGGTCTAATTTTTTAAACATCTGCAAGGTTACCAAATAATTATTTTGATAGCAGTATTAAAATGTTAACACATTTTCGTAATTTTTGTTTTTATCAATTATTAGTACTGAGAATTTTAAGTCTCGACCTCCTAAAAGTACCAACTAATTTGTTGCCTACTAGAAACGTATAATATTATATAATAATATTTTTTCTGATGTTCATCGTTGACTATTATAGCTTGAACATAAATTGTCTATATAAGTGAAAAATAGTGATTATAATGAAAATGTATATTTCTAACAAATTACAGAAAAGTTAAAAATCGCAACCTATATGACATGTGCTTGAGCATTTCATCAAATAAGACGGTTTGTTTAAGGTTCGCCCATTTTATATTTTGTTTACGCGTACCTACCTATATGTGGTGTTTGCTAATACTATAACCACGGTAATAGGCATAAATCCCATTACACTTGAATATTTTGCTTAAAGTTACTTCAAAATGTTTAAGTCTGCAGTACTGCTATAAGTTTATAAGTCAATTTATATACAAAATCTTAAATAGTTTGCATTTCGTCATTTCGATGCAGTATAATTTCATAATTTATTATGAATAAAATATACATTTATTCATTGAAAAATTAGAAACAAGTGGATATAGTTCCTTGCATTTCTCCCATGTATATATTTTAATAAATTAACAAATAAAAACATAAAATAGAAAAAAAAATATAATTGAACAAACAACCTACCTACCTAGTACCTAATACTTATTATGAATAGGTAAATCTGTTAGGCACATTCGGTACATTAATCATTATTAATAGGTAGTTAATACTACTATGATTTATGTTACTTTACAAATAATAACCATTTATACTGTATTTCAGGTCTTGAGACGGTGACAAAATAAATGTAGTTATAAATATTCAGTCACTCAATTTCCTCAACCAGAACAAATAACTCAAATGTAATAGGACAATAATATTTATAATTGAAAGATGTGTATATATCTACAATATTGACCAGTATCATAGCTATAGGGTTTTTAGTCTAAGGAGGGGGTACACAATGGGGTACAATAAAATAAATTGGTTCATATTTAAGAATAATGTTTACACATTTCAAAAACTCCCATAATACGACGTATTTTCCTGTAGGTTACACCACTGATGGACTTATAATATTACCTTTTTTTATTCCTTGTTGTAAATTTAAATTTGTGTTTAAAAAAAAAGTTGATACGGTATATATGTATTGTTTATATAATTATATGTTTTATTTTTCATGTATTTCAATATAACTGAATTGTAATTTTTTTAAACCTGGTTAATCGTGTCCACAACAAGCAAATATTTAATTTCCAATTTGATATTTTAGGGAGGGCTTAAGAGCTTAAGCGGAACTGTCATTAACTATACTATACCTATATAGTATATAGTTAGGTATTTAATACTGAATAATTCCAATTAAATAAGGATAATTAAAGGTATTTAAAGCTTAATCAAATACAATCAAATATAACTGGTATTTTATTTTAGAAATGACCTGAATTCATACTATTCATCACACTATATACCGTACAACCGATTAAATGGTTTAATTGTTCTGAGTTGTTAAGTTCAACAATATTTAACGGGTATTCTTATTTTATTTCATTAGTACCTACAGGGCTACAGGCTACATTAAGCTATTAAAACATATTTTCCAAATAATTTACTGTTAATGAATTTATTAATAATTGCCATCATTATATAATTATAACACGATTATTGATGTTTGAAATATCATCTGATACACAAACTGTGATAAACTGATAAATAACTCAGGAATAAAAATGATTTTGAAAAAATGACGATTAATAATAGGTAGTAGGTACCTATAACAATATTCAATGGATATGAAAAATAAATAATGTTTAATTAATTAAATAAATACAATATAAATTATATGTAGGTCAAACTATAGGAGAAATATAATGTGAGAACACAATATAAGGAATAATAAAAATCAGGAAACATATAAATCTCTTGCGATAGCAGAACGTGTCTTAGAAACTATTCATAATATGAACACAATAAAATACAGATTAAAACAAGTCATAAATAAACGAAAGTCAAATATATAATAGAGAAGCAATAGAAATGTCAAAAAATAAAAACGATCTGTTAAATTGAGATTTAAGTCTTTTACAAAATAATTCATTAAAATTGTTAAGAAAAAAATAAATATATTTAAGGAAAGATGACATTGTATGGTAAGGACAAATGTATAAATTATAACTTGTCGATCAGTGACGTTATGTGTTCTCTATAAAAGGAAGTGTACACGCAGAAACGGCGTTTCAGTCTGTGTTTGGCCACCACAGTGACAACATTGTACTCGAAAATAAATGTGTGTTTGCTAAAAAAACATTTATATTATGCGTTTTCATTTAAGTATTATGTATCCATAAGTTATAAATAGGTATACACATAGTCTGTATTGGAACTTATATTTCACATTTTGAAATGGTTTTAGATTTGAATGGGCCTTGGTAATCATTAATAACAAAATCGTTTATTCGATGCAAATAAATCTTAAATAACAAAATGTATGGCAATGGAATAACTTCCAAGTAAAATAAATTGAGATTATCAAACATCAGATAGAACTCAGCATTTATTCATTCGACAAATATTCACGCATGATCAAAATCATAGCATATATTATATACGCTTAATATCAATAAACATTCTTAAACTCTTTAACTAGATATCAATTACATTGTAAAACGATCTTGTACGAATATACCATATTAACAAACAACAACTATCATTGAAACAAATAATGAATTTAAAATTGTACGTTTAATTAATTTTTTTAATTATTTTTGACACTGAAGTTATAAACAGGATACAATAAAAAAAATAACTAAATCAAATTGTTGATTTGGTCTTTAAATATGTTTGAGCAATAAGTAGCTAAAAATTATTTATTTTCACTCCAAAATGACAATTTACCTATAGTATAATATTTTAAACACTTTTTCCAGGACTTGCAAACGTTATGATTATAACGTTATATTTGTCAAAAAATATTGAAATTTGTAAACGTAAGTTTATTGAAAAGCGATAATCAAAAATAATTAAATACCTCAAAATAAAACATAACGATTAACAAAATATGTTACATATTTTTTCTAACCGATTTCTCGCCTTTTCATTGAGTTCTTTGAAGGTTTTGACTCTTGCATCGATTTTAATTTGTCGTATATACGAGTTCCGCGGACGTCCTGCAGTTTTCTTTCCTTCTATCATACCCTAGAATATTATATTATGCAATTCTTCCGGGTGAACACATTACATATTATATATAATTAAACAAAACATAACGACAAACGTAGTTTATAGAATTTCTTTGAACGAAAAATAACTCAAAACGAAATAATTTAAAAATTAGAAGTAGAAATATTTGTTTCTTGCATACGGACATTCGAATTTATTATATTAGGTATATTCCGTATCCGGGCCACACTACCTGCCCGTATTTGCCGTTATTAAATATTAATACATTTAATAGGCATTGACACTATTCTAAATGACGATAAACTCAGAACTTGGATATCGTTTTAAATAACGATAAACACGAAACTTGGATTACGTTATAATTTTTTATAACGATAAACTCAAAAATTGTGTACACTTAATTGTTAAATAACGTACAACGGAATTTTTTGAATGCAAGCCCTGAAAAAAAAGTTGTGCATATACCCACCATATCTTTCAATAAGTTCAGAATTTATTGGTTATCACAAATCTGTACAATAATCAATCTATAGGAGTTGTAAATAGTAAACGAATTGGTGGACGATTAATGATATATTTAAATTTTTGATGACTAGAATATGTCCACGGGTCAATGTTAACATTTGACAATGCCTCCCTGACTTAGCCGAATGATACATTTTAGTTAAGGACTACCTCCATGGGACGAAGAAATTATTTTAATTACAAACAATATTAAGTATAAATTAGAATAAGACATAATTAGTGATTACCATAAATTTTCCATATATGAGATAAAAAAATAACTAATTTAATTATATATACAATATAAACAACTTCATTAAATAAAATATTATAAAGCGGACTGCTCACCGTGTAAGTCGACACAGTTTATTATTCAGTAAGTTGTTTATAGGAGAATACATATTATTACTTAAATCGTGACAAATAAAAGCTATCATAATTTATTGGATATCACAAAATCTGTACAATAATCAATCGATAGGATGTGTGTAAGTATATAAAACGAATAAGGTAGACAATTAATGATATATTTACTTTTTGATGACTATAATATGTCATGGGTCATGTTAACATTTGGATAATGCCGACATTAGAAGAATGATACAACTTTTATAGTTAAGGATTACCTCATGGGATGATACAATTATTTTAATTTACAAACAATATTAAGTATAAATTATGTCTATAACATAATTGTAATTATCATAAATGTCATATTATCAGATAATTAAAATAAAACATCATTTAAATTATATTATATGTATGAACAACTTTATTAAATACAATTTTATAAAGCGGACCGCTCACCGCGTAAGTTACCAATTAGACACAGTTTACTATTCAGTAAGTTGTTTGTAGGAGAATACATATTATTACTTAAATCATGACCTATAAAAACGAGGAGTACAAAAATATAACAAAATAAAATGCGAATAAATCATCAGCGCTTAAAGCCAGTTAAAGAGTATATGATATATGTACTTATAACTAGTCATATACATCAAACAATTATGAATGCAGATGAAACTTGATTATGCCCAATGAGTCCTTGAGCATTGCAGTTAGACACACCTCCAATAATTTTTTTTTGGATTACCATATCCAGAAAAGTTGTAAAAATAGAAAATAGAAAAGGCACTGCTACAAATACACCATAATAATAAGCCTTTTACCTAACAATTATTTTCAATCTGGTTTCTTTTTCTCAGATCAGGTATAGGTACATAATATGTGACGTTAATCGCCCGTTTTTCCACATTGACGTCCTCGTCCTAAACGTTTGTTTCCTATCGAATTGTTGGGCCGAAGACGAGTCCCCAACTATTTTTCATATGTATAAGTATAACGCTGATGGGCACTTCAGTTTTGCGTTTCCGAATCTACTACAGCTTCACAGTGAATTTCTTCTTAAACCTCAAATTTGTATGCACTGATTAGATTAGTTGAACGGATCTTGTGATGTGGAGTTCCGTTTTAGGATAAATGCCACGATTACTGAGCAAGGCTTTCGATAATCATTATTTATTATTTATAAATTATTATTTATAATTATTGAAATTATTTTACTCTCATTTCTCGCCTCAGACGTAATTCCTACAGTGGCGACCACCTGTACCTACAGTCCACGGTAGGCAACCATGGACCTTTAGTGATTTCTCACTGCTCGTCATACAAAACTTTCTAGACACCCACGTATTGGTGTTGTTTCAGTGTTTGTAAAACCCTAGTATCATTTGACGCCTATCCCACGTTGTCTAATTTGTTTCCACTTGCAACATTATAAATTTAATATTTTATTTTATCAATTTATATTATTTTAAATATATAAAGTTAAAAAATATGTTATCATATTTTATGATTACGCTTCCTTGGAATTTGGAATTGCACAAGATACTAGAGAAGCATGCACGTTACACAGGGGAGGGGGATTTGTGGTTCCACCCCTCCAGATTAATTTTTGTGTAAGTGCCTGTAAAGTAGATATATATTTACATCAAATATAGAACTTTTATAACATAATATCCACTATTCTAATGTTAACATTGAGATCCGAATAGTGTTGATATTTCATGTTTATAAACGAAGATGAATTACACATTAGCCATGCCGTTGGTGCTGATGTGTCCGGCTAATGTCGACGATTTGACATTACCCGTAACAACTACCAGCACGTATCTATTGGTTGGAATAAATTACAATACATTTGGGATTTTTCTTTTTATATACCTACCTATTATATTTTT